>OX104071.1:3318142-3354311 GCA_944474145.2 Dicrocoelium dendriticum
CAAATCAATTCACTGTTGTTCCTTTGGCTGCGCACGTTGGGTGGTGCGCAGGGCTAGGATCGAAATGTGATTCCTGACCCATGCCCAGGATATGTTCCGGATTCTCACCCGCAACTGGGCGCTCCGTCATGCCATATGTTAAGTGGCCTTGCAATTACGTGTACATGATTGTGGACCTGTGGAATTTGCTATTTCAACTTTCTTAACTCGTCATGATGCTATTAATTTTCACGTGTTCCGTAGTACGCACTTGAGAATATGCAGAGAAATTTGTTCGAAATTAAATCGTGCGGTGCTTTGGTGTTAAGGTTTTTACTGTAAATAAGATAAACAACTACGAAAGCCAGATGTGGAGAGAAAAGATGGAACGGGACGATAAGCGTGAAAAAGCGTAAGAGAAGGAATAAGAAGACGGGAAGGCCTGAGCGGAAGCAGCATTCAAACCCCTATCCACTCTGATCAATGCAGCAGATAGGGCACGGTTGATTATCCTCTGGGACGGACAGAGCACCAAGAAATTATTTGAGGAAAAGGCCACTAGTGTGTAGGCAGAATGTCGTCAGGTTGCTTAAAGTTATCAATCCAAACCTTTAGTGTAAAACGACCTCATGGCAGCGGGATTTTATAGAGTAAACAGCCACCCTCACTCCAACCCCCCAAACTTGGAAGGCCAGGAAACTGAGTTTGTTTGGCCGTTAATCATTGACCAATCTGGTAAGAGTGGATCTGAAGGTACAAAAACCACTACACAGCATAGCTCAGTGAGGTATTAAAGTATTTAAACTATCTCACCACGTTAAGGTCCAGCCTAATATTGTATACAGAATGTGTAAAAAGTCAAATCCAGATGAAAATTAACAGGTGATCTGAAACGTGTAAGGATTCAATGAATCACTATGTGAGTGTAACTGAAGGCTCAAAGAGATGCACTATCTAAAATATATTGGCGTATCCCACAACTGCTCTCTAATATGACATCAAGCGAAAGTACCGAGTACCCATGACGCTCTGTGACTTCAGCCTGCCTGCGCATGAACGACGACTGGGGTGTGTTGAGTGTTCAACTCTGAGCGATTGACTAAATCTGATAGCACTTGAAGAGAGCCTGCACAAAGTGGCTATTCGTGCGATATGCGAATGAGCTCAGAAAGCTGTTAGTCATTCCGAAGGAGACAAGATACCAAGTCCTAGTGAGACGACTCAGATCAAAAGGGAGGCGCTAGAACGTAGGGGCTCCGGTCCGCCCATGTTCACCTAGCTTCACCCCAATGGTGCGCGGGGCAACAGGAGCGTGGGTCGACTTTGAATCAATCGTGGTCCCTAGCAGTTGCTCCACTGCTTCAGATTTCCAGTACGTATCCAATGTGTGCTGGTGCTGGTGCTCTGTAAAGGCCAAAGGTGGCTATTCGCAGTCACAGTGACACCAACCGCTGAAGATGAAAACTTTTAATGGGTGTCACAAAGTAAGATAACCCAATGGAAGGGTGTGCATTGGAAACAAAATAATCGTTCGGCGATGTGTGTCTGACTGGATATAACCGTGACAGACCTTTGTGAAGTTCTCCAAAGCACCCAACATTTCGTCAGTAATAAACAGTTTCTGTCAAATAGTACATCGGTACATTCGGCACTAAAGAAATGCAGTCTGACGGGTCTGAGGACAGTGGACGTCTTTCAACAAATTGTGGGTTGGCGACTGTGGTGGATGAGTCATCATCTCCAATCCGTGTTCATACCCGCATCGGCCGTGTGCGTCGGTCTGTCTATCGATTACACACTCACAAGTGACTTGGCTTCAGTTACTTGATCGATGCGCTGTACACGTTTTGGCTAGAATACACATTTGCGCGCTGGCATCTAATCGTGCTCAGTTGTCTTTGTGTCGTTCGGCTACGAGCCATTATTGCGTTTGCAGGTTAGCGTTACTTCCGCACGTGTAGACTTTAACAGCAACAGCGTGTAAAATGGCAAATAGGTGTGTGTCCGCCGAGACCAGGGCCAGCTGAGCATGAGGGAAGACGTGACTCAGGGGGCCGACCTTGTCCTTTGCACGATAACAGCGCACATTGCAGTGGATAATGAGCTGGGCCACATCGCATCTGATAACCGGTCATAGCGATTACCGCCGGCCAAGTGCATTGATTCACGGGTTCGATCACAGCAAGATTCAGTGAACGCGTGCCAACAGCAAGCTCCAAGAGAGCGAAAGGCCGTCCAACACTTGTTTGGATGTGCAGCGACGAACGAACGGAGTCTGGTTGCGACGAACCCTCGTAAAACACACAAAAAATCTATCTACTACTTTCCAGCATGGTCAGCAAGTTGGGCAAACCAAATGATACTAGACACTGCATATGGATAGAAAAGCGGACTTTGACAATATTGTATGAAATGTCGAACAAGGGATTGAGACATGACAAGCTAATAAATTAGCAGAGCAAAATGAGGAAAAAAGCACTTTATGCCTGCCGTATGGTAGGCGTTTACGCTCAGCTAGCAAATATAAACGTTTGAGTGTAGCTTGAGAGGAGAAAAGTTACTAGGACGTTTGGATGTAGGTACACACTATGTGGGATAAGCATGCCAACTGATAACGACAGATTGAACCATTCGATCAGCCACCGCCCCTCGAAAAATGACTGCAGTTGCGATGATACGTGCTGACAACAATGTGGAATGACAGTAAATAGCGCAAAATTAATAAGAATCCTTCCGTATCAGTAAGGGTAATAAATCACTACCTTGCGCTGATACCTCGCAGCCATGCAACCATAAATTGTGCGGAACCACTCCACTGATGAATAAAAATGGAGAGTGACGGAGAACCAGCGTAGGACATTTAACCTAGTAAACAAACAGACAAAGATATGCGATATCCAAAGCTGGGACTTCCACTGCCCTGTATCATAACAAAACGTAGCACACAGATAATTCCGAACTAAACACCCTAGAATGGATAATCAAGCTTTATGAAGTAATAGAACGTTGGTGTAATATGGGCAAAAATGCTAAGGCTCGAAATGTTACTTGGATGTTCTGCTTGAAACACATAAGTTCAGAAAATGTGATCACGAGGTGCAATGTGCATCTGTGGGGTCACCAAATTACCCACATTAACACAAGCGTACATTTGCGCCCCCCACCCAGATTTCGTAGGGTTATTGAGCATAATGTCTGCGTCATGCCGTCAATCAATGAACAGAAATCAAAGCAGGTAATATGGGTGGTGTAAAGCATCGCAGAATCGTATTTTTAAAATGGGTAGCATGGGTGCAGAAACGAAAAAAGTCATAAGTGCATTCTGGAGCCGACAAATCCTAAGAGAAAAATATTTCCCAGCGGCATTTTAGCAGATTGTATTGGTGGCTAGTTTCAGCTTGTAACCCTCCAATTTTGTACTGCAGATTAGTTACAGGAGGTGGCGTCAAGCATGACCGAGGATTTCAAGATCTGGTACGCCAGAATGTGGTCACCTCTTAGACGGCAATAATATCGTCGCGACTAAATTTGAAATGGGGGAAAACAAGACTGGGGTTTTCAAAATAGGTCAAAATGATGTCATCCCGTATACTGCGATAAATTCCGCTGCATACTCCTAGGGCATTCAGTCGAGGTTGGTATGGCCGATGAAGCAATCCATTTACATTTTTCATTGCCATTCGCTGTGCGGTCTCCAGTGCAACCAAAGCGCGTTTTAATTAGCGTTGTCAAGCTTGGATCGCGTACTCTACATGGGGCGTCACATATATGCTGAACATTTGAGTGAAGACTGAGGGATCAAACCTCCTGAGCACTCACCGTAGGGGCCAGCATGTTGGCCAGTGGTTTTTGGATACCCTCAATGACTGCGCCGAACATCCGAGATCGTCTTGCATCAGCACCACACAAGATCGCGCTACTGTGAGGCGGTGGTCTTCAATAGGTTGTCTCCAAATTTATATGCGTTTGTGGGCTTCTGGCGCACATGTACAGTCTTGCACTTGTCCGGAAGTTGATTGCCATTCAAAAGTACGGTCTAAGTCTCGTTGCAACAGGTTGTGATCGTTCTGAGTACCGATCCCTGCCATATCTTGATGTCATCGGCAGCAGGCAAGATATTCGACTGGATGAAACCCGAGCGAGAAGGTGGATGAAAACCGAGAATAAGTGCGGTCCCAACACTGGTCCCTGTGAAACGCCGCGGCCCACACGCGGCTGTCAATGAATAAGGGAATACCCGATCAATCCAAGAACAAGTTTCCCTGTATAGGGGGTTTGCCTCATAACTAGCGCAACAAAACTAGCATATCGAAGGGAATACTCGCATTCCCCAGGACGCGGCGTCTAACGAGATCACTGTGAACACAGTGTTGCCATCACACATGAGCGACTCTCCTGAAACTACCGTTGTTGAAAGCGTAAAGACGGTGCATGTCCACCACGTGAATTTGACGCGACTCGCACTTATACAACAACAGTTAACGAACAGAGGCACTGTAACTGCGGCCCTTTATAGAGATGGAGACGTCCCGACAAGGCCAAAAGTGATGCAGATTAAAAATTGCCGATCCGGTTTTGGTGATGCGACGAGAAAGTTCTTTGCTGATAGCGTCTCCAAAAGAACCACAGCTCCTAATGTGGATGAAACTATATAACAGTTGGGGCCGTGCACGATCAAGGGTGAGCACGAGAGCAGGTGTGCTTAAGTCCTAGGTCAATACTTTACAATTCGAAGGTGCGAAGCTCATGCCACATTTAGATGCTTCAACAGCTAAACGATCCAGTATATTTTGTGGATCCTTGCCAAGTAAGGCGATATCACAGCATCACCTAAGTCGGTCGAGCGCTCACTCGGCAGATGATCTAAGCCAAAATTTTGGAAGTTTTCTATAGCTATCTAGACCGAAAGTCTTCGATTGTGAAAGGGAATATTGGGCAACCTAGTCGCACACCGATACTGATGGCGAAAGATGAAGAAAGTTTGCCGAAGACGCTTATTCTGTCGGAGACACGAAGATGCTCAACAGGTTCCCATTCGATTAACAATACTGAATCAGTGACGGTCACAAATACACTGTGCGGCCAATTAAGAGAGCGAAAAATCCACTACAAGAGAAAAGTGTGATTGTTTGGTTAAAAGAGACAATTTAAGGCCAAAGTGTGAACGCAAAAGAACTCTAAACCACGTGGTCAATGAAACTCGTACTGGATAAAGAAACTAAACACTAGGGTGACCATTTTTAATGCTGGGTTTAAAGTGCCCTGTGTGAGACACCATTTGTAAACTTCCGTGATTTCAATTAACGGGACCAAAAATTTCGAAAAGTGGGCATTTGCGGCGTCTCACGATCGCCGCAGTGCACTGTGACAAGCGGGGAGAGCCCGTGGAGTCTGATAGCCAGGTCAACAAAATATCATCGATCTGTCTTCCTCGCTGTGGGTTGACATAACAATACCCATGAAACCACATGGTATCAAGTGCTGCACAAATACACTGGTTTGAATAGAAGCAGAGCAGGAAGAAAATTACCAACCTTTAGAAGTTTCTTTGCGAGTATGGAGGAGTCTTCTGTCAAAATGCTAAATAAAGTAAAACGGGAAAAAACGATAGACAAGGAGAGTGATTCGGTAAACAAGCTAAAGACACATCAAACACAATCAGTGGAAAATAGGAGCACATCTTAGCTGACCTGTTAAGCATGACTACACGACGCAGGGTGGATCTAGTCGTAGAGAGGCAAGATGGGCTGCTTGGGTGGGTTTCATGCTGTTCGGTTGTCAGAAAATTATGATCCCGGAAGGATTCAATGGTCATGGTCCCCGTGGTCATAATATTGGGTCGTTCCAAAATTGAATGAATTTTTTCGATACCATCCAGAAGTGACTCGAAGAAGACATGCTAAAAAATAATCCTCATTGTCCAGTTGTCGTACAGTTTCGGAATGGCTTAGGTATTACCAAATAGTCAACATGCTGTTCGCGGATACGTGTTATATGAATTCCTGCAAGTGCGCAAAGCGGTCGAGGCTTGTCGAAACATGCTTGACGTATTAGGCACGGATGCTCCCAGTTACGGTATGGTGCAATTTTGGTTTCGTCGATTCAAAGTAGGGAATTACGGACTGTCAAACCTCGGACGGTATGGAGGTAAGCCAGAGAAGTTTGTCAGCAGTATCCAGGATGCTATAAAGGAGGATACGGTACAAAGTGTGCGTGAAGTTTCCACACACCTTGACCTTCCAAAAGCCAGCGTTCACCGCCATTAGCCCCAATCCGCAATGGTCCCACTAGTACCACACGAATTGACCGAGCAGCAACTTGTGAAATCTTGCGGCATCGCACTTGCATTGCTCACCCGTGGACGTAACCATTGATAGCTGAACGATGTTGTTAATGGAGATGAAAAGGGGTTCTTCATGTCATCCATAGAAGGAAGTGTCAGCGGATCGCAGCAGATGAAACGCCAGCACAAATCCTGAAGGGTAAATTGTACAGCAAAAAGGCAACGCTGTCGATCTGATGCGACCATCGAAGCGCCATCTATTAGGAACCGCTACCCGATTATTGCACGGTTACTGTCTATGTCTGTTGTCAACAACTGCAAAATATGGTCGATGAACACCGAAAAAAGCATCCAAGAGCGACTCGAATCCTTCTTCTGCATGACAACGTACGTCATCATGTGGCAACGATAACGCGTCTCAAAATAGAGTAGCTCGGTATCGATGCACTTATGCATCCAGCATATAGACCAGACCTTGCTCCTACTGAGTACCACGTTTTCCGCTCGTTGCAAAATAAAAACAAGGACTTGAAATTGGGTAACCACAACAGCGTCGAAACTACACTGCCTAGTACTTTGACAGCCCGCCCAGCACTTTCTATGATGGCTTGCCTGAGCATTGGCAATAAGTCCTCAATAACAATGGGCTTTAGACTGATAAAATAGTGTTGTTTGTTTGAAAGAAACATTGATTGAGAACATGTGCTCAAAAATCTAATTGATTCCGGGACAATGCAACAATAACAGCGATGATAAGCGCAAACAGTCACGAGAGAAATGGAGCTTAAATTGCCAACAGTACCACGTACCGATGCATCGCTAGCATACGGCCGTAAACGGTAATGTGCAAAGTGGGATGACGACGGAGAGCTCAAATCGAGACGAGAGAGAAGAGAAAAAATCCAGATGCCTGAGTGTAGCAAGCTACCACATGCAGTCGAACTGTTCGCTGGGATTGGCAAGTCGGTTGCAACAAACTTGCTAAGCTCAGCGAACAGTTCGACTGTCACCAGAACAACCCGAATTAACAACTTTTGCTCTTATTCAATGAACAATGATTTATCAATGGTAAAAAGCATGTGCTTGACAAGTCCCGTAGGATGGTTGCAGTAGAAACTAACATTTGAAAGATCACAGAATAAGGAAATCGTTATTTTAAGCGTATACCGCCACATTGCGGAGAGGGCTGTTAAGCACATTGTTAGCTTTGCGTTGTTCGTCCTCCAAGTGGAACGGACTATATCAAGTAAGGTAAGTTTGAAAGCGTTAATTCAAGGCATTTTTGAAAAGCGTCAATGTAGGGGTAATGATAACGTGAGTCGGAAGGACATTCAAGGCACGGGACACACTGAGGGAGAAAACGTTGAGTCGACAATCAACTCGAATGTAGTGGGTAGCCAGTTTGAGCTGGTGACCTCTCAGATTGTTATTTAGGCTCGCCTGCAACAGACTGCGACATGGGTGAGTTGGGTTCGTCAATAGTAAGTGAACCATAAGTAGATCTCCTCGCTGACGTCGATATTCACCACTGTACAATCTCAGGGACTGCAGCCTGCGTTGGTAGGAGAGATGAAACAATCCTCTAACAAGTTTGGTCGTTCTATGTAGCGGAGCTTGCGGCACAGTAGCTGAGGTGTTCCCCACCTCTAGCTAACGTGTATGATGATGATGGCGTTGCGTAGCTTCAAATGCATCGACGTCGGGCTTGCGCCAGGAACGCCAGGCCTGGATCGAATATTCCACGTAAGGCCTCACGCAGGTGTTCAGTATTTGCGGAAAATTTCATGACTCAAAATTCCCGAAAACCCTCCGTAAGAGTCCAATATAATGACTGGATCTTTTTGATGCCTTTTAAGCCTGTCTCAATTAACCAAGAGCGTCCTGCACGATCACACAGAGGCCGTTTTCTTGGGAAGCACGTTGTTACTGCTGGTCCCCAAGTCGATATTCACAGATAAGCTGATGGCGCATGCTTACGACTTTGCAGTTCGTCACGTTGAACTGGAGCCGGTGGTCGGATGATCACGCATAAGCCTTGTCGAGATCGTTCTGCAATACCATGTGATCATCCGATGTATTGGTGTCATACCAGATTTTGACCTCATCTGCAAATAGTAAGAAATTCGACTGCAGTACACTGGTATGATCGATAAACAATGTTAGGAATAAACTTGGCCCCAGTATCGATCCTTGGGGCACGCCACACGACGTCAAATGGCTCGGAAATGGAGCTGCAGACTCACACACTCAGCTGACGTTGAGCGAGGAAGTTGCCGATCCAACCAAGTATAGGGTCACCGATTCCATATCTTCGAAGCTTGTGAACGAGAATGCGGTAGCCCAAAGTATAGAGTGCTTTCGAGAAGTCCAGGTAGACAACGTCGACTACCACTCTGGCATCGGTTGTCTCTGTCCAGCTTGCTCGGGATAGCAGCAAGTTTGTAGTGCAGGATCGACGTCGGCGGAATCCGTGTTTCTGTGACACTAGGATGTTGTTGCTCTCAAGATAACCCATGAGCGCCTCTGCAATTATACGTTCCATTAGAATGGATAAAACTGGGAGAAGAATTATTGGACGATAGTTCGAGGGCTCCGAACGATTCCACATTGTGGGAACCTGCATTTCGTCGAGACGTTGAAAGAACCGAGCTAATGGTTCGGTAAGGTTCATGACCGTTGTCTTCAATGCTTTCTGTTTGATGTTGTCCACCCCAGGTGAGGTATGCACGCGCAATGACATTAGCGTTTTCATCACAGTGGCTGCAGTGAGCGATACGTGGTTTAACGCTGGTGGCGATGGAAACTGTGTCAAAAGCGGATGAAATGATGATTCACTCCGGGCATACAACACTACAGCAAATTCGTCGTTGGAAAACTTTTGCCAGTCGATAAGCATGCACAAGTGAACAGCTCTACTTCCTTCATGACTGCTTGAGAAGAAACGTACTCCCAGCGAGTACAAACCACAAATCAGCACTAAATCATCCGGATTCCTGAAGACTTGCAATACAGTATGGGAGACGCATGGTCAAACTGATGATTACAGATCCCCCAGAACCGCCTTCGCAAATAGGAGAATGCAACAAACGTGCCAAGCTCAGCGAACAGTTCGACTGCTACCAGAACAATCTGAGCTACCAATTTTCGTTCTTATTCCTGTTTGATAACCGATGTGGCAAAACTTACAGGCGGAATAGAGGACGACGGAATGCACAAACCCAGTAAAGTCTTTCGATCTGTCTCACTAAGTGTCTTTTCGCAATATCATAGCCCAAACAGATTGGAGCGCAGTTTAACTAGATACGCTGTAGGCAGACAATGAGCATTAAGGTGGGCGGTAGCCTGGAATTCATCAAGGAACGCAACGTAGTCGAAGTAAAAGCTTCGCGTGGAGAGAACGATTCAGCGTGACGTCAGATATGAACTGTTATTTCGCGCTTGATGCCCCGCTACATAAGGACGATGGTGAGCAACATATGTGCACAAAAAAAGATTCTCCACCACACAAGGTTGTCGTGCCTCTAATTCAAACAGTTACAGAAGAACACTCAGGCAAGCAGTGGCAACGGGTCATAGTACTCAAAGATAGGAAAACAATGTCCTGGAGAGAGAAACGGTCCACTGCCAGTACAATAATCACTCGATACTCTTCACCAAGGGTGGTAAGTTGACCAATGAATACCAAGATGCTCTTTAAAAAATCGTGCTTCAAGTACACTATCAAGCAGAAGCTAGAGAAAGTAGATTCAAAAGCTTATAAACAATAGCTACCGGAAGGTTACAATTGTGCTATTCGCAAGCAGCCAATGTGTTACCGTATGCATTTAGCCGCTGCTGCCTGTTGGACAAACGCGGGAAGGGGTTGCGCGTCGGTTTGTGAGCCACTGCGTTTACGATGTTTTTTCCGCTTGGTTAGCTGCGAAACGGCTGATTTGGCTTGTATCTCCTCTTCACGCTGGCCTGGGTGGCCGGAGGTTGCACTGGAGAACGAGCAAACGCTGCGACTGCGGGTATCGCGCAGAATCTTTCGGCCAGACGTCAGCTTTACGCCTCCAGTGGCAAATATTAATTTTCCCTTGCGGCCGCCTTCCACATTGCGTTTGGTCGCATTGGTTTGTTTTCGGTTCCCCTCAGTAGAGGTCAGGCTGGCAGCGCCGGAGTCTGCAAGTAGACAAATTATGGGGTGTTCAGCAAGTCAAAGGTATGTTTAAAAGCAAAAGTTTGGGACAATTCGCATTTACTTGTCTGCTACAAATCTGTGCGAATCATGTTCCACATTGAGATTGCGGGTCGCATTGTGGGTTTGGTAGCATCCACCATTCAAATATGCTTCACTACTTGTCGGTTTGACGCATGTCCTCGCAAACCATTGCTGGTCAGGTTTTAAACTAAGATGAGAACATTGCAGAATGCTGAACTGGAAAAACCAGGTTAACTTGCCAACAAAAGTAATTTGATGGCTTATCAGTTCGTGTTCATTTCGGAAGGAAGAAGTGATCGTTGTAGACAATGAGATTAACGATTAGCGAACCATTAGCAATTTGTAGGTCTGTTGAAACATGCAAGACTTGATAAGGCGCAAGGTTAACAGTTTATTTGTAACCAGTCATACGGAATAAAATATTCACCATACTTAATTGATTGTCACTTTCTATCTTTGTCTGCTATTCTATGTTGCTCTCATAAGTTGATCTCGCAGTCCACTGTTACGTTAATTCTGATGCAATTGATGTATTGCTTAGTTTGGAATAATTTTATATCCATGGAACCCGCAGTTGAAACACTTTAACAGGTAGACAGTACACTTGTCCAAGTGTAATTGCTTTCCAGGAAATTTCTGTTCAGTCTTTTAGATCTACTGGTGTTGACTCTTGCAAAACCCTTGCCTGTAAACAAATTCATAATCCGAACAAATGCATAACTCCCTGATAAGGTGCAAATGCCGTACAGCTACGTTTTGTCAGTGGTTGCATATATAGCATGATTTCTGCATGAATATAGTGTTTGCATCTTAGAACTACGTGGCAAACTTTACTATTGAGCCGTGAAACAAGTTAAAATTGGTTTCTGCTGCCGTTTGAATGCTGTGGCATTTGACGCACTTCCAGTTGTTCAGTTTAATGGGGTGTCGTAGGTGAAACTGCATCCTTCACGAGGGTGTATAACGCATTCTTGAATTGACTTGAATGAGTAACGCACAACGCTCATCCGAGACCGAAGTTGGTCCTGAGGTCAGATGGGAGCGTCATTGGTTGTAGCCGCTAGTCATGCACACGAACTGATAAGCCATCAAATTACTTTTGTTGGCAAGTTAACCTGGTTTTTCCAGTTCAGCATTCTGCAATGTTCTCATCTTAGTCTAAAACCTGACCAGCAATGGTTTGCGAGGACATGCGTCAAACCGACAAGTAGTGAAGCATATTTGAATGGTGGATGCTACCAAACCCACAATGCGACCCGCAATCTCAATGTGGAACATGATTCGCACAGATTTGAAGCAGACAAGTAAATGCGAATCCTTAGGTATAGCATGTGAAGCACCGCCAATTACCAATGAATATCTTGCGAGCGTCTACTATACCGAAATTCTTCTGTCAAAAGGGGCAGGGCCTACACAAATCAAACTCTGTACCGCCTCCTAAATATTTGCGAATAAGGAATTGAAGTGCACCACAATTGCCGACGCATGGTCCCTCCTGGAATTCAGGGACTGTCCGGCTGAACCCTTTAACATAGCTCCGTCATCTGTACTCCTCAAGTGCAGCGTCACTTAATGAATGATCCTCTTGTGGGTCGTCTTCGTTGTGGCTGGGATTTTTGAACACTGGTGCTGTTGCTTGAAATCCGCCATGATTATGACACCACGTAATCGGCGGCAGAACCCATCGGACTGAATTTATTCCTTAGTACACGTCAATGTCTAATGAAATAAAATATACTTGTCGAACCATTTTAGTTTCATTAGTGCAACCATCTGATAATTGAGGGTACGGATCTTGCGCACAATCATTTTCCATACTCCTTTAGGATTGCCTATATTGCTTCGATAGATGAATCTTGCTGTAGTGACCAGTCCACTTGATTTGTAGTTCAGGTAAGTTCATGGAAGCCAGTTTACAGTATTCCTAGGATGACTGCTACGGAAGCGAGTGTGACAGCAGCAGCTTTCACCAAGCTAGGGCCACTGGATGTTCACTAGGTATTACTGGATTCATGCCTCACACTCCACGACAAGTTGTTAGCAGCTCGTCAACTTCAAATTCATACATGAGGGATCTGATTGCGGTTTGGTGCGAGTCCACCAGCAGACGTGTAGTGCTGCCCCAATCTCAGATATCATCTCCGCACTCTCTGCTTCCAGTTCACAAGGCCTGTAGGGAATTTGAACCCCTGTTCAATTTCTTTGACGTGTCAAAAGGACGTATGAGCTGAAAGCGATTACGGTTCATTTTGTCTTGGGTATTTTGCAACTAGTGCAAACGGCAGCTTCACATAAAACAGTAAATCTCACCCACCCACATTTCGCCAACACTCAGGTGGATCGAGCTTTAGGGCACACGTAGAACATCCGCATTTCTTTTGGTAGCAGCAGTCTAACGAAATAGGAAAACAAATCTATACCAGCACGTCACCATGATCTGTTGTTGTTCTGTCGTTGTGGGAGCACGATTAGCCGCTCAGCTGTACATCCCGTGGAATTATATCGGAAGTTAAAAGAGTCCCAGAGAGTCCCACCGGCCACCGGAAATTAACTAATGGGCAATACTTTTACGCTTGTTAAGTCATTCGCAACTACTGAATGTGTCATGACCGTGGAACAAACGGTTGAGCGTGAACCCTCAGTGATCTATTTACACAGTTTCCATGGATACTTAAAATACCAAAAATGCTAGTAGGATGGCATATTAAGGTTTTCCAGATTGGCCGGATACGTATCTGGGCGATAAGGGATATTTAAACATTCAAGTCTGCCAAGGCGGGGAACTCAAGTCAAGTCAATAAAATGCTTAATACACCAACAACGCTTGAATATTCAGTCGTAAACAGACTGGTTTCATCAAATAAATGCATCGTACGCGCTGGATTCTTCCATCACCTTTCTTTCTAAAATGGGTGATTAGATTTGACCTAAACGCTTCTTTATCTACTTTAGGATTCTTTTACCATACCAATACTGTAAAATTCCTTCTCGTGTTCATTGCGAAACTGATTTTGATTTAATTGTCCAAGCTGATGGAATAAAATGAGATTTGATAAAATCTGTTCAAAAGCCACTGCACTCAGCTTTCTTTTTATTTCTGTATTCTGCTGGAATTAACTCCTTAGGCGGCCGCGCACTTGCAAATAGATCCGATGAGCCTCCAGTAGCTGGTAGACATTGTTCCGGACTCATTTATGCAGAAGTAGCATCTCATATTTTCACCGCCTAATTGTTACGAATTCTTATTTTGCTAAGGTGGTTTATGTGAAGGTAACATTCAGTATACAACAGCGTTGTCAATAACCCTTTTATCATTTGCTGGGATAACATTAAGCAACTGTCGAAGCGCCACCAACATTTGAACACGGTAGCCAGTGCATTATGCACTGCTGTCGAGATGTTGCAAACCACCAGCCAAAAACGTCCGCATCGACCCAATCTGAACTGGCCGGTGTCGAAATCGTCGAGGGTCATTAACATATTTCAAGGACACATGCACCGATATGCGTCCTCACGTCGTATTCACACCCCCAGACATGCGTGGGTGAGTAAATACAGTAGACTTACATGCCATTGGTGGGTCGGCAAATTAGTGCGTTCCAATCTACCCCTGACCAGCGCGGCGACTGAGCAAAAACGAAAGACTCTTCTCAAACGTACGGTACATGTCGATAAGACCACTCAATTGGTCTGTGCCTCGCAATGTCGAGGAATAAAACGTTTAATTTTATTTATTTTATTTTAAATGCGCTGCACCTGATGAGCGTGCGTCTGTGAGCGAAAAGCCGCTAAGCGAACGACTTGGACAGCAAGTCGGTGCTTCAGGGTCACATCATTTAGCCGGTATCATTAGTAACGACTCATTTCCGTCCATAATGTTTATTCCTTACTGCGGCCAAACAACAGTCGGCGACCGTCATCCAAACAGTGCAACCAGGTGCAGCCAATAGTCGAGACCGTTCGGTACGCAGTTGATTGACTGCAGTTTGATTGACTGGCACACCGGCACATATCCGATGCACTGAGGTCATTATACCATGGATACAATTGAACGTAGTGATAGAGCGCGAATTGTAAAGCAGATCACTTGTCTTATTAACGAGCAATATCTAAAAGCACTCCGCTTCGAATGTGGTTGCAGTGAGCCAAATAACTAAAGTTTGTATCAAAATAAATCGAGGAGCAAATTAAGAGCGCAAAAGACAAATTGGAGACCACGGTGGCTAAAAGTGTGTTCGGAGCTCGGCCATTTAGAAATAGGACGTTTTCCGTAAGACGATGATGTTCTAGATCCGAGGCTCAACTCTGAATATTCCAAGGTGAAACAAATGGTTTCATGTCTGGTGTTTAAGCCGCTGCTAACATACACATGTAAATCGTAACGAGTAGGGGACTGTTTGTGGAGTGCGGTGTCGGGGCGAACAATCCAACTAGATCGGAGTTCACCGAGTGTCGTCGTCCAAACAGAAAGATCAGAGGAAACTCAAAAATGCGATTGAAGATCATGCATTAATTGAAACTAGAGCGACCACATTCCTTACATTATGACAACGATGCCCTAATGTTAGCAATACGGATTAAAACACAATACTAAAGCTCGCACTGCATGTCGTCAATCGGGTAATCCCAGAGACCTTTCGCGCTGCGACGCCGATCCAAAAACAAGCAGCAAATAATGAACGAGCGGCTGTCACAGTGTGCGGCGGACGCAAAACAGTGCGGCGGCGTTGAGAAGCGGAGCACGTGGAATGACCAACGAATAGTGAGGAAGGGATGGTGTTTGCCACGTGCGAATGCCCTGCGCAGAGTGAAGCCCCAGTTGCGACCACGGGTCTCAGTGAACAAGACAGCGCCGTACATCGACTACCAAAGAAGATAATTGTGGCAGAATGGTTTACATTAAGCGGATTGTTGGATCTAAGACGGAGGGTATCGTGTCCAAGACATCAATAGTAATGTTACATCGTCATCATCAGTACAACATCTGCCTTTTGAATGGTTGCTACGCTGTCGTACAACTACAACGACCTGTGGAACGAAGAATAATAACAAGGAATGAAGAGGAACCTGGTGTAGAACCGTAATGTTCCAAGCAAACATTCAGGATCAACGCGTTTACACCTTGCGGTACTGCTGCCTACTATTAGGGTGCCCAACTGCGGTACTGCTGCCTACGGCCTAGTCCAAATCCAACCGTGAAAACAGAAGCCAGACTAGGGTAAACGGAGTGTATTCTATGGAACGGAATTGTTCTACTTATAGGTTACTAAACTAAGTAAGGAAGCCACGAACCCATCGTCGTCAACGTCTTGGCCTCAACCAATGTGAAAGCAATTCGTTTTGCTTTGGTTACCATATTTGGCCATTTGTTCGTGCCGGAGTACGGTTCCCGTACATTCGGTCGACGCCCACTCCGAGTTCACCAGCCAACCACATCGCAGCTGTGTTCCATCTCTGGCACAACCTTGTTCACATGATCGGCGCTCACAAGGCCGACGCCCACATGAATTTGCCAGCCACGCATGACGCACTCGGGTTCCGTTGTTGGCCCTATGATCACATGTTTGGCATCGCATCAGACCAAACTGTCTGCCCTGCCTAGTGCAGTAAGGCCGAGCGTGGGTATTCGCTCCGCTTGGCTGCCTAATACCTTATCAACAACATGCCATCACAAACAGCTGGCTATCGTGCAAAGATATGGCGACACCAGCAAGACAGCTTCCTTGCGGGTTTCCCTTCTCCGCGACACAATCAATCATTACGCCGCAGAGAACTCAGCACCAAACACACACTAAACAGGCACTCCGACTAGAAGAGGGCCCACTGATGCCAACTGCGAGTCATGTCCTGTAACGTCTTGAGCCTCAAGGGTGGACTCCAGCCTGGAAGGTGAGACAGGTCAACGGTACCCAGTTTAGTAGTCAGTGATACCGTAAACAAAAGAAAACCGTTTTCGGTAAGCAGTGATCGCGAATACGTAGCACGTGTCCAAGCCAACTTAGTGGGTTGGGAGTGGTGCATCAATTCACCATGTCCTTTCACACCTAATGAGTGCTTCAAAATTACCCTCCAATCAGTCAGTAACCGCAGTAGCAAGCGTTGCCCATTGTGACCCGGTGGCCTTGGTCTCAACCAATATCTCAATGGTCTCGGGCTAGGGTCGCAGCCCGAGTATCTCCACCTGATGAGTAAAAACGAGTACGAAACCGGTCGTGGGGCGGCCGCCAATATTCATTCAAATTTCAAAAAATGTTATTGTCACCAACCTCGCCGCGAACCGCTCTGATTGGCTGTTCGAGAAAGCCTGTCCGCTCCGATTGGCATATCAAAAAGTCAAGGTCGTCAATATAGTGTAATGGCCGCCAGACACGAGACAATTAGATGGTGCAGACTATCGATATTTATGTGTTCATGCTGACTGTCTTGAACTTTCTGTTATATTCTTTACTTAACAAGAATAGTATTGGATTGTCCGAGAACATGTTTTTGATCAACCAATGCGATTAGTTCACTTGATTATTGGAAAAAGGTTGCAATTTAGTCCAGAGTGTTCACTGATCCATTCATTAGGTGGTCCTCCTAACAACGAAACACCACGAAATTAAAGTCCAGCGAAAAATTCAGGCAGCGCCATCACGGCTAATAAATCCTTTTCAGTTAAGGTTTGCTGGAAGCGGCCACGGCAACATGACTAAGCTCCGAGTTGTAGACACTTTTAGATTTCGTGATAACGAGTGACCGTGTAGATTAAATCGAGGATCTACGAGGTATTACCAGAGAAAAGAGACACACATCACTCAGTCGCTGTCGATAATCCTCTGAGAATGTGAATTTCACGATGGCGCTTGCGATAATCTCACGTCTGATAGAGGGATTCGTTTCACTGATCAATAACGCATGGCAAGCAGCTCGGATGAGCTACTTACTGGTGCTGTGTCCGATGAAACCAAAGGAGACGTGAGTACGCATGGTTGTGTCGTAGCTTTTAAAGGAAACCAATATCCCCCCGTCGTTCTTATCAGACGCAGCGTCGATACACTGGTGTTTTTGTACTGCTATTGTCGCACTACCATACGATATGACGCCGACACGTCGTATCGATGCTTCGTTGCCGAACGACGAACACTACCAATTGCATGCGGGCTATGGATGCCACGATGTCGCCCGCGCATACGCAGGCTCGACTCGGCAACATTTGGACTGCAAGTCGGAAGTTTGAAACACTCAGACACTGGTCAGCCAATAAAACCGTAAACTAAAGGAGATGATTCTGCTGTTAAAGGCCTGATGATGCAGGGCCTAAACACGTGAAGTGAGCGTTAACAAGCATACACACACGTCCAAAAAACATAGGTCGTCTTGTGTGAAGATGATGCCGTATCGGTGAGATTGCTGCGTTGTGAATTCCACTCTTCCACTCCATAGTCACAGATAACACTGCATGCTCTACAAACAATCAGTGCGATTGTAAGGCAGCAGATTGCATCACACCAGTGCCGGTTGGAGAGCCGCGTGACTTCCTGTCTCCAGGGAACGAAGACATTCATTCCAGTGGTCAGCGACTTTGTTCTCTACTACTGTTCATTCTCGACAACATGAGGTACGCCTGCATAGAGATGAACATGGTGGTGCAATTACGTAGAGGAGAACGATCACAAACCGAGGGGGATAAATCGGAAGCTGGAAGGACACGCGTGGGAAAATAATGTAGGATGGATGGAGTGCGTTATTTTGACATCTTAAAAAGCGTACGTCATCTAACCTAGAGTGGAATAGGAAAGCCAGTTTTGGTAACAGTGAGCGGCGTGCGTGCTGCGTGTTCGAGCCAAAGCAACGCATCAAACCTGACGGGGTGACCGGACGAGTCAATCTGGTCACAAGCGCTCAGTAATGGCTTGAATATCTCGTTGCTGCGGAAACGTCGGTGTAGTTCAGCGGGAACAGTGCACTGGGGACGAAAGAGATCCTCGAACCGAACGCTTCGTGAGCAAACCAACTTGGGGGGGGGGTGGTCTCGCGAAATGCACTTCAGAATTGCCTTCCGCAGTTGGGTATGCCAGCGCTCTCATTGGAAAATTGAGTGGATCGTGTGCAGACGCGTAATGTGGACCGGAAATCACTTGCACTTCGTAAAATCAACACGAATGCGTCACAAGTAGATGTTAAGGAATATGCTTGACCCACTGCCAGCTGACGAAATGAAGAGAATTGCAATCAAGGGGATTCTTATCCCTTAAAAGTGGCACTGCTACGTGAAAAACTACAAAGCACCGGATCTACGCAATGGAGAGTAATCATCGTTGGCGGCATCCGGTTTCGGATTTGCCTGTCACTGTGGCCAGTCACAGGACGCCTGCGCCTACAGAGGGACCATGGATGGCTTGCGCTGCACCACCCACAGCTCCAACCACACACCCCATATCCAGTGTAAACCCGAAGGAATAAGACCGGGAGGCATGTGGATGGGAGCCACGTTTCATCAACGGAGCCGGCCAACACTCCTTCACAGGCAAACACAAGCACACCGTATTTGGGGAATCAAGCGCACACAAGGCGGTGGCTGGACCGTAGTCCGCTCCACACTGAGTGCATGGAACCACTCTTCGAGCCTAGCACGACCACAAGGACCGTGCGCCGCGTCCCCTCCAGCAACGACCAACTGTCTCCCTGAGCCAGTATGGACGAGGTAGTGGGTAATAGACAGGTAGGCACCTTGTCAACATGCACATCAAGCGCAGCCACACCGGGGATGTCAAACAACAGCCAATCATTCGAAATGCCGATATCGAATAAAGTAAACGCATTTGACGACATAAATACTCGCTAAATGAGCATATGGAAGAAATTGGTTATAAGTGAAACCGCAATAAGTACAAAATGTCTGAAAGTTATTTAAAAAATACCACGCGATAAAATTACGCAAGTTTACCACAATTTGCATGAGTGACGTGTGCAAGTTAGGAGAAGATTATCAAGTACGCAGAACAAACCAAATAAAGTGTAATGAATTTTATCCACATTAAAAAGACCTAGTTTAAGTGTAAGTTGGTTTAGCCCAACTGCGGTGAAGAAGCATCAGGAATGCAACATCAGCCTCAGCATGAGGCGCGGAGAGTATTCATAAACACCCGGGAATTAACATTGCGTCCATCATCGAAGAGAGTACAGGTTGGCTCGTGCCAGGTTACAATGCGTATACCAAGTCGTGTGAGGACATATGTAGAACGAATGCGACACTGACATCTCAAATGAAAAGGGAATGTGCTAATGTGTGTGTACAACTTGCGCACCGAGAATGCTTGCTGAAAGCTGCGTGTTCATCTGAACCACTGATCGTCTCACCGATTAGTAGGCATTTATTGACCACACGTCCCCAAATTGGTGTGTTCATTCGGTGGGCAAAATGCTGGTACACCACGACAATGCTCGCTTACCTTGTTTCACAGAGGCTGTCGTGAGATGAAAATTAGGGAACTTGATTGGCACTTGGTGCTCGAAAACAATTATCGTTGAGCCTTAGGCTGTGGGGGACATAATAGAGCAGCAATTCCGTTCGTCGCCATGTTTGCTCACAAGTTATGTCACATTTATTTCCGAATAAGAATCAATGCGAGACAGTAAAAATGTGCGTACCCGTTTTCGCCTGCCGATCACGCTGAGTAAATTGGAGTAAAGGAGGCCGTTTTAAAGTAGTGAATGCAGCATGATTTCGCGACCAAACGGAGTACACATACGATATTTGGCTTTGCATCCGGCCATTTTGAGCACATTGATGCTTTCCGAGACAAACATAGCTTCGGCGATGAACATGGTCAAGGAGTTGAAGATGTCAGATATAGGATCTTCAGACACAAAACCAAGTTACGCGAGATGCGCCAAGCATTGACTAATGTCCCTAACGACTACTGTCACCACGCTGCCAAGTGAAGTGAATCAAGTTGACAGGAGATGTCAACATCGTCTCCGCCAATCCATTAGGAAACGATAATGATACCAGCCGAAACCTCTACCCTTTTGGCTACCGGGTGACGGCGGGCAACGCTTGTCACAACGGCTGATGACTGATTGGAAAGCCATTGTTAACTACACGTTGTGTGATTGGATTGCTACGCGCAATCGCAATGTAGACCGCGATTCACATTGAAGTGAACCTTGGTCTTTCGATCACGAGGACCGTAGCTGATGCAAATAGAAATTGGGTGTTGCCCGTCCGAAAACACTGCACTACTATGACGCGTTTCGATGTTATTACATCTCATCAGATAGAGTTAGCAGGCATCGAACCCGGGACCATTGGGATGTTAGTTGTGACCGATACCCCTAAGCTACCGGGTCACGACGGGCAACGCTTAGCACAACAGTTTAATGAACGATGTTGAGGGTCATTTTGAAGTACACGTTTTGTGGATGGATTTCGATGCGCAATCTCAATGTTGACCGCCATTCTCATTGTAGTGAACTTTGGTCAATGCAATCACTGGGACCGTAGCCGAATCACATGGAAATTGTGTGCTGCATGTCCGAGGTCTGCTATCTCCACCTAATGAGATCAAATAAGGTCGAAACGCGTCGTGGTATACAGGGTTTTGGGCAGGCCAACAGCTAATTTTCATAGCAACGACGGGAACGTATTTAGATGCCAATCTGCGCTTAAGCTGTATCACAACATCGACTGTGCGTCAGCAACTCAAGGATACATCGGTCACAGACCTCCTTCTGTGCGAACAATTTCTTTTGCTGGTGTCGAGCAAGGTATATTAGGAAAACGACCAGGCGACTGTCCGTTTGAGCTCGAAAGCATTGTCCAGATTGACTCTACAACGGTGTGAGGAGGAATGTGACGAGTGTAGTGTTGTCGCACTTAGTAGACTCCGAGCAATAAATCAATTCGCATGACACATTTACACGAATCTGCTGTGTAACCTGGCGTTCCACACATGAGCAGTCAGAGGCAATCAGAATTCGTCTCCATAAGCTGGACCTATGTGCCCAGAAAAATTCGTCCAAACTCTCGCATTAGCTTGGTCACAGGCTAGCATGGACACGACACTTCAGCTGACTTCATATAAGCCAGACCAATCACATAGTCTTATCGAGTAGACAATGCACTTCAGTGAGTCACCTCTTGTGTCTACCCTAGCCTGCTTTGTGGTGGTTGTATTAGCCTGATGATGAAACCTTGAAAACAAGCTTGTTCACCACTTTTGGCTTCTGGTTTATAAACAAGCGATCTACAACTAGCAGCCCCAAGGTACCGCGTTCGAGTCGCTGATGTGTGCAATGTCGCGAGCAAGCCACGCCCGACATTTAACCCGTTCACCTGTGCATGAACACACGAGTGTGCCAACAACCCATGCGGCGTGACAGTTGTTGAGTTCCTCGCAGCTGTCTTGTGCCATGTGCTTCTTACCAAGAAAATTAACCATTACACTTGGGAAATAACTGAGCAAGGAAGTTAGCATACAGGCTTGTAGTAGCAGCGCTACGCTAAGTCGTCGATTGGGGTCCATAAACAACGACGGTGTTTGTGTCAGTGACTTGCCAGTGTTTCAGTACAGCGTAACATCCAATAAGACGCGAGTCTGTTCTGAAGGTCCGTAGGCCCACAACGTTATAATTTAGTAAGGTTGTACAGGTGTAGTAGGGTGCATGATGCACTCACTGAGCACGTAACTTGGACGAAGCATCGACGGAATGTGGACAGCAGGAACATGGTTGGGTAACTAGCTAGTTCCAAGAAACCAAGTGATCAAGGGTAAAAATGCCGCCTCACTGCGCTTCTGAATGAGTTGTAGCAGGGTACGTGAACCTCGCGAAACAAAACGATTCGTCTCTCATCCACTTGACGTTTTCTGTTGAAGGCTTCAAGGACCTCGCTTCCGACAAATATCAAACTCAATTCAGGTCGCCCATCGTGGGAATAAATGAGAGGGAACAGGTTGACTTTGCGCTTTCGTTTCACTTGGTGGATAGCCTTATAAGTAAAAGAAATTCGCGACTGAGAGATGAAGGCATCGCTCCAGTAGATGCGCACAGTATCGGTGCGCTCAAAAGTGGTAAATGAGGTCCAAGCATATGCATGAGGACGGGTGATAAGCTTGAAGTGATGCGCACCATCTCCGTCAGATGATATGAACAGATTACCAAGCGCACTCAGTGTGCTTACGTTGCCTTGCGGGGAGCAAGTGTTCAGTGGGATCAAGCGCTGATGATGTGCCGGTAGTAGATTATGACGACTATAAAGAGGTAAGGGTGCCACGATCAACACGAAAGGAATCGATGCCGAAACGCTATACGAACTGTCTGTCTGCTTGCGCGATAAGACAAAAACCGTGGTGATAGGCATGGAGTAGTGAAAAGAGTTTTGACCTTTACGACGAGTGTGGTCCCAGGGAGAAACAGAAATGAGCGTTCAAATGCGATACGAGCACTGCGCGTACGGTGGATTTACCTTCCTTGACTCACGCAACCAAAATATTATGCATGTAGATAGTGATGACGATAATGTAAGAGGACAAAACCAGAAGAAAATTGCCAAAGGAAATAGTTAAGAGTCAGAAATGAAGGAATGCATGTGACAGCGCTGTGACTATGCAACGGCATTATATCTGGTAGGACGTATTTGAATTCAAAGATCCCATGCAGAAGACAACAAACGCCAACCCTATTTACGGACAACGTACTAATGTGTTCGAAAAGAATCCGAACTTTTGAAATAACGCGCCAACTGGTAGAGGGAGCGCGCCGCGGCTATTGAACACATGTAGAGACTTGTTTAGACAACAAAACTGCCAGGTGCCGAGTTTTTGCTCTGACCGTTAGCTAGCGAGCCACAACCACTGTGATGAACACGTGCACAAGCTGCTCGTTGAGTTAGTGTCAAAGTGACAACAAAAGAGCTTAAAGCACGTGTGCGCATGAAACTATGCTGCGAATTTAGCAAACGTTTACAGCGACATTTCAGTTGTTTAACCAAACAAAAGGGGAGAATTGTATGAGTCACACGCAGTGCTATAAGTGGTCTAAGGGTTTTGAAGACGGAAGAATGTCGGTGGGTGACGATCCCTACCCTAGACGAAGTTGCAAATTAACAGACGATGACCAGACATAGGGAACTCATTCTGTGATCCGTGGAAGTATTCGTCGAGAAATTGCTGAGGATGTGGGCATCAGTACATATATATATATATATATATATATATATTCAACATTATACCAATTACAATATAATTGGCTGAGTGCCACCACACATAAGAAAAAAATAGCGTGAAAGGGAAGACAACTGTTAGGGTAGAAGAGTCTCACAGCAAGTGCACCATTGCCTACGGGCCTTGGCCATATCCTCCAGCGTTTCCAACCAGGTGTGCTCGGGGTCCTTTAGGCCCCAATGCGGGAGCTGGGAACGCCCGACAACAGCCAGCTTCAACCTTTGCACCTTAACGCATTGGATCCAAGTTTTACATTGCCCTCCTTTTCGTCGCTTCCAAGCCACGCCTGTTCTCACAAATAGGGCACGTCGTCGTAGCCGCTGGGTAAGTATGCGGAGCACATGCCCAAGCCAGCGAGGCCTCCGCAGTGAAATGATGCTATCAATCGATCGGCGGAGTTCGTCAGATCTGAAGACTCGCCCACGGACTTCCTCATTACTGAAGTGATGCAGCCATCGAACACCAGCAATGCTTCGCAGGCAGCAGTGATTGAAGACAGATAGTCGATGAACATCGCTTTTAAGGACGGGCCAAGTCTCATAGCCGTACAGCAGAATCGCTCGTACCGTAGCATTATAAACTCGTCCCGTGAGAGCAAGGCTGAGGTCACGACGAAGCTACAGGTGACGAAGGTTAGCGAAAGCGACTCTAGTCTTGGAGACATGCAGGGAGATCTCATCTGTCAAACCGCCAACACTAAGATAACTGGAAAGATAAATGAATTTGTCGCCCAATTCCAGCGGATGCTCCGAAAGAGTGAGAGAAAGATATGCACTTGACCAGTCCTGTAACAGGACCTTACATCTGGAAGGGGAAAAGGTCAAACCAAGTTGGGAGGCGGACATCTCCAGTCTGAACATCACATGCTAAGCGTCTTACGAGGACTCGCAAATCACAGCGATGTCATAGGTGTAATCTAAGTCTCGAAGGCGGTCACCAGGAAGTAGTTCCACAAAGCAGGACAGTATCCAGGATCTCGTCCACGGCGAAGATGGACAAGAGTGGAGAGGCTGGGCAACCCTGTCCAGTACCGCTAGTGATACTGAAAGGGGGCAAAATGTCTCGGTATTCTCGCACGCGGCACGGAGAATGCTGATGTATTTCTCAGGTACTCCCCTCTTCAGTAAGCAGTCCCAAAGAGCCAATCTGTCAACAGAGTCAAAAGCAGCTAGAATGTCCAAGAATATGACTGTAGTTGGTCGACTGCACGTATGGCGATGTTCAAGTACCTGGCGGATGGTAAAGATGTGATCGACGCAACCGCGACCCGGGCGAAATCCAGCTTGTTGTTCACGTAGATGCTGTTTTCGTACGCAACTGAGCCTCCGTAAGAGTAGGGCAGCGAGCAGTTAGAATGCGACACAAATGAGACTGATGCCACGATGGTTGGAACGAATGGTCCGGTCTCCTTTTTGTAACCAGGTACAGCATCCGCCAAATTCCAGTCGGATGGAATGGTTTCAGTAGTCCAAATCTGATGGACTAGAGATGATAGTTCGCGAGTGAGAGTTGGACCTCCATATTTGAACAATGCAGGAGGAAGTTCATCTGGGCCAGGTGACTTGTGGCGCTTCAGTAGGCGAGACTCATTGGAAAGAACCTCTGTCGGATTTGAACTCGTGCCGCAAGATTACGAGACAAGCTCGTTAACTCGAGGCTACGGGCCTATGGTGCGCTGAGCCTGGGGGTTGCCAGATCCCGACAGATGGTCTACCCACTGCTGCTACTGTTGTGCCATGGGTTCATGTCCTGGACGCCAACTCGTGGTGACCGTTGGGTGGGAGTTGGGTTTCGCCATTCTCACAGCTAAGATCCAGGACACCAATCCGCATGAGTCAGTGAACTGACCATGTGCTAGACCCGCTGCCTTTAGGGTATACATTTAATCGAACGCTCTGGCTGAGGATCCGAGTCGTTCTCCTGTCACGTGTGGGCGCCCTGTCAGTATCCTAGTCCATCCTCTTCGGAGGTTAGGTAGTGGTCGATGGCCCACTTCCCGTAAAACCTAGCCATGGGAGACAACAGGTCTACGGGTTATGAGCTCACAGCTCGATTGGCGTAGAGCACGAGTACCACGCTGACGGTGGGAGGGCATCTCCAGGTGTTCAATGGTTTGCTACTGCCCGCATCAAGCCAGGCAGCCCCTGGTCAAATTGGCGCAAATCCACCAAAACCCACCTGCGTCTGGCTGTGGTCGCAGTTGCGTATCCTACTACGGTCGCAAAACATAAGAATCATTCCAGATCTCCAAAGAATGCGTGTGATAGCCCTCAAGCAGATTCCAATCTGTCTCTGCAATCACATTCCCGAGCTGGATCCGCTCCCCACTGCCTTGTGGGTCAGGCTATTGAGCCAAAGGCTCCGGGTGGAGTCCCTCAAGCAAAGCACCAAATCACCCACTACCTTGTGGGTCAGGCTATTGAGCCAAAGGCTCCGGATGGAGTTCCTCAAGTAAACCACCGAAGCACAACGACCACCTCGCGTGCGATCGCCCACCAATGCAATCGTATGCCTGCGCGCAAAGCACTCAGCATCGGGTGCTGGAACGTGCGCACACAACTGGACAGGAACTCCAGCGAGCGCCCAGAGCGACGCACTGCACTGGTCGCGATGGAATTGGCGCGTTACCACATCGATATTGAGGCGCTCAGTGAAACTCGGCTCGCAGAGCAAGGAAAGTTGAATGAAGCAGGTGCTGGTTACACATTCTACTGGGTGGGCAACACCGCCTCAGCCCCACCTGATCACGGGGTCGGATTTGCAATATCCGATCGCCTAAATGTCCAACTGATGGGTGAACCAACAGGCATCAATGCGCGACTGATGACTGCTCGCCTACGACTCGGGAGAGGTAAGTTTGCCATGTGTTATCCTGATATTATGCGTGGTCGATTCTACACTCAGCTATTCTCCGAGATATGTCTGTGCCGAAGAGCGACCGACTATTTGTGAAGGGTGATCTCAACGCGAGCGTTGGGCGCGATGCATCGGTGTCGAGTAATGTTGTCGATCCGCATGGCATTGGTTCAGCGAATGCGAACGGTGACAGGCTGCTCTCACTGTGTGCCACTCACGGCCTGACGATCAGGAACACTCGGTTTGCACTGAGTGCGAGTGATATAGCAACTTGGACGCACCCACGGAGTGGTCACGCTCACCTGCTCGACTATGTCATCGTACGTAAGCGTGATATGCGTGAAGTGCGCATGACACGTGTACTGCGTGGAGCTGAGTGTGACACTGATCACAAATTGGTGCGAACCAAACTGTACATATATTTTCGTAAATCTATGTATTGCACTCCTGCCGTGAAACGACGTAAATTTCACATTCTCTCTCTCGGTACTGTGGCGAAACGTACTGAGCTGGAGAAGACGATGGCTGCACGCCTGTGTGGTTATGTGGACTGCATAGCCACAGTGGGCGACCTGTGGCACCACATTCGCGACCAGGTGACAGCTGCTGCCGAGGAGACCATCGGGGGCGCAAAATGTAAGCAGCCTCATTGGTTTGATGAGAATAATGCGACGAAAAGAATGCAGCAATTGCTGCACCTGTGGCAGATCCCTGTCACTTGGGGAAGAAGAGAAAGTTTGGCAGAATTCGATGACCAGTGACCCGAGAGCTCCGTCGCATGAAAAATGCATCGTAGATGAAGAAGGCGATGCAGATGGAATGCTACGCCGAACGCTGCCAACACAAGGAATTCTTTGACTCCTTGAAGGCGGTGTATGGACCGAGATTGGAGCCGCTGAGGACTCTACTGGTTGGTAGTTCAAGCACTGCCTGCACACAGACTGCAGACATAATACAGATTTGGCAAAAAACATTTTCTCTCTTGAACAACCGTTCAGAGATTGACTGGTCTACGTTGACTGGCCTGAAGCAGCACGATGTGAAGACAAGTCTGGCAGACATGGCGACACTGGATGAGATGTAGTGAGCACTTGCTCAGCTGCGAAACGGCAAGTGTGTCGGTGACGACGGCACCCCGCCTGAAGTATTGAAACACAGCGGACCTGCGTTGGTTACTGCGCTGCACCACTTGGTGCAACGCGTATGGATTGAGAAGGAGGTGCCTCCTGAGCTGAAGGATGCCCTTGTGCTACCACTGTACAAGGGCAAAGGTAGCAAGCAATGTTGCACGAATTATCGTGACATCAACTTGCTGAGTTGTGTGGGCAAGGTGATTGCCCGAATCCTGCTCAACCGCCTCGTCAGTCAAGTTGTGGAACCGAACGCGGCGGAAGAGCAGTGTGGATTCCGTTCGGGTCGCAGCACTATAGATATGGTGTTTGCGGCTCGTCAGTTGCAGGAGAAGTGCAGAGGAGGACACCAGCCATTGTACTCGTTATTTGTTATTTCACCAAGGCATTTGATACGGTGAACCGCGAGGCATTGTGGCTGGTGTTGGGTAAGTTTGGTTGCCCGCGTAAGTTTGTAAGTTTAATTGAATGTCTGCACAGTGGTATGCGAGCGAGGGTGCAGCTGAGTGGAGAGACCTCGGATGACTTTGCAGTTGTCACTAGTGTGAAGCAAGGCTGTGTCTTAGCTCCTGTCCTGTTTAATATCTATCTTCATGCAATGTTGTCTTGTGCTTTTGATGCGGCTTGTGCTTACGGTGTTCGTGTGGAGCACCGTATTGATGGTGCATTGCTGAACATCCGTCGTTTCGGTGCGAGAACTCTAGTCTGTGAGACAACTATCCGTATGTTGCTGTTTGCTGATGACTGTGCGTTGTTTGCACACAGCGCGGATGAGTTGCAGCACATGACTAGTGCTCTGGCTTCGACAGCGGCCAAATTCGGGCTCACCATCAACACAAGCAAAACTGTGTGTCTCTTTCAGCCTTCACCGGAGGTGCAATCTTCAATATTGCCGCGAATCAGGATTGGTGCTTAAGTATTGGAAACCACCTCCCGCTTCTGCTACTTGGAGAGTGTGATGTCGACTGACCAGCAGCTACACAGTACGCTGCGAATCCGCGTGTCGAAGGCAGCAGTGGCATTCGGGAAGCTAGAGTACCGAGTGTGGAACAACCATCAGCTTACCATTGGCACGAAGCTGATGGTGTAAAAATCCATGGTGCTGTCCGTTCTTCTATACGGCAGTGAAACGTAGACGATGTACCGGCGGGATGTGCGGTATCTCGAGCGGTTCCATCAGCGGCGTTTGCGACGGATCTTGCGCATCAGTTAGGGCGGTAGCGTTGCCGACAAGGAAATGTTACGATAAAGTGGGATGTATGCAGTGGACTGCATACTTTTGCTGAGACACCTGAGGTGGATGAGTCATGTGGGCCGTATGGGAGTGTTGGGAAGTGGCATGGGGGGAAAATGAAGCTTCGTTATCAGGAGACGATCAAATTGAGCCTACCGCTTTCTAATATTGATTTCAGATGTAGGGAATCGAAGGCGGTTGATCGGCGTGTATGGCGCGATTTGATCACGAAGGCAGTCGTCAAGGTGCAGCAGAAAGGCCTCATGCATGCGGAGGAGAAGCGGCAGGAGCCGATGGGTTGTACTCCATCGACATCGAGCGCATGGCACGGTAGCACATGCGGTCGCCAGTGCCCGAGTCAGGCAGGTCTAGTGAGCCATGAGCGAGGCCACTCGGGGCCACCACAGAAACGACGACGAGTCATGTTGAGAACGTAGACAGGACCGGCGTAGCGTTGGTGGGTAGGTTACATTCGCTTTACTAACCGCGTGTTTGCATACTGTGTGGCGCATGCAGCTGGTGACAGGAAGCGAAGTAGAAAGCGTGAGGTAAGCCCTGACTTTGCCCAACGTGCGACTGCAGAGATCCTTCAGGATGGTTACAAGCTTGTCGGGCACATCTTTACATAGTAGACAGTTGCACAATGCAGATCTATCTACTGAGTCAAAAGCCGCTCGGATGTCCAAGAACACCAGGATTGTTGACCGTCGGTGGACGTGACGGAGTTCAAGAAGTTGGCGGAGTGTGAAGATGTGATCAATGCAACCTCCACCTGGACGGAGGTGGAGAGAGCCTGTGGAGTAGAACAGACACGAAAACCTTGGACGCAACATAGATTTATGAAATGCCGCGGTAATTAGTACAATCCTCGTGGTAGTTTTTCATGTGAATGGGGACAATGACCGATTCTCCCCATGCAATTGGGACTTTCTCGTCAATCCAACATCATAACAGGCGATGGGATGTAAGTCTACGAATATGATATTGAAACGAAGGTGCAGTTGTCGTTCAAAAAAGGAATGAATGAGTCGGTCAAAGATCAAAGTGGTGTTGGTTGTTTTTCGACTTCAAAGGCACTGTCCATCAGCAATTCGTACCACGTAGCCAGATGATAAACAAGGAAATCTACCAGAGAATTCTAGCGCGTTTGAGGGATGCTGTGCACAGGAAGTGGCCTGAATTGTGGTGAAAACTAGACTTAGGTTTGTTTCAAACGGTGTAAAGACGGTCAAGTAAACAAGTTGTGCCATAAACAACAAAGATTTATAGCAAAGGTTCGGTTTGTTCTTGAACACACCTTGTACCTCCATGAGGATCCAGTTGACCAAGATTGTTCTTAGCACTTGCGCTGCGGGAAAATTAGGTTTCATAGAGTTCGCGCCTAATAAGGCACGGAGATAAGAGCATGAGAACTAGAACCGTAGTTTGCTTGTACACAAAAGCGGATACACCGACGCTTCATGGCTGCTAGGGCAAACCATTAGAGGGAGTGGAGAACTCAAGAGTTATCACAACTTGACGAGAGGAAGTGATTTGTAGGGAGGGAACAGGAAACTGATAAGCAACAACATGGAAGAAACGGAAAATTCAAGTTGGTGAACATGGAGATCATTCATTGTGGGTTTGAAGGAAGCCAGACATTCGGAAAATAGAGAGCAAAGGTTGGAAGCGGAGTTTGAAATTAATCCGAAGTGAGCACTTAGAAGAGGACGCGAAATGATGCAGAAAATACAGAAATTGATACACCCGTAGGTGGTCTAAATAGTTCATGGGGGATCGTGGGAAATAATGGCCACTTACCTTGACTGTCTTCCTCGTCCGAAACACCGGAACTAATATCAGAACCTGAAGCTGCTTCAGTGAATAATTTGCCTAATTGGATCTCCCTTTGAGGACGCAAAAGAGTGACGAGAGCGATGAGTATATCGTCGGCGATGTCGAACCGCATCAAGTCGCGAATAAGTTCAATCACTTAGGGGGAAAAAGAGAAGACACATGGCATATGGACGATCACGTATAACGGGGTTGTATCATGTGCTTGCGAACAAGTAGTTGCAACCGGACAGACACATATACACCAATCCATAGTATAGCGGGGTAATGAAGTCACGAGGTTCCAAGTCTGGACGATGAATAGTCAATTTGCTGGGCACATAGTCAAGGAAAGGGACGTACACGTGATCTGCCTCTCATTAGACATCAAATAGGCTAGACAGAGCGGTATAAAAAGCTGACAATAAACCACAATAAATCAAAATCAAACGTCACAGGGAGGTATTCACGCCAACTGTTTGCAAGTGCGCAATCAGGTGATCCGAAAAAATAAATAACACCATGGCTAGCAAAGCGTACGAGGGCGGGCAGCATTGGTAGGAAAAAATAGAAGTTGTGACTGAACAGAGTCGTTCTACGCTGAGCACATAAAAGCAATGTTGCAAGAGGAACGAAAACATTAAGGATACTGAAAAAATGCCACGAAAACTGTCAGAATGCAGTAGCACGCTAGTCCTCACTGTGCCGAAAGCACTCAGGTCAAAGTGGGCAATTGTGATTGGAACCGAATCATCATCATCAACATCGTCGTCATCATCATCATGATCATCACCACCATCATCATCGTCAACAACAACAAGGGCAACATGAAAAAATTTCGACAACCGCTACCGATGATTACTGACACACAAACACAAGTACCCCTAATGAGGACGTCTGTTCACAGGAAATCGAAACAGTTACATATTCATCTGACTTGCTTGGATGCAAGCATGCTGACGACGTCGTTCTGGGATTTATTGTTCAAGCGTTGAGACAGCTTCCATGCATCAGAGGACTAGATGAGTTATTTTCGGTTGTTCAAACCCAATTGAAAATGATAACTACCCGATCAGTTCTAGATGCATTTCAAGATATGGAAAATTTGGATGAGATTGAACTAGGGTTGTGGTCATGGTTCCTCATTCTAAACGCTTCCAAAGGTTGCGATGAAATATCCGTTTTTCTGTGTGCCGAGGAACCACGAGCTGTCGACAACGCCGCTACCTTGTGACGGTGAACGAGCAAATCTTAGACAAATTTTCAAGCGATAAATATATCTGGGGTCTTTCTAATCGGTCTGTAAATGTCGGTCTATAAATGTCGTCAAAAGTACTTTGTATGCCATCAGACAAAATGCATTCAGCATCACGCGAATTATTATTCAAATTCCATCATCATCATCATCCTCCGCATCATCATCATCATCAGTATCATCATACACGTTAGCTGCAGGTGGAAAACACCTCAGCTATTGTGCCGCAATACAAAAGCCCAGAAAAGGAAAACAAACAGTGGCATGCCGGCTGAGTCCCCAGTAACGGATGGACATTTTTTCGGAGAGCTACAGTGCCGTAAAAAGAGAGTATATTATGCCCAACGAGTGAGATCTTGATGGGAGGGGAAGCTAAGCAGGGGGATGGACAAAGGAACTCACAACACAAACGCCATTGGGGTCGGCTCCAAGCCATATCAGCAACTGTGTCCAACCAAACGTGTTCATCGTCCTTAGGATCCCAGCCAGGCAGTCGGGATGCACTAACCGACGCCAACTTCGAAGTGAAGGTTTTCATTTCTCTCGACCAAGTCATCGCTTGGCCTCCCCTCCTCCTCTTCCAACCGCATACACAACGCGCGAACAATACAAGTCGCGGGAGTTGGGGTGCTGGCGTGCGCAACACGCGGCCAAGCCATCGGAGCCTGGTGCGTGATATAATGGCGCTCAGCGGTTCACTCGCTCTTCCTGCACCAAATACGCGACGTCGAACACGCTCATTGCTCACGCGGTGCTCGCACCAGACGAGCTAAGCTGCGAAGGCAGCGATGATCGAATATGACGAGCCCCTTTATGTCTGTCGACCTGATGGGCCAGGTTTCCCAACCATATAGGAGAGTTGAACAGATGGCTGCGTTATAAACTCTGCCCTTGAGGGCGTGAGTAATGTCGCGTCTGCGCCACAGGTGGCGGAGATTGGCAAAAGCACCTCGAGCTTTCGCTACACGGTTCGTAACCTCATCTTCAATCCCACGGGTGCTAATATAGCTGCCCAGGTACTTGAATTCCTGAATGACTTCTAGCAGATCACCATCAGGCGTTAGCACAGGGGTGGGTCCCTGCCAATCTTGGAGAAGTATTTTGCATTTCGATGGAGCAAAGCATAGCCCAAAACGATTGACAGCCAGTGCTAATCGGTCCAGTGCTCTTTGGCATGTTTGGGAGCTGTCACAGATTGGGGCAATATTGTCCGCATATTCTAAGTCAAGAAGTCGGTCACCAGGAAGTAGCTCCACACCTTCTAGGTCGTGTCCAGCGAGCGTAGTTTCCATGACTTCATCAATAGCGAATGTAAAGAGGAAAGGTGACAGCGGGCAACGTTGTCTCACACCGCTGGTGATACTGAAGGGTGGCGACAGTTTGCCATAAACCCTCACCCTGCCCGAACTATGCGCGTACAGTGCCTTGATAATGTTTACATATTTATCAGGCACACATTTAATCAGCAGACAGTCCCAAACGGCACATCGATCGACTGAGTCGAAGGCACGTTTTATGTCAAGAAACACAACAACGGTGGGTCGCCAATAAACATGGCGGTGCTCCAACAATTGACGCAAGGTGAAGATGTGGTCGATGCAGCCCCGACCTCGACGAAATCCGGCTTGCTGAATGGTTTGCATACTCTGTACGAATGAGTAGAACGAAGCAGGTATCAATTTTGAACGCCTATAATGCATTATGAGGGCTGTTGGTCATCTAGAGAGTCCCACATATCAGACAAGTAGCTCGAAATGCTTTTTTCTTTACTACATATTCCACAAACCGCACGCATGACTGATCAATACTGACACCAAAGTCCATTGATGAAATTTGCTGGTGAATTTCGCTGTTCTTGCACCCAACATCAATTTATAAATAAAGATGAATTCGGATAGAGCAGTAAAGTTAAAACCATCAACCCGTCCAGGACCAGATGGCATCTCCCCATCTGTTATAAAACTCGGAGGAAAAAACCTCACTCTACTGTTATTAAACATCTTCACACTCACTCACTACCGACTGCTTTGCATCTCAATGGAAGCAATCCATTATAATGTTTAACCACAAGGGTGGCCCAAGTATTAGTGTCAAGCTACCGCCCAATAAATCACACCTCTGATGTTTCCAAATCCCTAGAGCGAATAGTCAAGAAGAACAATATCTTACAAGACTGGATCTGATCAACCCCTCACAGCATGGCTTTCTCTCAAAATACTCCTGGGTTACATGTCAGCTACAATATCTCGATCACGTCACAACTATGATTGACAGAGGAATGGCAATTAGTATAATTCTGTTGGACATGCAAAAAGCGTTCGACCGCGTGCCGCACAAGCCACTGCTGTCTGCTCTAGTCATATGGAATTGGAAATCCTCTGCTTAACTGGTTCGACTCATAACTAAACGGTCGAACTCAGGTAGTTAAAATCGGTCAGCAACATGCTACACCGAATCAAATAACCAGCGGTGTCTTCCAGGGAAGTGTACTCGGACCGCTACTTTTCTTAAGCTATGTAAACAATATATGCGACCCGATCAAACATGGACACCCATTTCTGTTTGCAGATGACGTCAAATTGGTTTACTCATTTCATCCAGACCAACTACAAATATACCTGGAAAACATCTGTGAAGACCTATCCGCATTAAATATAGCTAGTGAACGTTTATTACTGCAGTTCTCTGCAGTGAAATCCCAAGTACTTGGGTACAGATGCCGCATCCCAGAACGCTCTATCACATTTGCCGGAAACGTGATCCCAACGTCTGATTCAGTTCGGGACTTAGAAATTAGGTACTCCAACTCTTTCAGTTCCTCCGAACATGTACTTTATCAGGTAGCGAAAGCAAGGCAGTTATGCGGATATATCACTAGAACTTTCTCCCTACCTGAAACACGACTTGAATCATTCAAGACAATAGTACGACCGACGCTGGAATATTGTACTATCGTTCACAGCCAATTGAGAAAGAAAGACAGAACGGCTCTGGAAAATGTCCAACGATCATTTACCAAGCTGGCCACTGGGCGCTACTCAAAGTATTACTATTATGATTATGATTACTATTATGACTGCTGTCAAAAACTCCAACTGGATCCTCTTTGGCTGAGACACTTAAAGAACAACCTCGTTCTCTTCTACAACACTATAAACCAACGAATCTACGCAGACAGCACAGCACTTCAACTACGGAAGGCTGCAGTCCACCCCACACATAATGGCGGCTACTTGATACGCACAAAGCTTTCAAGTCATAAAACTCGATCGAATCTCTTCTTAGTGAGATACACTGATCTGTGGAACAAACTACCCCTACATATATGCATGAGTGCAAGCTATGTCACATGTCGAAATTCCCTACAGACGTTCCTCACTATATCTAATGTGTTGAAGACCTATGATTCACAGCAAACTCTAGAAACATTAACAGAAGCTGGTATAAGAAACATACGAGCAGATATTTGCTTACGACTAGCTAACTTACTACACGTCATTACCTATATCAACAAGTCCTGTGTCTGTGCAGCCTAGTATCCCATCCCTTATATTATCTACTCTTGAGCCCCACAAATTAGAAAAGGATGGTACAAATATCCGTAAGTTTTACATATTACGTGCTCCGGTCTAGGACCCGAGGAAAAAGAAATCATGATCCGAAATTCTATTATTAAACTTTTCTTTACTATTATGATTTACACCGCACAAACCATGAAACATATTCACTTTACAAATGATCGCTCTCACTTATGGGGCCGTGTACCGTCTGTCGGTAAATATACAAATTTAGTTATTTTTATTTATATCCCAGATTTGCGATACGCAACGTTCCCAAAATGGGTATGCACCCCGTCTGATATGAAATATACATTCATGCATTCACTTAGTATATAGCTAGAAAATCTCAGAAGAAAATGTGGGTTGTAAAAAGTCGGTCCTTAAGGGACAAAACGTATATTCTGCAAACAACAGGACCAGGCGAAACGGAGACCGAGTGAAACATATCGGTATATACAGCTAGTTGGATCCATAATTGACGACCTTTGTTGATGCATGACATTTCTCCTTTGATTCAGTCAAACAAACTCACTCCAATGCGTCCAGCTGTTTGCCAATCAGCGTGCAACGCGAGAAACGTGTGAATGTCAATCGGCTGCCGCCTTTGCTTGCGGCAGCCTAACGGCTTCCATGCTGGGCTGGCACCGCACG
>OX104071.1:3354584-3405231 GCA_944474145.2 Dicrocoelium dendriticum
TCCGCAAAGATGGCATGCATATATATACATATATATACATATATATACATATATATATATATATATATATATATATATATATATATATATATATATATATATATATATATATATAGGCTTGTGCACCATGCTGAGGCTGATGTTGCGTTCTTGATACTTCTTCACCGCATTTAGGCTAAACCAAACTATACTTAAACTAGGTCTTTTTAAGGTGGAGAAATTTCATTCCAATTCATTTGGTTAGTTCTGCCTACCTGAATACTCTTCTATTAACTGGCCACGTGGCTTACGCGAAATGCGCTTATCTCCGGTAACTTTGTTGCGTTTTGCAGCATTTTTAACTAACTTGTGGACATTTTTTCCTTATCGCGGATTCGTCGCTAACCAACTTACTTCATGTGCTAATTTAGCAAAGGGTTATGCCACCGTATCTGTACGCATTATTGGACTTTTTCGTTTCATCTTGTCGTTCCAGGTGATTGGCTGTTGCTTGATATCCGGTGTGGCTGCGCTTGATGTGCATGTTGACAAGGTGCCTACCTGTCTATTACCCACTACCTCATCCATACTGGCTCCAGGAGACAGTTGGTCGTTTCTGGAGGGGACGGGTGCACGGTCCTTGTGACAGTGCTAGGCTCGAAGAGTGGTTCCATGCACTCAGTGTGGAGCGGACTACGGTCCAGCCACCGCCTTGTGTGCGCTTGATTCCCCAAATACAGCGTGCTTGTGTTTGCCTGTGAAGGAGTGTGGGCCGGCTCGGTTGATGAAACGTGGCTCCCATTCACATGCCTCCCGGTCTTATTCTTTCGGGTTTACACTGGATATGGGGTGGGTGTTTGGAGCTGTGGGTGGTGCAGCGCAATCCACCCGTGGTCCCTGTGTAGGCGCAGGCGTCCTGTGGCCGGCCACAGTGACAGGCGAATCCGAAACCGGATGCCGCCAACCATATGGTAGCCTACCGGTGGTCTTGAAACCCGGTATTCGTCCAATTTCCACTTTTCTGAACAAACCAGATACAAATTATCCGATGTCAAAAAATCCGTGGCTAACATATGTCACAGAACCTTTACAGTTCCTGTCAAACCCGTCAGTAAAAACGTTCACCTTTTTCATTCTTGAACACTGCGACCTCATCTATGATAGCATGTGGATAATTGACGGGAAAGCAATGGAAAATTTACTGGGGTCATGCATCAAACTTTGGTTCCTTTGCAAATCAAATCTAAACTACCATGAAGGTTGTAAGTAGCTTCACCTAAAGCACCTATAGTAACAACATCTGAATTTTACTCAGTGCTCTTACACAATTTTGATACATCAGAAGGCGTACTAGAACCTGCCAAACGTAGGGCTGAGGAAAAATACACTTCCAAGACCGTGCAACAATACAGTACGCCACCCGTAGCAAGGTTTGGACACATCACAATTCCACATAGCGCAATTGAATAAGCCGCCTGCGGCCTATAGTGCACACTAACCAAGTTTTTCACCGTCCTGCTAGCAAAAAGTGTGGAATGAAGATGCATAAATTAGGAGGGGATAAACACGAACACAGATGGCGATGATCATAATGCATTCAACGAAAGTGCAGTCAGATAACACCACAAGTGACAAGCTAGTACCTACCTGAACTTACCGACGCGTTCACAATTTGGTACACTTCTTTGACCAGACAGTATCTACCGAACCTTTGAATTTGATGAAAGCGTGCGGAAAAATTCGATAGGAGCATCCAGCTTTTGTGCACAATAGTCTTTGACAGGGTTTCCAACAAAGGAAAATACTGCATACTAAATACTGAAATTAGAGAGCGAGAAGATATAAGACTGTGTTGTTCCGTCGTAATTAGATTGGGCACCTGCACGGAATCACGTCGCTAATCCTGCGCGGTGACAACATATTACAGATGCACTACAACTTATCCGGGTGCGATACACTCTATATACCTGTAATCCGCAAGGTGGGCATCGAGGAATCTCTTAAATCCCTACACCGGTTTCGCTTCGACTAGCGTCTCCGGCAATTTGTTTCAATATTTCACCACTCGACGCTCGAAGCAGAGAGAGTGAGGGATCCGTTGTAAATCCGGGACCACTGGTTTGTACCAGTGTCCGCGTGTGCTGCTTGGTGAGCGAACGACAAACCGGATTCTCTATGGTTCTGTGTGGAATAGCCATCTATCCCACTGTTAAAAAGCGTGCTCCTATTATCTCTGAAGTACAATCAGCTACTGGCCAAGTTTGAGGAATTGGTGACCACCGAAATCGCCACAGCTGTGGTAAGCACAACAGACTGTGCAAGCCAAGCCTCCCCAGTAAATGCTGCTATTATCTTGAGGCGAACAGTAAGTAACACCGTAAGCAAACCGACACAAATACTCCAGAGAATTAACTGCTGTTCCAATACCACAGGTGGATCACATTCGACTACTACGGTTCTCAGCTTGATCAGGGTAAATACCCGTAAGGCTACTTCCAAGTTCCTGACGGAGTGCGTAGAAAAAGAGCAAGCCGGTACGAGTGAAAGTTGGGTTACGGTTGCCTACAAGAGGAGCCGTCATTTAAAATTAACAGCACCCCTAACTGGCACGGAAAATGAGGAGCGAAGCGCAGTTCCCCTAGTGCAAGCACCACCAGTTTGCTGCAGTACATCCTCGAGTATTTCAATCACTAACGGCGACATGTCGAAAGGTGTAAAGAAACAATTACCTGTACTGAGCGTACTAGGTTCCAGTATCTCAGAATCAAAGTCGACATAAATAAGCGGCAGGTAGTTGGATAACACCAAGCAGTGGCAGATGACATTCGCAACATCGAAGTGTAGTATTCTATCGTATGGATGTCAGATAGCAGCAGAAGTGTTCAGGCTTCATGATGTAGTCATTCCCATCAGCCAGTCTGTTCGTGACTTAGGTTTAAGATATTCTAGTTCGTTAAACTTTAGCGAACATACAAATCATATAGTGAAAAAGGCTAAGCAGTCGGTCGGGCTCATATGCCACCTGCTAACCTTGAAAGAAACCAGACTAATTGCTTTCAAAATCAATATCTGGCCTTTGCTTGAATATTGCTGTGCTGTGTTCAGTAACTTGCGAAAGGCTGACTTGAGGGCCATTGAAAACATCCAACGCGCCTTTACGAAGCGCATATTTGGCTGTTCAACCGCTCTTTCATACCGAGATAGGTGCAAGCAGTTGCATCTTTAACCTCTGTGGTTACGAAGAATGCAACTAAATCTGTGCTTCCTCCACAAACTCGTGTGGCGGAAAGCATATATTGGAATCTATCAATTGCACTTTCGGGAAAACACCACTTATGAACTGCGAGATAATGAATGCATATTCTATTTACCTAAATTCAAGAGCACTCTAAGGAGAAATTTCTATCTTCTTAGGTATGGCTCCATTTGGAATAAGCTGCCAAAAGAGATTAGATGTATTGAACATTTCTGCATGTTCAAGAAAATGATAAAGGCTTATCTGTCAACGGACAGAGCGAAATGGATCTTAAACATTCAACTTGATGATGAAAAGCTGTATGAAGAAGGGCCGGATCATGTATGATACCGGAGAACATCAACTCTACTGCACCAGAGAAAACTTGATCAGCTAGGATGAGCTGCTACAAACCGCTTCTTATGCTATTCCTTAACGCTACCTTCCATGCGGTTTTACTCCCTTTAAACTTAATTCATATCAACTGTCTTCTGTTTAAAACCGAGAGCAAAATTATTTACTGGTGTGACGTCAGGAACTATTTTCGTAATTTCCCCCACAAATTGATTAATTCGTAATATTGTTCTGCGATCCCTTTCGCTACATTTGTTCTCCAGTGCTAATCATTTCCCCCTCTTTTCTGAAGTTAACAGTCCAGAAACATATACTTGAATTCAGTGATGGCAATAACTGATTCCCTATGCGACTTTTGCCTATGGACAACTCGTACAGTCACCTGTCTCCGGCTGTCACGCTACACAATTTATCATATGATCGGCTCGATCGATTTCTACGCCGATGTACAAAACATACCTGCCTATTTTTTACATTAACGACATAGTACCTCTTTCACATAATTCTTCTTTTCTATATTCTTCCTTATTTCATAGTTGGCCACGACTGGGCTGATCTCCTGTGGTGACGGATTACAGCTTCCAGATTATAAAAGACGTTACCTATGCAAGGCAAATTGCCACCAACTGACTGGCGTATAAAAAAGCGCCATAATAGAATGATCCGCATGACGGACTGGGCTGAGCCTTCATGGCCCATAATACATGTTCAAAAGCAGCTCTAAAAAGAACAAAACATATGATATACAGGTGATGACTCATATGCTACTACGCCACACCGGCACACGGCCAGTTATTGCATGGAAGTGCGAGCGAAACCTTTCGAGGGAATACCTTGCATGGAAGCAGGTCCCCTGGGGATGGTTCCACGAGTGGTCGTATTACTTTAACTGGACATCTGTTTAAATCTGCTTACGTTATTGTTCCTGCTTTTTAATTTCTTTAATGCCTTAATTCTGCCAATTAGTTTAGTACCTGTTTTGGATCCAGTGTAAAAAACGTGAACGAATTGATTATTTTTTTGCGATCCTGTTGTACACATTGATCAGATCACATAGTTGGACTGCACCTCGAATCACTGAGGAATATACCATTTATTATTTATTGTTATTTTTATTATTATTACTTGAAACTCACAAATGCGACAGATCACTGTGTCAGTGGGTAATCGTTCTCTCGGGATCTAACGGTAAAGAAATGTACCTCCAACAACGTTTGGAACCGCTGTACTGAACATGCTTCCACTATGTGCTCCGGTAAACTGTTCCAGGCATTCACCACTCGTTGTTCAACAAACAAGGAGGGAAGAATTCGGTTCAGATTTGAAACCACAAGTGTATGTTGTTGTCCGCGTGTGTTGCTGAGTACTCTCGCAAGTGCAGCAGCGATCTCAGCATGGGGAAGACACTAAGGTGTAAAACGCGGTAGGTCATGATGAAGTGGACTCGCAACCGACGACAGAAGGTGCGGTCCAAGTCTCTCATACCTGTTTTTTGTACGGTAAAGTCCATAAACTGGAGATGAGCCCAATAGGGATGTGTTGGACCCGTTTGAGGTTCTGCGTCCCTTCGCGTAGTTGCATTCTAGCATTGTTCTTACAATGGCAGAGAAATGGTGAGTGGCAACCTGTTCCCATCAGATGCAGAAATGCGTTTGAGCCCCCACGGACTTCAAATGGCAGCGTGGGACCACGCTTAGGTGATTCATGCAAGGTGTACGACGTAGTAGTTGACCATCAAGGGTGTACGTTAGGTCGTCCCCACCATTCACTAAGTTTATGAATATGGACCGAGGAAGGCTAGTAGCCAGATGGAACAGCACCAGTGGCCTCTCAACTATGCCAAAGTAGAATGGATTCTCAACCACTGATGGGGCCGCCAAAGGGAATCCCATCCGGGAAGACAACAAGCAGGAACAAGATGAGCAACTTTTTGTCAATTGTGTCATGCATCATTGCCATGTCAAAAGTTGATTATCCTGTAGTTTCGCCAAAAACTATACATAACATCGAAGATCACAGATAGGTAGACAAAGAGCGAGACTCAAGCAAGGAAGGCGGCTCAAACGCGAACGATAGTTGAGTACGGTATCAGAATGAGTCGATGACAGACGCGAACCGATGGACACCATTAGCGCCCGTCGGGCGGTTTCACCGGGTATGAAGAAGGCTAACAAATACCGGTGATCAAACTCGCAGCTTTCTAATGTCCTGAGCTCTCACTGACCATGTGTTGTGTATCGTCCGCTTAACGGGTAAGCTTTTGTCAGAAATGACGGAGCCTTCGAAAGGCTACATGAGCAATGTGCAGTAACCTCCCCAGTGATGTGAGCACCAGGAGACACAGTTGTTGATATAAGTAGTAAGTTGCACTTTAAAGGCACTTTAAAAGCACTTTGCACTTTAAAAGCATCGTGCTGGTTGGCAATCTGGCCTCGGTCCTGGTCATGTCGAGAAAACTCAAGTCCCACTTATACTTTCAAGTAATATGCGCTCGTTTCTTGGCCAAATCGGTGATCTCAGTGCCCTTATACGGTGAAATGACTATGTATATAAAGGGAATCACTCTGTTACAAGAAAGTTGATCGCACACTGGTGTGGAAAAAGGGGTTATTCAAGTCGATGTTTGTTTTTCATCAGGTCTGACAGCCATGAAAAGCCTCAGTTACTTGGTAGGGGCGCTATAACACTGGTGAAATTCAGAAATTGTAATATGCTTGGTCCATGCATGTCTGTGGGACCTTCCATAAAGTCAGAGAACTTTCTTTTTATTCCCTAGGACCTAAGATGCTTTCAGTACCCCGTACTTGAATATTCAATTTTGTGATCTATCGCATTATCCCCCCCCCCGCACTGGTTATACTGCTCTCCTGTCATTTTTTCTGGACCGCTCTTCAGAAAGATTACACATATGATTATATATGATTACACATATGATCGATAAAACACAGTTCTAGTTGCAGCGGCTTGTCTGGAGATTCTTTAGACATCCTGGTGCTTGCAATAAATGTTCTTCTGAGATACTGACTGATTGATTTCATCCGCCTCACAGTGAACATACAAAAACGCTCTCTCTCTCTTCTACGTGTTCGAAAGTCAACATTTTATTCTCTTGCATGTCAAGGTAGCGTAATACTTTTTGACTTATTCATCACGTTCATTTGTCATTAACATCCAGCGCAAGTTCAAATGTCACTCGCTCGTCAGTACGAGTCGATAAAACAACTCAGTTTGCTTATTACACACTGAAGAAGTCACCACGATTGATGATGAAACGTTTGCAACGAAACTGTTCAGCTTGGAGAACAGAACAAAATCTGAACAGAGCACCCGAGCTACAGGTGATTCCGATTTATTGCAGACAGCACTCGGTTGTTTATCACGACGAGTGGCACTCTCATTCTCCTATGCTCCAGCAGCACGAGTCGATAGATCGCAGTGACATGCAAACACACACACACATCGAATCTTGTCAAGGCTAAACACTAACGATAAAACAAAAACTGGAGTGATACACGATTTGTAATTTTGCTTGCGTTCACTAAAACAAATGACAATCATGAATCAGACAACTGAGTTGGATTGTCTCGCATTGTCGAGAAGTATACCAGTTATGTGTTCATTATATTGTGCCCTATGCTGAGGCTGATGATGCATTTATGATGCTTCTTCAACGCAGTTGGGCTAAATACATTTGCTCTTAAACTAGGTCTTTTTAAGCTGAATAAATTTCCTTCCACTTTATTTGGTTTGTTCTGCCTACCTGAATAATCTTCTATGATATTTGCACACGTTACTTACGCTAATTGTGGTTATCTTCGTTAACTTTATTGCGTTTTGTAGCATATCCCGTGTAATTTGTGGACATTTTGTACTTATCGCTTATTCGTTGCTAACCAACTTACTTCATATGCTAATTTAGGGTAGAGTTATGTCTGCATAGCCGTATTCTTTAACAGATATATTTTATTTGATAATGTGATTTGAAGTGATTGGCTGTTGTTTGACATCCCAGGTGTGGCTGCGCTTGATGTGCATGTTGACAAGGTGCCTACCTGTCTATTACCCACTACCTCGTTCATACTGGCTTTAGGAGACAGTTGGTCGTTGCTGGATGGGACGGGGTGTACGGTCCTTGTGACCGTGCTAGGCTCGGAGAGCGGTTCCATGCATTCAGTGTGGAGCGGACTACAGTGCAGCCACCGCCTTGTGTGCACTTGATTCCCCAAATACAGCGTGCTTGTGTTTGTCTGTGAAGGATTGTGGGCTGGCTCCGTTGATGAAATGTGGCTCTCATCCACATGCCTCCCGGTCTTATTCCTTCGGATTTACACTGGATATGGGGCATGTGGTTGAAGCTGTGGGTGGTGCAGCGCAAGCCACCCATGGTCCCTCTGTAGGCGCAGGCGTCCTGTGGCTGGCCACAGTGACAGGCAAATCCGAAACCGGATGCCGCCTACCATATTGCAAACTGGTCAGACTAAGAAAAAAGCGATATCGGCTGCGTGTCGTTCTAAGTTGAGCATGTATGTCCAACCTACGCGAATACAATAATAGCAGCAGATAACCCCACTAGATCTAGACGTCGACCAGGGGCTAGCCGAAATGAAGTTGGCGAGACATGAGGGTGTTCGAGAAGCCCACATCGTTCATGGCGATCAACCGGGTCGTTGATGTCAGCAGTATCCTACTGGCATGAAGACACTTGCAACACCAAGGTCGTGGCTTCGATACCGCGTCGGAGAGACATCCAATCCCTGGCACTTTGATGGACTTGGCGACTGAACCCATATTCGAGGAGTCACATTGAAATTTCCCGAAAGTGAGTGGAGTTCTCAGTAGTGCAGTTGTAAATGCAGTGGAAACAGAACATTGAAATCGAGATCACAAACGACGCAGTCCGACGAACCCGACTAGGGCAGAACGATCATAGAACGCGTTCAATTGTGTACATGGTGCTTAAAGTGTGCGTGTGCACTGGACCCTCAGAACGCAGAAGGTTGGATCGACCCACCATCAGCCCAATCATCAAACAAGCAACCAAAATGGCTGATGGGCCTATTTATCTGACTACACATATCGTCTCTGATGGTCGTGACACCGAAGAGGTTGCTGCACCCATCAGCAAGGTTCGTGTACCTACCCAAATGTTCACTCAATCACGAGGTGCCAAAGAAATATGCTGCCATCTTACGAGCACTTTACCTTCACACATCCGGCAGTGTGAGGGTCTATGGCAAGCTTTCATCGCAATTCGCTGTCAATAGCGGTGTGCGACAGGGCTGCCCTATGTCACTATTCCTCTTCAATTTCGCAATCGAAGAGGTTCTGGCGAATCCTCTAGAAGGTTTCCAACATTTTGGCTTAAAGCTTCTACCGGGTGAGCGCACGACAGACTTAGACTATGCTGACAATATCGCCCTACTTGGTGACGATCCTCAGGGGATACAACCCATGCTGGATCCTTTGGCGGTTGAATCATCTAAGTATGGTGTGAGCTTCGCCCCCATCGAAGTGTAAAGTACTGCTCAATGATTGACTTTCACCTGCTCCCGTACTCACTCTCGAAGGTGCACAACTTGAACAGGTAGACAGTTTCGTCTACCTTGGGAGCTGTGTTTCTGCTGACGGCACTATCAACAAAGAAGTTTTTCTTCACATCGCTAAAGCTTGATCAGCATTTGTCAATCTGAGGCACTTGTGGCGTCTTCGTGACGTCTCATTCTCGCTAAAGGGCCGCGTTTACAGCGCATCAGTTCGCTCAGTATTGCCGTATAGGAGCGAGTCCTAGCCTATTCGCATGAAAGACATGCGTCGTCTTTCTGCCTCGATAACGGTTGCTTAAGGAGGATTGGTCGTACTTGGTGGCAATATCGAGTTAACAATAATGACGTTCGACGTCGCATCTTGGGGAATGCGAGTATTCCCTTCAACAAACAGTTGAGATGGATCGGTCACGTCCTACGCATGGCACCTGAGCGTCTCCCGCGTCGTGCTCTATTCGCTCTTCAAGGACCTGGCTGGAGTCGACCGCACGTTGGTCAGTCTCCTGCATGGCGGCAGCACATGAAATCGCTGACGTCGTGTCTAGCCGCTGTTGGATCTAAACGTCTTCCAGGATGGGAACCCAAAGATGAGGAGTGCCAATGGCTTAACACTCTTGAAGACATGGTCCGCAACCGGAATCAGTGGAAGAATTGTGTACAGTATTGTATTGATTCACATGTTTAATACTTCAAACATTGAAAATGACAAAAAAGAGAAAAAGCGGCGTGTGAAAAACAAACTAAAAATGTTTTGTTTTACTTTTTGTCAAAATGTTCCTTTCTTCTTGCAGCATATTAGCTGAAGTGCGTTGCTCACCTCCAACTACCATGCCACGATGATTATGACGCGATGACGGTTCCTTATCCGCTGATCTCCATGGTTTTATGTTGGCTCTGTTTCTAGTTGCTAGACTGTTGAGATTACTTCTAGTGTCACTCAATTACGCAGGGAGAGACATATGAGCTTACTGGTAATAAGTGAGGATGCAGTGTGATCAATGCTACTGAACAGAATAGAAACGGGCTCACTGCGAGGTGAAGATAACAAGCTGGTCGAATTTGATCATTGGTGTTCCCCGAACGGTAGTGCCCACATCTCATGCGGGCACTGGGTTAGCAATACGCCCTCAAGCGCCGCATCGGAGTATTTGTTGGAGTCGGATCGCATACGGTCTCCAGATCCTGTCATCCGCATGTCGCCGGGCAGTAGATGAAAGGTAACCAGCTTATCTTGTAATCTGACGGGACGGACTGAACCTCGCAGTATCCTTAGCCCACGTGTGACCGGTGTTGGTTAAGCAGGAGCAAAACATTGGTGCTGCGTACCGGCATACTGCTGATATCTTCATTCGCATGTCTACGAGCCAGATGCCTTGGCGCCGGTTGAATGAAACCCCGCAGTAGCCGGTTAAAACCATGACAAAGTAGGGCAAGGAGAAACATCGCAAAGTCAATAAGGATCTGTATGTGACGTCTTCCTAAATCGAGGAATTCGGATCGGACACATGGAGTAGGTAAAATAGTTCCCTATCTGACCACTAGCTATATCGTTTGACGAGTTTAATTTCACTTGAGAGTTCATCACAGTAAATTCCAAGTCAAATAGACTACAATCCATTCGGAAAGCCTTATCCGAATGTATTGTCCAATTGGGACTCGGCAGTACTGCGCGTCACCCAAGTTCACCAGGAACCGAGCTCATTGCCTCTGGACAACACTAGCGGCCTATGCTACCCGGCCACTAGTGATGGCAACGAGCCGTCATGGATTGCAAACTAACCGCGACATATCGCGGCTTGTCATCCATTACGAAGTTTGCGGGGGACAAAGCTGGCCTCTAGAACCCAGAATTCCTATAACAGCAGCTATGTACGACACAAAACTGTTGTAGAACTTCAATAAAATGGAACGGCCATATAGTTTTTTTCGGATATGTATCACATAATCTAACATGGCACATTTAACCAGGGTAAGCGAGTCCGCCCATTTCTGCGCACGTATCACACATGAGCACAGAAATGCTTGGGATTGCACCACAAGGCAGTGAAAAACCGTGTCCATTGAAAAACGGAGATAAATCTCTAGATTGAACAAGTCGTTGAATTGGCACTCGACAAGAAGTCGCAGAGGATGTTTGAGAAAGAGTTGAGGAAAGACCTACATAGCGGTCAGTCGGAGCACGTAACTGTTAAGACTTGTCCAGGTATGGAAAAATTACTGAGGCATGCCTGAGGGTAAGTCTCTTGTGGATCAAAGTTCCGCCTTTTCGAGCGACAGGGAAACCTTGATAACATACAGTGGGACACAAAAGAAGTGTTTGGGTCAGAGCGTCGCAGTGCAGCAACTCGAGTGTAGCTACGTATAACAGAGCGCCATAGATACGGTTAGCCAAAAATAAAGAAATAACAGAGAAAAATAACCAGCGTACAATAAAAATGAAAGAATCGAACACTCTTAAATGAACAAGCTTACACCAGGTAAGTATGATGTCACGGATCTGTGCTGTGTGTAGTTTCTACCTTGCTCCACGGTGCCCGAATAAATCAATTCGGGACTAAAAACAATGAGACTATCAACAGATAGGATAAGTTTGCACACGATGGAAAGAACGTAGTCCCCGTTTTCGTTGTAGCGCACCGAATCGATAGCGTAGATATGAAACTTCACCGCAGGTGTCAAACGTTAGCAGTCAAATGTCAGTTCATACACACTGATAAGGCAAAAAGTTGGGAGGGAATTTCAGTTACTCACAATAAAATCGCTGTACAAACTCGGACCCATTGCTTCACGGACCACTTGGTCGACCGAAGGAAACGCGTGGCAAAGAAACTGCAAAGCGTGAGAGAGAGACAGCGAGAGAAAGAAAGAGTAGACGGTGAGTGTGCATTGGATGAATGCTACGCAAAAGCGCGACAGAATAGCGCCAGGTGAATTGTATATCACGAAAAGTTGTCAAATAAGTAAATAAAAATTGTACATCTCTCGACGGTGCGAGATACAGGCAAACCATGTTGTCTGATCAGTATGTACAACTACACGAATGGTAGTTGAATTTTAAAAAGTAGGTCTTAGAGAAGTTTTGCGGTGTTCAATTATTTAATAGTAATGAAAATGTGGGAAATGGAGCGTAGGAATAAATGTAGGCATAGCCAGCACTTCAAGTAAAGTACTAGGACCATCCGTAGAACCGTCTCCTGGTGACGGTAAGAAATGAAATGTGAACGGAGAGGGAATACGGAACAACCAGTCAAGGTACAGAACAGATTGAGAAATGAAAATGATCGCTCGCGTTTGAAGCGGTGCATTGAAAAAAATCCAACGTTCAGTAGAAACACAGTCTCACTTCCAGAGCAAGGCTTGCCTGACGTTGGCTGTCCGGATATTCCAGATTACCCATAGCGTAGAGAAGGCTGGATACAGCTCCAAGCTGGTCGAAAATGGGGAAAGAGGAGAACTATGTGTACGTGAAGTGGACAAGTCTGATTGAAGAGAATGCCTCAGAAAAAGGTACACGCTACGTTTATGTGATAGCAACAATCGCTGTAAAAATAGACCAATGAGGGGAGATTGTAGGAGAACAAGATTGGAGAGTGTCATTCTGCGTGCACAAGTAATTCTGCGCGCCATTACAGTCGGTGTAGGGTAAGCAAATCATACGCAGTGGACCGATAACTGACAAAACGCTCCTACAGTTGCGTTGTGTGCTGTTGCCCCTAGAAACGAGCGCGCTTATGGCAACCACCGCGGTTTGGCTATGGTAATGAATTGCATTTACATTGAACAGTAATCAATGTTCGTATAGAGATGGATACGAAAAAGCAACGTAACCAACCGGATGTTGTCTTTCGAATGGCCTCAAACTCGAAACGATGAGAGAGAGAGAGAGAGAAAATAAAAAGCACCGGATGGAGATGGGTAAACAAACTGAAAGAGTGACGTGTGGGGTAACAAAAAATAATGGTGATTGGAGGAGATTGGAACGAGGAACGAAGGGTGACCAAGGAGAGTGTAGTCAGAAATAGTGTGACAAACTTTTAAACGCTTCTCAAAGTTATGCGGTAGAAATAAACAAAAAGAAACAAGTTCAGCGATCGAACTTGGTAACGTGATGCTTTGTCATGGGGGAGGGCGGGTGGAATTACACAATGGCTCAAAGCTAAGAACAGCACTCTGTGTCTGTGTGGGTGGAACGAATCCACAATTCAGGAGAAGGCAGAGGTGGGGAAAACAAAGTAAGATATAGTAATCTGTTTGAAGTATAACAATGCGCCGAGAAAGACTGACAGAAACGACAAATTAAGATAATAAAGCAAAGAACAGAGTGTATTGAAGGGGATTTCATTGTCGAATAGCACAGAATCAAAGCGGTACATCATCGTTATACACGTCAGCTAGAGGTGGGAAACACCTAAGCTAATGTGTCGCAATACATAAAGGAAAAGGAAAATAAATACAACAGTTGCATGTTGAGCTACCAGCAACGGACAGGCACCGTTCCGGTAAGCTATCGGCCGGCTATTAGGCAAAAAGAAAAATTATTATGTAAAATTATATTACCCTACAAAAGGAGATCGTGGTTGGAGGGGGGGCTAAAAGGGATGGGAAGGGATAAAGAAACTCGCAGCAAGAACGCCACTGAGGTCGGCTCCTTGCCATGTCAGCAAGTGTATCTAGACAAACGTGTTCATCATCTTTTGGACCCCAACCAGGGAGCCGTGACGATACAACCGAGGCCAGTTCCGAAGTGAGGGCCTTCATTCCTCTGGACCAAGTCATCGCTTGGCCACCCCTCCTCTTCTTCCAATCGCAATGAGGCTGGACCTTACCGTGGTGTGATGGTTTGTGTGCCTCAGTGATCCATTGAGCTATGCTGGGTGGTGTTTTTGCATCTTCAGAGTCACTCATACCAGATTGGTAAATGGTTAGAGGCCAGACAAGCTCAGCCTCCTGGTCCTCCAGGTTGGGAGTTGGAATGAGGGTGGCACCTTATTCCTTTAAACGGACTCCTTGTAGTCCAATGCCAAACCCACTGCCTTACGGAAAAGTTTTTGAACCAAAAGCTTTGGTTGAGAACCCTAATCGTTCTCCTGTCTAGGCTTGGGCAACCTGACAGTATCCTGTCCACGCAATACAATGAATCCCTCTTCAAACAAATCAAAGGGTACAATAAAGTCAAAAACCAAAAAGAGCAGTAACTTTGGAATCATTTATTCTACACATTGCCGGCCCGTAACCTTAACGATCACACGCCTGTACTGTAATCTGACGACCCGGGTTCGAGTCTACGAAGGGCAGCGGGCGACCATCACACGGTACTCACCCCACGTGTGACTAATGATGGTTGCGCGGCAGCGAAGCATCGGTACTGCGCACCGGCGTACTGTTGATGTACTGCCTTGCACTCTGCAAATTAGCTAAGGGCGTAAAACAACCAGGCGATTGTGCTGTAATACAATTCAATCAGGACATAATAAAAAAGAAAATGACACAAAGCAAAACAAGAAATTATGCCTTCCAACACGGACACTCCATAAGCGGTCTCGTGCTGCTTTGGACTCGTCTGATAGAGATAGCCTGATGAGTCCAAACCAGGACAAAACCGGTCATGGGGTGTCAATGTCGGAAGGACTAACATCATACCACCTCCTTGTGATCGGAATGGCCGAGGTCTACTTCAAGGTGAATCGAGTCAGCCAAGCTCAAAGGCGCACATCCGGCTGTTCACTGGGAGCCGATCGACCACGGCAGCATCAGCTCTTGGACTTAGAGCAATGCCCATACCAGATTGACTTACATATGAAGCTGTGTCATCACCGGACAAACGCATAGAGAAAATGTGGTCAGTGTCACATGTGGAGATCACAAGGTAATCAAAGAGCTCGAATGTTACAGATGAGAACAAGTGCATACTGACAATAACATCTAACATTTATGAGCGCAGTGGTCCTGTAAGTTAGATATTTTAGATGTCACACAAAATGAAAGAACGATTAGAGTACCAATACGTGGCAGACACCGTTAGGACATTTTTGATCATAATCCGATGGAGTTATACAGATTTAAATTTTCACACGATCCCACAATACAGTATTCAGAGAAACATAAGAGAACGGTCGACAGGGTCTCTGGTGTTCGGATAAGTGCTGCGTGTTGGCCAAGCTGCAACAAAGTGGGCAGGTCGATGCATGCCACTCTGAGGGAGAATAGAGAGCTCCAAACAGAAGCCGATGAAGTGGACTGTCCGCTTGGTTGAATATGGACTTGTTGACAGACTAACAGTGACGCTCCACGCTTCCATGTGAGTTGAAGGAATAAGATAACGTTTTTACGGAAGATTTCGTCCGGAAAGAGTTGTTTCAATTATTTCAAACACCATCTCACGAGATGCAGAGTGAAGCATCTAGAAGGGCTGGTTAAGTTGAAATGCAAAATTGCCAAACTATGCGTGCGAACGGAGAATTTGAGAAGGTGTCCAAACATGAACCAATTCCCGGCTGTTTATTGCAAAAGCCTACGTACTCAGAAGCTGCGACCGAATGCCAGGAATTTAAGACGGATAACCAAGAGCTATCTTGAAGAATGCGCTGAGAAACTAAAGCAATACCGGGAGACGTACTTGTTCAAATGACAGGAAATGCACAAATTAAACTTGGTATGTTACCTCAAGTTTATACACTTCTACCGTGATATTATGCGTGAAACTAGAAAAATCTGGACCGAGCGTTTTGGAAGGAAATTTAACCACAAACTTTTGGGTCTATTTTACTTTTGATCCATCGAGATATATAACTAACCCGTGTATCCAATTAACTCAGCTGCAACTTAAGGTACTGTCATGTGGTCTAAAATTTGTGTTCCCCGCAGAGCATTAACAAGATAGAAACCCATGCGCAGCTCGAGGTATTCTATAGACCACTTGATGGACCCACACCAACATCCAGGGATAACGAGCAGTGAGTGAAAACAAAACTCGTTGATCTAGAACATCAATATCGAATTACAACCTCCAGACAAAAATCCCTTCTGGAGAGTCCAAGCACTTAGATGCCTTAAAGCAGTTCAGATCAGAAGGAAACGGAGTTATCCTTCACCCAGACAAGGGATCGGGCGCTGTGGCGTTAGACAAATCCACCTATGTGGAGATGATGACGATACTTAGTAACCACATAAAGTTGGAACCCGACGATAGCTCTGACAAACCGGCTGAACTAGAGAGAAGCATAAACACGGAATTGCAGACTTTGTTAGAAGGAAACTTCATTACCGCTGCAACCGCAAAATCCTTAAGACCTAGAGGCACACAGACACCTCAGCTTTATGGGCTGCCAAAATTACACAAGGTGGATGTCCCATTAAGGCCAATCTTATCCATGAGCAATTCGCCGCAATACAAGCTGGCTAAATGGCTAGACAGTACTGGAATCAGTTAAGAAGTCAATGGTTAAGCACAGTTTAAAGGATACGTTTGAACTAGTGGAACTGTTGCATGGTGTCCAACTAAGTGGAAAGTCTATGGTTAAGATCGAGATAGTCTCATTATTCACCAACATGCCACCGAAAGAGACTATCCAGGTCATATGTAACCACGTGACTGAGAGCCAATTAGAACTGGGTATTCCAGTGTCCGAAATAGAACGGCTCCTGCTGCTAAGTACATCGAAAGTGAATTTCGATTTTCGAAACCAAGGGTTTCGGCAGGTGGATGGTGTTGCAATGGGTAGTCCACACGGACCGCTTTTAGCGGGTATTTTCATTGCTCACCTTGAAAATCAAGTCAAGGACGAAATGCAACAATCGGTGCTATTTCGCCGATACATGGACGATATATTGATAATTTGTGATCAAGAGGAACAACTAACGCAAATGAACACCAGATTAAATGACCTGCATCAAAACATCAGGGTGACAATAGAGCGAGAGCAGCATGATAGCATGCCGTTTCTTGACGTACTGATCGAACGCAGAACTGATGGATCGGTACGTAAATCGGTATACCGTACGCCGACGTGGAAGGGTTAGTATCTGAACTTCCATAGTTTTGTACCCAAACGCTACAAGCAGGGATTGGTGCAGACCCTGTTTGACATAGTGAGAAACATCTGCACGCCAGATACGCTAGATGCAGAGGTGGGATTCCTCACTAACACCCTAGAAGAAAACGGGTATTCAAATTCTTTTATCGCTCACTTCAGTGAGAAGAGAAGGTGCACACAGTGCCAAAGCTTAAAGTTACACTGAAGCAACCGTGTAAAGATGATGTAGGCCAAATATTTCAACGGCGTTTGAAATCCGCGGTTGCACGAGTGTATCCCGCGACGCAACCCGTACTGGCATACACAACGACGCGCATTCCCACACCATCGGTTAAACCGCAGCTACCTCTGTCCAGCCATTCACAGGTCCACAAATGTACACGTAATTGCAAGGCCACTTACATAGGCATGAGAGAGCGCCAGTTGCGGGTGAGAATCGCAGAGCATATCCTAACATGGGTCAAGCATCACATTTCGATCCTAGCCCCGTCCATCACCCAACCTGTGCAGCCAAGGAATGCAAGTGGTCAACCTTTTAAGACGCCTGTGTCATCCATCGCCCGACATCACCTGACCGACAAACATTGTGTTGACCCCACGCGTAAGTGCAGTGTGATCTACGCACCAAACAACACTCATGTGCTGCGATACGCTGGGGCAGTCGCAATCAAACAGCTTGAACCTAGTCTGGGTGTGCAGAAGGACGCCTTCGTCACACTGGCTCTATCCTGGTAGTAAGCCAGCTGATGAATTGACAAAGACGTGTGTGCGCGCATGTGTGTGGTTGTACGTATGTTGGTGAATTTGCTATTTCAACTTTCTTAACTCCTCATGATGCTATTAATTTTCACGTGTTCCGTAGTACGCACTTGAGAATATGCAGAGAAATTTATCCGAAATTAAATCGTGCGGGGCTTTGGTGTTAAGGTTTTTACTGTAAATAAGATAAACAACTACGAAAGCCAGATGTGGAGAGAAAAGATGGAACGGGACGATAAGCGTGAAAAAGCGTAAGAAGAAGACGGGAAGGCCTGAGCGGAAGCAGCATCCAAACCCCTATCCACTCTGATCAATGCAGCAGATAGGGCACGGTTGATTATACCTTTGGACGGACAGAGCACCAAGAAATTATTTGAGGAAAAGGCCAGAATGTCGTCAGGTTGCTTAAAGTTATCAATCCAAACCTTTAGTGTAAAACGACCTCATGGCAGCGGGATTTTATAGAGTAAACAGCCACCCTCACTCCAACCCCCCAAAATTGGAAGGCCAGGAAACTGAGTTTGTTTGGCCGTTAATCATTGACCAATCTGGTAAGAGTGGATCTGAAGGTACAAAACCACTACACAGCATAGCTCAGTGAGGTATTAAAGTATTTTAACTATCTCACCACGTTAAGGTCCAGCCTAATATTGTATACAGAATGTGTAAAAAGTCAAATCCAGATGAAAATTAACAGGTGATCTGAAACGTGTAAGGATTCAATGAATCACTATGTGAGTGTAACTGAAGGTTCAAAGAGATGCACTATCTAAAATATATTGGCGTATCCCACAACTGCTCTCTAATATGACATCAAGCGAAAGTACCGAGTACCCATGACGCTCTGTCACTTCAGCCTGCCTGCGCATGAACGACGACTGAGGTGTGTTGAGTATTCAACTCTGAGTGATTGAATAAATCTGGTAGCACTTGAAGAGAGCATGCACAAAGTGGCCATTCGTGTGATATGCGAATGAGCTCAGAAAGCTGCTATTCATTCCGAAGGAGACAAGGTACCACCTTCTAGTGAGACGGCTCAGAACAAAAGGAAGGCGCTAGAACGTAGGGGGCTCCGGTCCGCCCGTGTTCACCTAGCTTCACCTCAATGGTGCGCGGCAACAGGAGCGTGGGTCGACTTTGAATCAATCGTGGTCCCTATCAGCTGCTCCACTGCTTCATATTTCCATTACGTATGCAGTGTGTGCTGGTGCTGCTGGTGCTCTGTATAGGCCAAAGGTGGCTATTTGCAGTCACACTGACACTAACCGCTGAAGGTGAAAACTTTTAATGGGTGTCACAAAGTAAGATAACCCAATGGAAGGGTGTGCATTGGAAACAAAATAATCGTTCGGTGATGTGTGTATGACTGGACATAACCGTGACAGACCTTTGTGAAGTTCTTCAAAGCACCCAACATTTCGTCAGTAATAAACAGTTTCTGACAAATAGTACACCGGCACATTCGGCAGTAAAGAAATGCAGTCTGACGGGTCTGAGGACAGTGGACGTCTTTCAACAAATTGTGGGTTGGCGACTGTGGTGGATGAGTCATCATCTCCAATCCGTGTTCATACCCGCATCGACCGTGTGCGTCTGTCTGTCTATCGATTACACACTCACAAGTGGCTTGGCTTCAGTTACTTGATCGATGCTCTGTACCCGTTTTGGCTAGAGTACACATTTGCGCGCTGGCATCTAATCCTGCTCAGTTGTCTTTGTGTAGTTCGGCTACGAGCCATTATTGCGTTTGCAGGCTAGCGTTACTTCCGCACGTGTAGACGTTAACAGCGACAGCGTGTAAAATAACAAGTAGGTGTGTGTCCGCCGAGACCAGGGCCAGCTGAGCATGAAGGAAGACGTGACTCAGGGGGAACGACCTTGTCCTTTGCACGATAACAGAGCACATTGCAGTGCATAATGAGCTGGGCCACATCGCAGTTGATAATCGGTCATAGCAATTACCACCGGCCAAGTGCACTGATTCACGGGTTCGATCACAGCAAGATTCAGTGAACGCGTGCCACTGGCAAGCTCCAAGAGAGCGAAAGGCCGTCCAACACTTGTTTGGATGTGCAGCGACGAGTGAACGGAGTCTGGATGCGACGAACCCACGTAAAACACACCAAAAATCCATCTACTACTTTCCAGCATGGTCAGCAAGTTGGTCAAACCAAATGATAATAGACACTGCACATGGATAGAAAAGTGGACTTTGACAATATTGTATGGAATGTAGAACAAGGGATTGGGACATGACAAGAACATCAATTAGCAGAGCAAAATGAGGAAAACAAACACTTTATAGCTGCCGTATGGTAGGTGTTTACGGTCACCTAGCAAACATAAACATTTGAGTGTAGCTTAAGAGGGGAAAAGTTACTAGGACGTTTGGATGTAGGTACACACACTATGTGGGATAAGCACGCCATTCGATCAGCCACCGTCCCTCGAAAAATGACTGCGGTTGCGATGATACGCGCTGACGATAATGTGGAATGACAGTACATAGCGCAAAATGAATAAGAATCCTACCGTATCAGTAAGGATAATAAATCACTACCATGCGCTGATACCTCGCAGCCATGCTACCATAAATTGTGCGGAACGACTCCCCTGATGAAGAATAAAAATGGAGAGTGACGGAGAACCAGGGTAAGACATTTAACCTAGTAAACGAACAGACAAAGATATGGGATGTCCAAATGTTGGGACTTTCACTGCCCTGTATCATAAGCAACCGCATCACAGATAATTCCGAACTAAACACCCTAGGATGGGCAATCGAGCTTTATGCAGTAATAGAACGATGGTTTAATATGGGCAAAAATGCTAAGGCTCGAAATGTTACTTGGATGTTCTGGTTGAAACACATAAGTTCAAAAAATGTGATCACAAGGTGCAATGTGCATCTGTGGGGTCACCAAATTACACACATTAACACAAGCTTAGATCCGCCCCCCCCCCCAGATTTCGTGGGGTTATTGAGCATAATGACTGCGTCATGTCGTCAATCAATGAACAGAAATCAAATCAGGTAATATAGGTGGTGTAAAGCATCGCAGAGTCGTAATTTTAAAATGGGTAGCATGGGCGCAGAAACGACAGAAGTCCTAAGAGTATTCTGGAGCCGACAAATTCTAAGAGAAAAATATTTCCGGCCGCATTACAGCCGATTGTATTGGTGGCTAGTTTCAGCTTGTAACCCTTCAATTTTGTACTGCAGATTAGTTACTGGAGGTGGCGTCAAGCATGACCGAGGATTTCAAGATCTGACACGCCAGAATGTGGTCACCTCTTAGACGGCAATGACTTCGCCGCGACTAAATTTGAAATGGGGGAAACAAGACTGGGGTTTTCAAAATAGGTCAAAATGATGTCATCCCGTAGACTGCAATACATTCTGCTGCACACTCTCAGGGCATTCAGTCGAGGTTGGTATGGCCGATGAAGCAATCCATTTACATTTTTCATTGCCATTCGCTGTGCGGTCTCCCGTGCAACCAAATCAGGTTCTAATTAGTATTGTCAGGCCTGGATCGCGTACTCTACATGGGATGTCACATATACGCTGAACATTTGAGTGAAGATTGAGAGATCAAACCTCCCGAGCACTCACCGTAGGGACCAGCAGGTTGGCCAGTGGTTTTTAGATACCCTCAATGACTGCGCCGAACATCCGAGATCGTCTTGCATCAGCACCACACAAGGTCGCGCTACTGTGAGGAGGTGGTCTTCATGTTTATATGCGTTAGTGGGCTTGTGGCGTACATGTACAGTCTTGCACTTGTCCGGAAGTTGATTGCCATTCAAAAGTACGGTCTAAGTCTCGTTGCAGCAGGTTGTGATCGTTCTGAGTACCGATCCCCGCCATATCTTGATGTCATCGGCAGAAGGCAAGATATTCGACTGGATGAAACCCGCGCGAGAACGCGGATGAAAACCGAGAATAAGCGCGGTCCCAACACTGGTCCCTATGGAACACCGCGGCCCACACGCGGCTGTCAATGAATAAGGGAATACCCGATCAATCCAAGAACAAGTTTCCCTGTATAGGGGGTTTACCTCATAACTAGCGCAAAAAAACTAGCATGTCGAAGGGAATACTCGCATTCCCCAGGACGCGGCGTCTAATGAGATCACTGTGAACACGGTGTTACCACCACACATGAGCGACACTCCTGAAACTACCGTTGTTGAAAGCGGAAAGACGGCGCATGCCCACCACGTGAATTTGACGCGACTCGTTCTTATACAACAACAGTTAACGAACAGAGGCACTGTAACTGCGGCCCTTTACAGAGATGGAGACGTCCCGACGAGGCCAAAAGTGATGCAGATTAAAAATTGCCGATCCGGTTTTGGTGATGCGAAGAGAAAGTTCTTTGCTGATAGCGTCTCCAACAGAAACACAGCTCCTGATGTGGATGAAACTATATAACAGTTCTGGCCGTGCACGATCAAGGGTGAGCACGAGAGCAGGTGTGCGTCAGTCCTAGATCAATACTTTACACTTCGAAGGTGCGAAGCTCATGCCACATTTAGATGCTTCAACAGCCAAACGATGTAGTATATTTTATGGATCCTTGCCAAGTAAGGCGATATCACAGCATCACCTAAGTCGGTCGAGCGCGTACTCAGCAGATGATCTAAGCCAAAATTTTGGAAGTTTTCTAGAGCTATCGACAGAAAGTCTTCGATTGTGAAATTGAAGAAGAAAGGGAATATTGGGCAACCTAGTCGCACACCGATACTGATAGCGAAAGATGAAGAAAGCTTGCCGTAGACCCTTACTCTGTCGGAGACACGAAGATGCTCAACAGGTTCCCATTCGATTAACAATACTGAATCAGTGACGGTCACAAATACGCTGTGCGGCCAATTAGGAGAGCGAAAAATCTACTACAAAGGAAAAGTGTGATTGCTTGCTTAAAAGAGACAATTTAAGGCCAAAGTGTGAACGCAAAAGAACTCTAAACCACGTGGTTAATGAAACTCGTACTGGATTAAGCAACTAAACACTAGGGTGACCATTTTTAATGCTGGGTTTAAAGTGCCCTTTGTGAGACACCATTTGTAGACTTCCGTCATTTCAATTAATGGGACCAAGAATTTCGGAAAGTGGGCATTTGCGGCGTCTCATGATCGTCGCAGTGCACTGTGACAAGCGGGGAGCCCGTGGAGTCTGATAGCCAGGTCAACAAAGTATTCATCGATCTGTTTTCCTCGCTGTGGGTTGACAGAACAATACCCATGAAACCACATGGTATCAAGTGCTGCACAAATACACTGGTTTGAATAGAAGCAGAGCAGGAAGAAAATTACCAACCTTTAGAAGTTTCTTTGCGAGTATGGAGGAGTCTTCTGTCAAAATGCTAAATAAAGTAAAACGGGAAGAAAACGATAGACAAGGAGAGTGATTCGGTAAACAAGCTAAAGACACATCAAACACAATCAGTGGAAAATAGGAACACACCTTAGCTGACCTGTTAAGCATGACTACACGACGCAGGGTGGATCTAGTCGTAGAGAGGCAAGATGGGCTGCTTGGGTGGGTTTCATGCTGTTCGGTTGTCAAAAAATTATAATGCCGGAAGGATTCAATAGCCATGGTCCCCGTGGTCATAATATTGGGTCGTTCCAAAATCGAATGAATTTTTTCGACACCATCTAGAAGTGACTCGAAGAAATGATAAAAAAATAATCCTCATTGTCCAGTTATCCTACAGTTTCGGAATGGCTTCGGTATTAGCAAATAGTCAACATGCTGTTCGCGAATACGTGTTTTACGAATTCTTGCAAGTGCGCAAAGCGGTCGAGGCTTGTCCAAACATGAGTGACGTATTAGGCACGGATGCTCCCAGTTACGGTATGGTGCAATTTTGGTTTCGTCGATTCAAAGTAGGGAATTACGAACTGTCAAACCTCGGACGTTATGGAGGTAAGCCAGAGAAGTTTGTCAGCAGTATCCAGGACGCTATAAAGGAGGATACGGTACAAAGTGTGCGTGAAGTTTCCACACGCCTTGACCTTCCAAAAACCGCCGTTCACCGCCATTAGCCCCAATCCGAAATGGTCCTACTAGTACCACACGAATTGACAGAGCAGTAACTTGTGAACTCTTGCGACATCGCAAGTGCATTGCTCACCCATGGACGTTACCGTTGATAGCTGAACGATCTCGTTACTGTAGATGAAAAGGGGTTCTCCATGTCATTCATAGAAGGAAGTGCCAGTGGATCGCAGCAGATGAAACGCCAGTACAAATCCCGAAGGGTGAATTGTACGGCAAAAAGACAATGCTGTCGATCTGAACTGCTACCCGATTATTCCACGGTTACTTTCTATGTCTGTTGTCAACAACCGCAAAATATGGTCGACGAACATCGAAAAAAGCATCCAAGAGCGACTCGAATCCTTCTTCTGCATGACAACGCATGTCATCATGTGGCAAGGATAATGCGTCTCAAAATTGAGTAGCTCGGTATCGAGGCACTTATGCATCCAGCACATAGCCCAGACCTTGCTCCTACTGACTACCACGTTTTCCGCTCGTTGCAAAATTAAAACAAGGACAAGAGATTGGGTAACCACAACAGCGTCGAAAGTACGCTGCCTAGTACTTTGACAGCCCGCCCAGCGCTTTCTATGATAGCTTGCCTGAACGTTGGCAATAAGTCATCGATAACAATGGGCTTTAGACTGATAATATAGTGTTGTTTGTTTGAAATAAACATTGCATGAGAACAAGTGCTCAAAAATACAATTGGTTCCGGGACAGTGCAACAATAACAGAGATAATAATCGCAAACAGTCAAGAGGGAATTGGAGTTTAAATTGCCAAGAGTACAACAGTACCTGGTGCCGATGCATCGCTAGGATACAGCTGTAAACGGTTATGCGCAGAGTGGGATGATGACGGAGAGCTCAAATTGAGGAGAGAGAGAGAGAGAGAGAAGATAAAAGATCCAGATACATAAGTGTAGCAAGTTACCACATGAAGTCGAACTGTTCGCTGAGATTGGCAATTCGGTTGCAACAAACTTCCTAAGCTTAGCGAACAGTTCGACTGTTACCAGAACAACCCGAATTAACAACTTTTGCTCTTATTCAATGAACAATGGTTTATCCATGGTAAAAAGCATGTGCTTGACAAGCCCCGTAGGATGGTTGCAGTAGAAACTAACATTTGAAAGATCATCGAATAAGGAAATCGTTATTTTAAGAGCATACCGATTTAAATGCACTACTGCATAATGATGGTTTGAAGTGGGATTGGGATGTGCACACACAAAACAGTTTAGAGAGCTGTTATAGATCAGTAAATGCGTGAGAAAGAAAAAAGGAAACGACAACGCTCACTCGTGTATTGCATTGTCTGACAGATGTGGTATGTTAATCCAGTTTAGATACCTTGAGGATACTCACACAGACACTTCTGCATGTATCCTCACCTCGACTTCACAGATGGCCGTTAATCCCATGGTTAGGTTTACGTTATTTCGTCGTCAAAGTGGAATGGATTAGATCAACTAATGCAAGTTAGAAAGCGTTTCATCAAAGGGAATTTTGAATAGCATTAATGTATGGGCAAGGATAACGTGAGTCGGAAGGGCATTCCAGGCACGGGACACACGGAGGGAGAAAGCGCTGCGTCGACAATCAAGTCGAATGTAGTGCGTAGCCAATTTGAGCTGGTGACCTCTCAGGTTGTCATTTTGGCTCAGCTGCAGCAGATTGCGATATGGGTGAGTAGGGTACAACAATATTAACTAAGCCATGAGTAGGTATCCACGTTGACGTCGATATTTACCACTGTACAATCTCAGGGACTGCAGCCTGCGTTCGTAGGAGAGATGAAACAATCCTCTAAAGAGTTTGGTCGTTCTACGTGGCCGAGCTTCAAGTGCATCAACGTCGGGGTTGCGCCATGGACGCCATACCTTGATCGCATATTCCTCGTGAGGCCCACGAGGGCATTCAGCATTTGCGAAAAGATTGATGGCTCAAAATTCCCGAAAGCCCTTCGTAAGAGTCCAAGATGTTGACTGGCTCTTTTGGATGCCTTTTCAGCCTGTCTCGAGCAACCAACGTCCTACTGCACCATCACCCGGAGGTCATTGTCTTGGGAAGCACGTCGTAACTGATGGTCCCCAAGTCGATATTCATAGATAAGCTGATGGAGTATGCTTACGACTTTGCACTTCGCCACGTTGAACTGGAGCCGGTTGTCGGATGACCACGCATAAGCCCTGTCGAGATCGCTCTGCAATGCTATGTGATCATCCGATGTCTTGCTATCATGCCAGATTTTGACATCATCTGCAAGTAGTAAGAAATTCGACTGCAGTACACTGGTATGACCGATAACCAATGTTAGGAATAAACTTGGCCCCAGTACCGATCCTTGGGGCACGCCACACGACGTCAATTGGGTCGGAAATGGAGCTGCGGACTCTCACATTCAGCTGACGTTGAGCGAGGAAGTTGCCGATCCAACCAAATATAGGGTCACCATTTCCATAGCTTTAGAGTTTGTGAAGTAGAATGCGGTAGTCTAAACGATAGAACGCTTTCGAGAAGTCCAGTTAAACAACGTCGACTCCCACTCTGGCATCGGCTGACTCTGTCCAGCTTGCTGGGGCTAGCAGCAAGTTTGTAGTGCAGGATCGATGTCGGCGGAATCCGTGTTTCTGTGACACTAGAATGTTGTTGCTCTCAAGATATCTCATAAGCGCCTCTGCTATTATACGTTCCATTACTTTGGATAAAACTGGGAGAAGAAAAATTGGACGATAGTTCGAGGGCTCCGAACGATTATCACTTTGTAAATAAAGGTGACTAGTCCATGTTTCCACACTGTGGGAACCTGCATTTCGTCGAGACGCTGAAAGAACCGAGCTAATGATTCAGTAAGGTTCATGACCGCTGTCTTCAATGCTTTCGGTTTGATGTTGTCCACGCCAGGTGAGGTATGCACGCGCAATGACATCAGCGTTTTCATCACAGTGGCTGCAGTGAGCGATCCGTGGTTTAACGCTGGTAGCGATGGAAACTGTGTCAAAAGCGGGTGAAATGATGATTCACTCCGGGCATACAACACTACAGCAAATTTGTCGTTGGGAAACTTTTGCCAGTCGATAAGCATGCACAAGTGAACAGCTCTACCTCCTTCGTGACTGCTTGGGAAGGAACGTACTCCCAGCGAGTACAAATCACAAATCAGCACTAAATCATCCGGATTCCTGAAGACTTGCAATACAGTATGGGAGACGCATGGTCAAACTGATGATTACAGATCCCCCAGAACCGCCTTCGCAAATAGGAGAATGCAACAAACGTGCCAAGCTCAGCGAACAGTTCGACTGCTTCCAGAACAATCTGAGCTACCAATTTTCATTCTTATTCCTGTTTGATAACCGATGAGGCAAAACTTGCAGGCGGAATATAGGACGACGGAATGCACAAACCCAGTAAAGTCTTTCGATCTGTCGCACTAAGTGTCTTTTCGCAGTATCATAGCCCAAGCAGATTGGAGCGCAGTTTAACTAGATACGCTGTAGGCGGACAATGAGCATTAAGGTGGGCGGTAGCCTGGAATTCATCAAGGAACGCAACGTAGTCGAAGTAAAAGCTTCGCGTGCAGAGAACGATTCAGCGTGACGTCAGATATGAGCTGTTATTTCACGCTTGATGCCCCGCTCCATAAGGACGATGGTGAGCAACATCTAGCACAAAAGACGAATAATCTCTCAAGATTCTCCTCCACAAACGGTTGTCGTGCCTCTAAATCAAACAGTTACAGAAGAACACCCAAGCAAGCAGTGGCAACTGGTCATAGTACTCAAAGATAGGAAATCAATGTCATGGAGAGAGAAACGGTCCACTGCCAGTACAATAATCACTCGGTACTCTTCAGCAAGGGTGGTAAGTTGACCAATGAGTACCAAGATGCTCTCTAAAAATCCTGCTTCAAGTACATTATCAAGCAGAAACTAGAGAAAGTAGATTCAAAAGCTTATAAACAATAGCTACCGGAAGGTTAAAATAGTGCTATTCTCAAGCGGCCAATGTGTTACTGTATGCATTTAGCCGCCGCTGCCTGTTGGACAAACGCGGGAAGGGGTTGCGCGTCGGTTTGTGAACCACTGCGTTTACGATGTTTTTTCCGCTTGGTTAGCTGCGAAACAGCTGATTTGGCTTGTATCTCCTCTTAACGTTGGCCTGGGTGGCCGGAGGTTGCACTGGAGAATGAGCAAACGCTGCGACTGCGGGTATCGCGGAGAATCTTTCGGCCAGACGTCAGCTTTACGCCTCCAGTGGCAAATATTAATTTTCCTTTGCGGCCGCCTTCCACATTGCGTTTGGTCGCATTGGTTTGTTTTCGGTTCCCCTCAGTAGAGGTCAGGCTGGCAGCGCCGGAGTCTGCAAGTAGACAAATTATGGGGTGTTCAGCAAGTCAAAGGTATGTTTAAAAGCAAAAGTTTGGGACAAAAAGTACACAGACAAATAGCGAATATAACCACAGAGAGTATGAGGCATTAACTCAAATCGGAGCACCGAGTGTATGTGAGGGAGGGAAGAATTAACGATAGAGAGAGAGCAGAGTTGAGCGAATGTTAGTTGAAGTGCCCAATCTCAAGATGAGATTCCTAAATCGTCACAAGTGAAGTTTGAGAAGAAGCAACTCGTACACTACGCACAAACGTTTGACTGAGTGGCGCGCAACTCCTGTGTGTCCTGCAAAATGCCGAAGAAAGCAGACGCAACGGTGTAGATGTGTCGTGAGACAATGAAAAGTCGAAATTCCTAAGGCGACAAGCGTCCCGTTAAAACAACAAAAAGAAACATTTCAACAGAATAATTTGAATTCAGATATTTCGTGTCTTTTCATCAGTTGTGCGCAAACAATATGTGGAGTTACGTTGTTATACACACGACGGAAAGACAATGCGTGAAATCGTTCCGTTTAAATAAAGCTGATCAATAACCTTCGAATGGCCTCAAACTCGAAACGATGAGAGAGAGAGAGAGAGAAAATAAAAAGCACCGGATGGAGATGGGTAAACAAGAAAGAGTGACGTGTGGGGTAAAAAAATAATGGTGATTGGAGGAGATTGGAACGAGGAACGAAGGGTGACCAAGGAGAGTGTAGTCAGAAATAGTGTGACAAACTTTTAAACGCTTCTCAAAGTTATGCGGTAGAAATAAACAAAAAGAAACAAGTTCAGCGATCGAACTTGGTAACGTGATGCTTTGTCATGGGGGAAGGCGGGTGGAATTACACAATGGCTCAAAGCTAAGGACAGCACTCTGTGTCTGTGTGGGTGGAACGAATCCACAATTCAGGAGAAGGCAGAGGTGGGGAAAACAAAGTAAGATATAGTAATCTGTTTGAAGTATAACAATGCGCCGAGAAAGACTGATAGAAAGGACAAATTAAGATAATAAAACAAAGAACAGAGTGTATTGAAGGAGACTTCATTGTCGAATAGCACAGAATCAAAAGGGTACATCATCGTTATACACGTCAGCTAGAGGTGGGAAACACCTAAGCTAATATGTCGCAATACATACAGGAAAAGGAAAATAAATACAACAGTTGCATGCTGAGCTACCAGCAACGGAGAGGCATCGTTCCGGTAAGCTACCGGCCGGCTATTAGGCAAAAAGAAAAATTATTATGTATAATTATATTGCCCTACGAAATGGGATCGTGGTTGGAGGGAGGAGGCTAAAAGGGATGGGGAGGGACAAAGAAACTCACAGCACGAACGCCACTGAGGTCGGCTCCTTGCCATGTCAGCAAGTGTATCTACCCAAACGTGTTCAACGTCTTTTGGACCCCAACCAGGGAGCCGTGACGCTCCAACCGAGGCCAGCTCCGAAGTGAGGGCCTTCAATCCTCTGGACCAAGTCATCGCTTGGCCACCCCTCCTTCCAATTGCAATGAGGCTGAACCTTACCGTGGTGTGATGGTTTGTGTGCCTCAGTGAGCCATTGAGCTATGCTGGGTGGTGTTTTTGCATCTTCAGAGTCACTCATACCAGATTGGTCAATGGTTAGAGGCCAGACAAACTCAGCTTCCTTGTCCTCCAGGTTGGGGGTTGGAATGAGGGTGGCACCTTATTCCTTAAAACGGACTCCTTGTAGTCCAATGCCAAACCCACTGCCTTACGGAAAAGTTTTTGAACCAAAAGCTTTGGTTGAGAACTCTAATCGTTCTCCTGTCTAGGCTTGGGCAACCTGACAGTATCCTGTCCACGCAATACAATGAATCCCTCTTCAAACAAATCAAAGGGGTACAATAAAGACAAAAACCAAAAAGAGCAGTAACTTGGAGTCATTTATTCTACACATTGCCGGCCCGTAACCTTAACGATCACACGCCTGTACTGTAATCTGACGGCGCTGGTTCGAGTCTGTGAAGGGCAGCGGGCGACCATCACACGGTACTCACCCAACGTGTGACTAATGATGGTTGCGCGGCAGCGAAGCATCGGTACTGCGCACCGGCGTACTGTTGATGTACTGCCTTGCACTCTGCAAATTAGCTAAGGGCGTAAAACAACCAGGCGATTGTGCTGTAATACAATTCAATCAGGACACAATAAAAAAGAAAATGACACAAAGCAAAACAAGAAATTATGCCTTCCAACACGGACACTCCATAAGCGGTCTCGTGCTGCTTTGGACTCGTCTGATAGAGATAGCCTGATGAGTCCAAACCAGGACAAAACCGGTCATGGGGTGTCAATGTTGGAACGACTAACATTATACCACCTCCTTGTGATCGGAATGGCCGAGGTCTACTTCAAGGTGAATCGAGTCAGCCAAGCTCAAAGGCGCACATCCGGCTGTTCACTGGGAGCCGATCGACCACGGCAGCATCAGCTCTTGGACTTAGAGCAATGCCCATACCAGATTGACTTACATATGAAGCTGTGTCATCGCCGGACAAACGCAAAGAGAAAGTGTGGTCAGTGTCACATGTGGAGATCACACGGTAATCAAAGAGCTCGAATGTTACAGATGAGAACAAGTGCATACTGACAATAACATCTAACATTTATGAGCGCAGTGGTCCTGTAAGTTAGATATTTTAAATGTCACACAAAATAGAAGAACGATTAGAGTACCAATACGTGGCAGACGTTGTTAGGATGTTTTTGATCATAATTAGATGGAGTTATACAGATTTAAATTTTCACACGATCCCACAATACAGTATTCAGAGAATACATAAGAGAACGGTCAACAGGGTCTCTGGTGTTCGGATAAGTGTTGCGTGTTGGGCAATCTGCAACAAAGTGTGCAGGTCGATGCATGCCAATCTGATGGAGAATCGAGAGCTCCAAACAGAAGCCGATGAAGGGGACTGTCCGCTTACTTGAATATGGACTAGTTGACAGACTAACAGTGACGCTTCACGCTTGTATGTGAGTTGAAGGAATAAGATAACGTTTTTAAGGAAGATTTCGTCCGGAAAGAGTTGTTTCAATTATTTCAAACACCACCTCACGAGATGCAGAGTGAAGCATCTAGAAGGGCTAGTTAAGTTGAAATGCAAAATTGCCAAACTGTGCGTGCGAAAGGAGTTTTTGGGAAGGTGTCTAAACATCAACCAATTCCCGGCTGCTTATTGCAAAAGCTTAAGTACTCAGAAGCTGCGACCGAATGCCAGGAATTTAAGACGGATAACCAAGAGCTATCTTGAAGAATGCGCTGAGAAACTAAAGCAATACCGAGAGAAGTACTTGTCCAAATGACAGGAAATCGACAAATTAAACTTGGTATGTTACCTCATGTGTATACACTTTTGCCGTGATACTGTGCGTGAAACTAGGAAAATCTGGACCGAGCGTTTTGAAAGGACATTGGACCACAAACCTTTTGAGTCTATTTTACTTCTGATCCATCGAGATGTATAACTAACCTCCCGTCTATCCAATTAACTCAGCTGCAACCTAAGGCACTGTCATGTGGTCTAAAATGCTGTGTTCCCCGCAGAGCATTAACAAGATAGAAACCCATGCGCAGCTCGAGGTATTCTATAGACAACTTGATGGACTCACACCAACATCCAGGGATAACGAGCAGTGGCTGAAAGCAAAATTCGTTGATCTAGAACATCAATATTGAATTACGACCTCCAGACAAAGATCCCTTCTGGAGAGTCCAGGCATTTAGGTGCCTTAAAGCAGCTCAGATCCGAAGGAAAAGTAGTTATGTTTCACCCAGACAAGGAATCGGGGGCTGTGGTGTTAGACAAATCCGCCTATGTGGAGAAGATGATGACGATACTTAGTGACCACATAAAGTTGGAACCTGACGATAGCCCTGACAAACCGGCTGAACTAAAGAGAAGCATAAACACGGAATTGCACACTTTGTTAGAAGGAAACTTCATTACCGCTGCAACCGCAAAATCCTTAAGACCTAGAGGCACACAGACACCTCAGTTTTTATGGGCTGCCAAAATTACACAAGGTGGATGTCCCATTAAGGCCAATCTTATCCATGAGCAATTCGCCGCAATACAAGCTGGCTAAATGGCTAGACAGTACTGGAATCAGTTAAGAAGTCAATGGTTAAGCACAGTTTAGAGGATACGTTCGAACTAGTGGACCTGTTGAATGGTGTCCAGCTAAGTGGAAAGTCTATGGTTAGGATCGATATAGTCTCATTATTCACCAACGTACCACTGAAAGAGACTATCCAGGTCATAGGTAACCATGTGACTGAGAGCCAATTAGAACTGGGTATTCCAGTGTCCAAAATAGAGCGGCTCCTGCTGCTAAGTACATCGAAAGTGAATTTCGATTTTCGAAACCAAGGGTTTCGGCAGGTGGATAGTGTTGCAATGGGTAGTCCACACGGACCGCACTTAGCGGGTATTTTCGTTGCTCACCTTGAAAATCAAGTCAAGGACGAACTCCACCAGTCGGTGCTATTTCGCCGATACATGGACGATATAGTGATAATTTGTGATCAAGAGGAACAACTAACGCAAATGAACACCAGATTAAATGACCTGCATCAAAACATCAGGGTGACAATAGGGCGAGAGAAGAAAGCATGCCGTTTCTTGACGTACTGATCGAACGCAGAACTGATGGATCGGTACGTAGATCAGTATGCTGTAAACCGACGTGGAAGGGTTAGTATCCGAACTTCCATAGTTTTGTACCCAAACGCTATAAGTAGGGAGTGGTGCAAACCCTGTTTGACATAATAAAAAACATCTGCACGCTAGACACGCTAGATGCAGAGGTGGGATTCCTCACTAACACTCTAGAAGAAAACGAGGATCCAAATTCTTTCATCGCTCATTTCAGTGAGAAGGTGCACACAGTGCCAAAGCTTGAAGTTACACTGAAGCTACCGTGTAAAGATGATATAGGACAAATATTTCAATGGCGTTTGAAAGCTGCAGTTGCACGAGTGTATCCCGCGACGCAACAACGACACGCATTCGCACACCATCGGTTAAACCGCAGCTACCTCTGTCCAGCCATTCACAGGTCCACAAATGTACACGTAATTGCAAGGCCACTTACATAGGCATGACGGAGCGCCAGTTGCGGGTGAGAATCCCGGAACATATCCTGGCATGGGTCAGGAATCACATTTCGATCCTAGCCCTGCGCACCACCCAACGTGCGCAGCCAAGGAATGCAAGTGATCAACCTTTTAAGACACCTGCGTCATTCATCGTCCGCCATCTCCTGACCGACAAACATTGTGTTGACCCCACGCGTAAGTGCAGTGTGATCTACGCACCAAACAACATCCATGTGCTGCGATATGCTGGGGCAGTCGCAATCAAAGCGCTTGAACCTAGTCTGTGTGTGCAGAAGGACGCCTTCATCACACTGGCTCTATCCTGGTATTAAGCCAGCTAATGAATTGACAAAGACGTGTGTGCGCGCATGTGTGTGGTTGTACGTATGTTGGTGAATTTGCTATTTCAACTTTCTTAACTCGTCATGATGCTATTAATTTTCACATGTTCCGTAGTACGCACTTGAGAATATGCAGAGAAATTTGTTCGAAATTAAATCGTGCGGTGCTTTGGTGTTAAGGTTTTTACTGTAAATAAGATAAACGCCTACGAAAGCCAGATGCGGAGAGAAAAGATGGAACGGGACGATAAGCGTGAAAAAGCGTAAGAAGAAGACGGGAAGGCCTGAGCGGAAGCAGCATCCAAACCCCTATCCACCCTGATCAATGCACCAGATAGGGCACGGTTGATTATACCTCTGGGACGGACAGAGCACCAAGAAATTATTTGAGGAAAAGGCCATTAGTGCGTAGGCAGAATGTCGTCAGGTTGCTTAAAGTTATCAATCCAAACCTTTAGTGTAAAACGACCTCATGGCAGCGGGATTTTATAGAGTAAACAGCCACCCTCACTCCAACCCCCCAAACTTGGAAGGCCAGGAAACTGAGTTTGTTTGGCCGTTAATCATTGACCAATCTGGTAAGAGTGGATCTGAAGGTACAAAAACCACTACACAGCATAGCTCAGTGAGGTATTAAAGTATTTAAACTATCTCACCACGTTAAGGTCCAGCCTAATATTGTATACAGAATGTGTAAAAAGTCAAATCCAGATGAAAATTAACAGGTGATCTGAAACGTGTAAGGATTCAATGAATCACTATGTGAGTGTAACTGAAGGTTCAAAGAGATGCACTATCTAAAATATATTGGCGTATCCCACAACTGCTCTCTAATATGACATCAAGCGAAAGTACCGAGTACCCATGACGCTCTGTGACTTCAGCCTGCCTGCGCATGAACGACGACTGGGGTGTGTTGAGTGTTCAACTCTGAGCGATTGACTAAATCTGATAGCACTTGAAGAGAGCCTGCACAAAGTGGCTATTCGTGCGATATGCGAATGAGCTCAGGAAGCTGTTAGTCATTCCGAAGGAGACAAGATACCAAGCCCTAGTGAGACGACTCAGATCAAAAGGGAGGTGCTAGAACGTAGGGGCTCCGGTCCGCCCATGTTCACCTAGCTTCACCCCAATGGTGCGCGGGGCAACAGGAGCGTGGGTCGACTTTGAATCAATCGTGGTCCCTAGCAGTTGCTCCACTGCTTCAGATTTCCAGTACGTATCCAATGTGTGCTGGTGCTGGTGCTCTGTAAAGGCCAAAGGTGGCTATTCGAAGTCACAGTGACACCAACCGCTGAAGATGAAAACTTTTAATGGGTGTCACAAAGTAAGATAACCCAATGGAAGGGTGTGCATTGGAAACAAAATAATCGTTCGGTGATGTGTGTCTGACTGGATATAACCGTGACAGACCTTTGTGAAGTTCTCCAAAGCACCCAACATTTCGTCAGTAACAAACAGTTTCTGACAAATAGTACATCGGTACATTCGGCACTAAAGAAATGCAGTCTGACGGGTCTAAGGTTCGTGGACGTCGTTCAACAAATTGTGGGTTGGCGACTGTGGTGGATGAGTCATCATCTCCAATCCGTGTTCATACCCGCATCGGCCGTGTGCGTCGGTCTGTCTATCGATTACCCACTCACAAGTGACTTGGCTTCAGTTACTTGATCGATGCTCTGTACACGTTTTGGCTAGAATACACATTTGCGCGCTGGCATCTAATCGTGCTCAGTTGTCTTTGTGTCGTTCGGCTACGAGCCATTATTGCGTTTGCAGGTTAGCGTTACTTCCGCACGTGTAGACTTTAACAGCAACAGCGTGTAAAATGGCAAATAGGTGTGTGTCCGCCGAGACCAGGGCCAGCTGAGTATGAGGGAAGACGTGACTCAGGGGGCCGACCTTGTCCTTTGCACGATAACAGCGCACATTGCAGTGGATAATGAGCTGGGCCACATCGCAGCTGATAACCGGTCATAGCGATTACCACCGGCCAAGTGCATTGATTCACGGGTTCGATCACAGCAAGATTCAGTGAACGCGTGCCACCGGCAAGCTCCAAGAGAGCGAAAGGCCGTCCAACACTTGTTTGGATGTGCAGCGACGAACGAACGGAGTCTGGTTGCGACGAACCCTCGTAAAACACACAAAAAATCCATCTACTACTTTCCAGCATGGTCAGCAAGTTGGTCAAACCAAATGATACTAGACACTGCATATGGATAGAAAAGCGGACTTTGACAATATTGTATGAAATGTCGAACAAGGGATTGAGACGTGACAAGCTAATAAATTAGCAGAGCAAAATGAGGAAAAAAGCACTTTATGCCTGCCGTATGGTAGGCGTTTACGCTCAGCTAGCAAATATAAACATTTGAGTGTAGCTTGAGAGGAGAAAAGTTACTAGGACGTTTGGATGTAGGTACACACCATGTGGGATAAGCATGCCAACTGGTAACGACAGATTGAACCATTCGATCAGCCACCGCGCCTCGAAAAATGACTGCAGTTGCGATGATACGTGCTGACAACAATGTGGAATGACAGTAAATAGCGCAAAATTAATAAGAATCCTTCCGTATCAGTAAGGGTAATAAATCACTACCTTGCGCTGATATATCGCAGCCATGCAACCATAAATTGTGCGGAACCACTCCACTGATGAATAAAAATGGAGAGTGACGGAGAACCAGCGTAGGACATTTAACCTAGTAAACAAACAGACAAAGATATGCGATGTCCAAATGCTGGGACTTCCACTGCCCTGTATCATAACAAAACGTAGCACACAGATAATTCCGAACTAAACACCCTAGAATGGATAATCAAGCTTTATGCAGTAATAGAACGTTGGTGTAATATGGGCAAAAATGCTAAGGCTCGAAATGTTACTTGGATGTTCTGCTTGAAACACATAAGTTCAGAAAATGTGATCACAAGGTGCAATGTGCATCTGTGGGGTCACCAAATTACCCACATTAACACAAGCGTACATTTGCGCCCCCCACCCAGATTTCGTGGGGTTATTGAGCATAATGTCTGCGTCATGCCGTCAATCAATGAACAGAAATCAAATCAGGTAATATGGGTGGTGTAAAGCATCGCAGAATCGTATTTTTAAAATGGGTAGCATGGGTGCAGAAACGACAAAAGTCCTAAGAGCATCCTGGAGCCGACAAATTCTAAGAGAAAAATATTTCCCGGCGGCATTTTAGCAGATTGTATTGGTGGCTAGTTTCAGCTTGTAACCCTCCAATTTTGTACTGCAGATTAGTTACAGGAGGTGGCGTCAAGCATGACCGAGGATTTCAAGATCTGGTACGCCAGAATGTGGTCACCTCTTAGACGGCAAAAACATCGTCGCGACTAAATATGAAAAGGGGGAAAAAGACTGGGGTTTTCAAAATAGGTCAAAATGATGTCATCCCGTATACTGCGATAAATTCCGCTGCATACTCCTAGGGCATTCAGTCGAGGTTGGTATGGCCGATAAAACAATCCATTTACATTTTTCATTGCCATTCGCTGTGCGGTCTTCAGTGCAACCAAATCGCGTTTTAATTAGCGTTGTCAGGCTTGGATCGCGTACTCTACATGGGGCGTCACATATATGCTGAACATTTGAGTGAAGATTGAGGGATCAAACCTCCTGAGCACTCACCGTAGGGGCCAGCATGTTGGCCAGTGGTTTTTAGATACCCTCAATGACTGCGCCGAACATCCGAGATCGTCTTGCATCAGCACCACACAAGATCGCGCTACTGTGAGGCGGTGGTCTTCAATAGGTTGTCTCCATGTTTATATGCGTTAGTGGGTTTGTGGCGTACATGTACAGTTTGGCACTTGTCCGGAAGTAGATTGCCATTCAAAAGTGCGGTCTAAGTCTCGTTGCATCAGGTTGTGATCGTTCTAAATACCTATCCCCGCCATATCTTGATGTCATCGGCAGAAGGCAAGATATTCGACTGGATGAAACCCGAGCGAGAAGGTGGATGAAAACCGAGAATAAGTGCGGTCCTAACACTGATCCCTATGGAACACCGCGGCCCACACGCGGCTGTCAATTAATAAGGGAATACCCGATCAATCCAAGAACAAGTTTCCCTGTATAGGGGGTTTACCTCATAACTAGCGCAAAAAAACTAGCATGTCGAAGGGAATACTCGCATTCCCCAGGACGCGGCGTCTAATGAGATCACTGTGAACACGGTGTTGCCACCACACATGAGCGACGCTCCTGAAACTACCGTTGTTGAAAGCGTAAAGACGGTGCATGTCCACCACGTGAATTCGACGCGACTCGCACTTATACAGCAACAGTTAACGAACAGAGGCACTGTAACTGCGGCCCTTTACAGAGATGGAGACGTCCCGACGAGGCCAAAAGTGATGCAGATTAAAAATTGCCGATCCGGTTTTGGCGATGCGAAGAGAAAGTTCTTTGCTGAGAGCGTCTCCAACAGAACCACAGCTCCTAATGTGGATGAAACTATATAACAGTTGGGGCCGTGCACGATCAAGGGTGAGCACGAGAGCAGGTGTGCTTAAGTCCTAGGTCAATACTTTACAATTCGAAGGTGCGAAGCTCATGCCACATTTAGATGCTTCAACAGCTAAACGATCCAGTATATTTTGTGGATCCTTGCCAAGTAAGGCGATATCACAGCATCACCTAAGTCGGTCGAGCGCTCACTCGGCAGATGATCTAAGCCAAAATTTTGGAAGTTTTCTAGAGCTATCTCGACAGAAAGTCTTCGATTGTGAAAATGAAGAAGAAAAGGAATATTGGGCAACCTAGTCGCACACCGATACTGATGGCGAAAGATGAAGAAAGTTTGCCGAAGACCCTTACTCTGTCGGAGACACGAAGATGCTCAACAGGTTCCTATTCGATTAACAATACTGAATCAGTGACGGTCACAAATACGCTGTGCGGCCAAGTAAGAGAGCGAAAAATTCACTACAAGAGAAAAGTGTGATTGTTTGGTTAAAAGAGACAATTTAAGGCCAAAGTGTGAACGCAAAAGAACTCTAAACCACGTGGTCAATGAAACTCGTACTGGATAAAGAAACTAAACACTAGGGTGACCATTTTTAATGCTGGGTTTAAAGTGCCCTGTGTGAGACACCATTTGTAAACTTCCGTGATTTCAATTAACGGGACCAAGAATTTCGAAAAGTGGGCATTTGCGGCGTCTCACGATCGCCGCAGTGCACTGTGACAAGCGGGGAGAGCCCGTGGAGTCTGATAGCCAGGTCAACAAAGTATCATCGATCTGTCTTCCTCGCTGTGGGTTGACATAACAATACCCATGAAACCACATGGTATCAAGTGCTGCACAAATACACTGGTTTGAATAGAAGCAGAGCAGGAAGAAAATTACCAACCTTTAGAAGTTTCTTTGCGAGTATGGAGGAGTCTTCTGTCAAAATGCTAAATAAAGTAAAACGGGAAGAAAACGATAGACAAGGAGAGTGATTCGGTAAACAAGCTAAAGACACATCAAACACAATCAGTGGAAAATAGGAGCACACCTTAGCTGACCTGTTAAGCATGACTACACGACGCAGGGTGGATCTAGTCGTAGAGAGGCAAGATGGGCTGCTTGGGTGGGTTTCATGCTGTTCGGTTGTCAGAAAATTATGATCCCGGAAGGATTCAATGGTCATGGTCCCCGTGGTCATAATATTGGGTCGTCCCAAAATCGAATGAATTTTTTCGATACCATCCAGAAGTGACTCGAAGAAGACATGCTAAAAAATAATCCTCATTGTCCAGTTGTCGTACAGTTTCGGAATGGCTTCGGTGTTAGCAAATGGTCAACATGCTCTTCGCGGATACGTGTGGTACGAATTCCTGCAAGTGCACAAAGCGGTCGAGGCTTGTCCAAACATGAGTGACGTATTAGGCACGGATGCTCCCAGTTACGGTATGGTGCAATTTTGGTTTCGTCGATTCAAAGTAGGGAATTACGAACTGTCAAACCTCGGACGTTATGGTGGTAAGCCAGAGAACTTTGTCAGCAGCATCCAGGACGCTCTAAAGGAGGATACGGTACAAAGTGTGCGTGAAGTTTCCACACACCTTGACCTTCCGAAAGCCAGCGTTCACCGCCATTAGCACCAATTCGCAATGGTCCCACTAGTACCACACGAATTGACCGAGCAGCAACTTGTGAAATCTTGCGGCATCGCACTTGCATTGCTCACCCGTGGACGTAACCATTGATAGCTGAACGATGTTGTTAATGGAGATGAAAAGGGGTTCTTCATGTTATCCATAGAAGGAAGTGTCAGCGGATCGCAGCAGATGAAACGCCAGTACAAATCCTGAAGGGTAAATTGTACAGCAAAAAGGCAATGTTGTCGATCTGATGCGACCATCGAAGCGCCATCTATTAGGAACCGCTACCCGATTATTCCACGGTTACTGTCCATGTCTGTTGTCAACAACTGCAAAATATGGTCGATGAACACCGAAAAAAGCATCCAAGAGCGACTCGAATCCTTCTTCTGCATGACAACGCATGTCATCATGTGGCAACGATAACGAGTCTCAAAATTGAGTAGCTCGGTATCTAGGCACTTATGCATCCAGCACATAGCCCAGAACTTGCTCCTACTGAGTACCACGTTTTCCGCTCGTTGCAAAATTAAAACAAGGACAAGAAATTGGGTAACCACAACAGCGTCGAAAGTACGCTGCCTAGTACTTTGACAGCCCGCCCAGCACTTTCTATGATGGCTTGCCTGAGCATTGGCAATAAGTCCTCAATAACAATGGGCTTTAGACTGATAAAATAGTGTTGTTTGTTTGAAAGAAACATTGATTGAGAACATGTGCTCAAAAATCTAATTGATTCCGGGACAATGCAACAATAACAGCGATGATAAGCGCAAACAGTCACGAGGGAAATGGAGCTTAAATTGCCAACAGTACCACGTACCGATGCATCGCTAGCATACGGCCGTAAACGGTAATGTGCAAAGTGGGATGACGACGGAGAGCTCAAATCGAGACGAGAGAGAAGAGAAAAAATCCAGATGCCTGAGTGTAGCAAGCTACCACATGCAGTCGAACTGTTCGCTGGGATTGGCAAGTCGGTTGCAACAAACTTGCTAAGCTCAGCGAACAGTTCGACTGTCACCAGAACAACCCGAATTAACAACTTTTGCTCTTATTCAATGAACAATGATTTATCAATGGTAAAAAGCATGTGCTTGACAAGTCCCGTAGGATGGTTGCAGTAGCAACTAACATTTGAAAGATCACAGAATAAGGAAATCGTTATTTTAAGCGTATACCGCCACATTGCGGAAAGGGCTGTTAAGCACATTGTTAGCTTTGCGTTGTTCGTCCTCCAAGTGGAACGGACTATATCAAGTAAGGTAAGTTTGAAAGCGTTAATTCAAGGCATTTTTGAAAAGCGTCAATGTAGGGGTAAGGATAACGTGAGTCGGAAGGACATTCAAGGCACGGGACACACTGAGGGAGAAAGCGTTGAGTCGACAATCAACTCGAATGTAGTGCGTAGCCAGTTTGAGCTGGTGACCTCTCAGATTGTTATTTAGGCTCGCCTGCAACAGACTGCGACATGGGTGAGTTGGGTTCGTCAATAGTAAGTGAACCATAAGTAGATCTCCTCGCTGACGTCGATATTCACCACTGTACAATCTCAGGGACTGCAGCCTGCGTTGGTAGGAGAGATGAAACAATCCTCTAACAAGTTTGGTCGTTCTATGTAGCGGAGCTTGCGGCACAGTAGCTGAGGTGTTCCCCACCTCTAGCTAACGTGTATGATGATGATGACGTTGCGTAGCTTCAAATGCATCGACGTCGGGCTTGCGCCAGGAACGCCAGGCCTGGATCGAATATTCCACGTAAGGCCTCACGTAGGTGTTCAGTATTTGCGGAAAATTTCATGACTCAAAATTCCCGAAAACCCTCCGTAAGAGTCCAATATATTGACTGGATCTTTTTGATGCCTTTTAAGCCTGTTTCAATTAACCAAGAGCGTCCTGCACGATCACACAGAGGCCGTTTTCTTGGGAAGCACGTTGTTACTGCTGGTCCCCAAGTCGATATTCACAGATAAGCTGATGGCGCATGCTTACGACTTTGCAGTTCGTCACGTTGAACGGGAGCCGGTGGTCGGATGATCATGCATAAGCCTTGTCGAGATCGTTCTGCAATACCATGTGATCATCCGATGTATTGGTGTCATACCAGATTTTGACCTCATCTGCAAATACTAAGAAATTCGACTGCAGTACACTGGTATGATCGATAAGCAATGTTAGGAATAAACTTGGCCCCAGTATCGATCCTTGGGGCACGCCACACGACATCAAATGGGTCGGAAATGGAGCTGCAGACTCACACACTCAGCTGACGTTGAGGGAGGAAGTTGCCGATCCAACCAAGTATAGGGTCACCGATTCCATATCTTCGAAGCTTGTGAACGAGAATGCGGTAGCCCAAAGTATTGAGTGCTTTCGAGAAGTCCAGGTAGACAACGTCGACTATCACTCTGGCATCGGCTGTCTCTGTCCAGCTTGCTCGGGCTAGCAGCAAGTTTGTAGTGCAGGATCGATGTCGGCGGAATCCGTGTTTCTGTGACACTAGGATGTTATTGCTCTCAAGATAACCCATGAGCGCCTCTGCAATTATACGTTCCATTAGAATGGATAAAACTGGGAGAAGAATTATTGGACGATAGTTCGAGGGCTCCGAACGATTCCACATTGTGGGAACCTGCATTTCGTCGAGACGTTGAAAGAACCGAGCTAATGGTTCGGTAAGGTTCATGACCGTTGTCTTCAATGCTTTCTGTTTGATGTTGTCCACCCCAGGTGAGGTATGCACGCGCAATGACATTAGCGTTTTCATCACATTGGCTGCAGTGAACGATACGTGGTTTAACGCTGGTGGCGATGGAAACTGTGTCAAAAGCGGATGAAATGATGATTTACTCCGGGCATACAACACTACAGCAAATTCGTCGTTGGGAAACTTTTGCCAGTCGATAAGCGTGCACAAGTGAACAGCTCTACTTCCTTCATGACTGCTTGAGAATGAAAATACTCCCAGCGAGCACAAACCACAGACCAGCATTAAATCATCCGGATTCCTGGAGACTTGCGGGACAGTATGGGAGACGCATGGTCAAACTGATGATTACAGATCCCCCAGAACCGCCTTCGCAAATAGGAGAATGCAACAAACGTGCCAAGCTCAGCGAACAGTTCGACTGCTACCAGAACAATCTGAGCTACCAATTTTCGTTCTTATTCCTGTTTGATAACCGATGTGGCAAAACTTGCAGGCGGAATAGAGGACGACGGAATGCACAAATCCAGTAAAGTCTTTCGATCTGTCTCACTAAGTGTCTTTTCGCCATATCATAGCCCAAATAGATTGGAGCGCAGTTTAACTAGATACGCTGTAGGCAGACAATGAGCATTAAGGTGGGCGGTAGCCTGGAATTCATCAAGGAACGCAACGTAGTCGAAGTAAAAGCTTCGCGTGGAGAGAACGATTCAGCGTGACATGAGATATGAACTGTTATTTCGCGCTTGATGCCCCGCTGCATAAGGACGATGGTGAGCAACATATGTGCACAAAAAACGAATACTCTCTCAAGATTCTCCACCACACAAGGTTGTCGTGCCTCTAATGCAAACAGTTACAGAAGCACACTCAGGCAAGCAGTGGCAACGGGTCATAGTACTCAAAGATAGGAAAACAATGTCCTGGTGAGAGAAACGGTCCACTGCCAGTACAATAATCACTCGGTACTCTTCAGCAAGAGTTGTAAGTTGACCAATGAATACCAAGATGCTCTTTAAAAATCCTGCTTCAAGTACACTATCAAGCATAAGCTAGAGAAAGTAGATTCAAAAGCTTATAAACAATAGCTACCGGAAGGTTACAATTGTGCTATTCGCAAGCAGCCAATGTGTTACCGTATGCATTTAGCCGCCGCTGCCTGTTGGACAAACGCGGGAAGGGGTTGCGCGTCGGTTTGTGAGCCACTGCGTTTACGATGTTTTTTCCGCTTGGTTAGCTGCGAAACGGCTGATTTGGCTTGTATCTCCTCTTCACGCTGGCCTGGGTGGCCGGAGGTTGCACTGGAGAACGAGCAAACGCTGCGACTGCGGGTATCGCGGAGAATCTTTCGGCCAGACGTCAGCTTTACGCCTCCAGTGGCAAATATTAATTTTCCCTTGCGGCCGCCTTCCACATTGCGTTTGGTCGCATTGGTTTGTTTTCGGTTCCCCTCAGTAGAGGTCAGGCTGGCAGCGCCGGAGTCTGCAAGTAGACAAATTATGGGGTGTTCAGCAAGTCAAAGGTATGTTTAAAAGCAAAAGTTTGGGACAAAAAAGTACACAGACAAATAACGAATATAACCACAGAGAGTATGAGGCATTAACTCAAATCGGAGCACCGAGTGTATGTGAGGGAGGGAAGAATTAAAAATAGAGAGAGTTGAGTTGAGCGAATGTTGGTTGAAGAGCCCAATCTCAAGATGAGATTCCTTAGTTTGTGAAAATACAGAAGCTTTGGCAGACATAAAAATAAATCGTCACAAGTGAAGTTTGAGAAGAAGCAGCTTGTACACTACGCACAAACGTTTGACTGAGTGGCGCGCAACTCCTGTGTGTCCTGCAAAACGCCGAAGAAAGCAGACGCAACGGTGTAGATGTGTCGTGAGACAATGAAAAGTCGAAATTCCTAAGGCGAAAAGCGTCCCGTTAAAACAATAAAAAGAAACATTTCAACAGAATAATCTGAATTCAGATATTTCGTGTCTTCTCATCAGCTGTGTGCAGACAATATGTGGAATTACGTTGTTATACACACACGACGGAAAGACAATGCGTGAAATCGTTCCGTTTAAATAAAGCTGAGCAATCACCTCATTCCAAGGTAAGGCGAGGGTAGTCACAAACTCCGTCTGCTAAGATAAGTTTGGGTTCAGGCGAGGAATCGCTGAAGCCTATGCAAACTGGACCAGACGAGCAGTACTCTGCCAATTAATAATCCTAAAACAATTCCCACGGATGTTAGCATGTAGGGAAATCAAGGATATGCTAGACGATGGACCTTGCAGGCACCTTAGGGACATTTGCTACCAGGTCAGGTGGGGCATGTTCCGAAATCCTCTTGGACAGCCTCCGCTCAGTTCGGCCCACATACTTGATACCGCAAGTACAATAAAAAGTAGAGCCAAGAGGCGGTAACTTTGACACAACAACCTTTTAACTTGATGGAGCAGTATTAGTTCAACCGCATAATAGTATTTCTTACTGATCTGGCGGAGAGGATATCGAAATCACCTGTCAATTCGTCCCGTTTTGAGTAGTAGTGTGGTGGATGCCTTCTTCTTATAGATGTCGGCCTTACGTTTCTCGATTGCTTTTCACGCCTGAGTGGTGAGTGATAAATTTCTCGGGATACCCATTCACTCGTAGTGTTGCTGAGACGCGTTGCAGCTCATCGTCAAATGTCTCTTCGGAGCATATCATACGAGCTCTTGTGAAGATGGTGCGTACGAGTGCTCATTGGTAGTTGATGGGACAGAAATTGTTAAAGATAAGATACTGTCCCATCTAAGCAGGCTTATGATATACTGATCGAGTGAGTGTACCAGCTGGAATTCTTTTCAAATTCCAATCCAAAAGATGCAAAGTGTTATCCGGTTTGTTTTCCGTTGTAAATTTGATTGAAGGATGGCACTGATTCAAAGCGCAGTCCGAGACCTTGGTATAAGATATTCTGCCTCGTTTAATTTATTAGGCAGGCTTCTGCCAGAAAAGTGATCGCTTACATAAGTCGAATTCGTATTTTGAGGGATTTCAGGCTTCAAGCCTTTAAAATATGTGTCAAGCGGAAGCTTGAGTACCGTACGATAGTGTATAGTAATCTGAGAAAAGTGGACATTATGGCGCTAGAAAACATTCAACGATCATTCACAAAAAGGTTTTTGAACATGCCTAATACTATGACCTACCGTGAGTGTTGTGAGGCGCTAAATCTGGAGCCGCTATGGCTACGCAGGCTTAAACTTAATCTTAGCTTTCTATACCGCTTACTATTCGGGTTAAGCCTCACTGCTCAGCCACAACTCGAGTTTCAGACTCGTATGCGCTATGAACTAAGAAACAGCGAGCGCACACTGCAAATACAAAAGTCTCGCACAAAGCTCCGTTCAAAGTGTTTCTACATAAAATATGCGTTAATATGGAACAAACTTCCATTGAGTATTAGAAACTGCACTACCTATCCGTAATTCAGACGCATGATTAATGTTCACCTGACTGTTGCAAATATCTGGTCAACACTAAGCTAAACGGTGACTAGATAAGTTGTATGAGAAAGGTGCTGGATACATATGAAAGTCACCATATCCTCTACTCGTTTCAATATTATAAGATTACCTACAATTCTTGGATATGTATTTATAAACGATCTTACTTCTATCATTCTGTCTAACCAATTCTGTTTTCTCCTTTGACGCAATGGTTCGTAGCTGCACTACGCCTTTCAAGCTGATGTCTCTGTACCATCGTCGTCACTCGCCAAGATTTTCCATCAAATTGTGATTGGCCTATCGGCAAGCATTTGTATCTATTAGTACGTTTTTTAATTCCTCATACGGATAACGTCCTCCGGTCGGTTATTTTTGGCTGTGTTGACAAGATCACTTTGTGTTAACTTTCTGCGTTCATTGGAAGTATTTCGTGGAAATTGAGCTACAATTCAGTTTCATTTACGATTCTGAAATTTCCGACTAGAAGTACTTGGGTTTTCATCACTTGGTTCCGGCGATCTTGCTATCGCCATTTTCTTCGTCAATTGGCCGCCATCTTGTTTTCGGATTATTCACAATGCCGAAGCAGTCATCCTGTGGTACTTGCTCCAAATTAGTCGGATACCGTGCAAATGCCCTCACGTGTATTTTGTGCCAAGTTAAATACCACATTTCGTGTGTTGGATTATCAGTTGAGCATTTTCACCGTCTTCGCGAGATCCAACACGATTTCATCCAAACTATATGTGAAAATTGCCGAAATAAGATACAGCCAGAAAGAGTAAAGCCGACGTGTAGGCCTCAGCGTTTCGTTGCGAACAGCTCCGTGTGTTTGGCCCAACAACTTAACGCGAAGAGCCTTCAGGTTTCGGCTCGGTCGTCCTCCTCTACCCGTGCAAACTCACCGACACCAAGTCCAACCGTTGTGAGAAGCCCAGTTGCACCTGGGCTAAATTGTTTACCTTTGTTGTGTCCACCGGACACTGATGTCCCAGCAGGTGAAAGTCTGAGTGCTAAAGACCAGTGGAAAGAACAGAGGACGAAATTACGAAGGAACGTTGAGCGTTTACGTTCTGTAAGTCAACAGTTAGCCAAACCACTTGAGGCTGGTAGTATACTTCGCCCAGCAAAGCCAATCTCGTCCGACCAGAGGCGTTATAATCTCGTGATATTTCACGCACCGGAGTCCAGTGATCCATCACCCCAAGTGCGCTACGATCACGATGTCGAGTTTTTACAGAGTCTAGTTGATAGACTCCTCGACGCTGGTGAGGACTCAGTAAAAATGAGGCAGATTACCCGTCTGGGAAAGCAAGGTGATCAACAAAATCGGCCTATGAGAATCACTTTTGTGGACGAAGCCAGTCCAAGATTGATCATGTCTCGCCTAAGTAGGCTGAAAGGTTTGAAGATCCATGTTCGTCCCGACCTGGACCCAGTAGACAGGGAGCGGCTCAAGTCTGCCATCATTGAGTTGAAAAGACGCGCTGGTGAGGGAGAAACAAATCTTCGTATCGTAAATTTTCGGGTGGTTTCCAACAATCTGCGAATCAGGATAAACAGGCTGCTCACACTTCAAGCACGCCCGGTGGCTCCCGCTGCGGCCTGCGAGTAGCCTTCACAAACGTTTGCAGTATTATGAATAAGCGCGATGAGCTTTCTTGTTTCGTTGCGTCTGAGCGGCCAGACGTAGTGGGACCCGCAGAGACATGGCTGCATGCAGAGTTATACACCCAAGAACTTGAACTCAACGGTTACTCGTGTTTCCGATGCGATAGACTAAAGAATGCCCACGGTGGTGTCTTAGTTTACATCCAGTCTTCCCTGCGTGGGAGACTTGTGAGCACCTACCGAAGTGACGATGGCCTGTGTGAGCTACTGTGGTGCTCCATCCGTCTCAGGCGCGGAGAACTGCTTGTGGGCGCAGTTTATCGCAGTCCCCTGAGTCGTTGTTTGGATTGGCTGTCCCATCTTCAAGCCCACATGAGTCGTCCACACTTTCTGCTTATGGGCGATTTTAACTGTCCTCGAATACGATGGCCTGATGTGCATTTGATGCCTGGACATAGTGAGGTTGAAGGTTGATTTGGTACTTGAAACGGGTGCATCGCAACACATATGCCAGCCAACTAGCATATCAACACGTTCAACCTCGTCCTGTCTCGACCTGATGTTAACGAGCTACGAACAACGAGTGCGTGACATTAAGATTCTGGAGCCCTTGGCTACGAGCGGCCACTCAGTACTGATAGCTGATATGGAATTATCTTTGCCGTATTCACATCCGCTGGAACCAGCTCCCAACTACTGGAAAACGGACTTCGATGGTCTAGCTCGAGCCGCGAACCAACTGGATTAGTCTCTGTCACAAGCTGCATCTGTGGAAGATTGTTGGATAATTATAAAAGAGAGATTGACGTCACTGTGTTCCCAATTTGTGCCATTGAAATGTCGAAAGGTTGGACCGATTAAGCCTCATTGGTTTGACAAGGAGTATGGAAACCTGGCTCGGAGGCGACGCAGACTGTGGGACAAATTCCTTCTCTCTGGCTCTGCCAATGATTACGAAGGGTACAAATGTCAGCGGAACCTCTGCAACAGTGCGAAAAAGAATAAACGTCGACACTTTGAAGTGCAGCTCGCATTAGCCGCGAAGACCGCCCCCAAGAGAATCTTTGCATCCGTGAAGCGACGCCTAAAGCCGGCAGGTGATGTGCCAGTGCTGGATGGCACGGATGGACAGCCCCTAACCTCCAGCACTGAGCGTGTGTCCGCGTTGGCGGCACACTTCGCTTCTGTATTTGCGAATAACCAGGTGTTTGTTCCGAGTTCGACGTGTACCGCTTTTACCGAACTCGATAGTCTGCATTGCGGCGTTGAAGAGGTAGCTCAACTACTCGCAAACCTTGACGGTACCAAACCTGCCGGACCTGATGGGTTTCACCCACTGGTTCTAAAGTCACTCTCAACCATCCTCTCTCCTGTCGTGACTGACATTTTCAACAGGTCGCTGTCCGAAGGTTCATTGCCGGTTGACTGGAAATGTGCGGTGGTGAAGCCTATTCCGAAAGGCGGCGACCCTAGCAAAGTAGACAATTACAAGCCAATTTGTCTGACGCCTATTTTGGCAAAGGTTGCTGAGAAAATCGTGAAGAAGAGATTGCTGCAGTTGCTACAGTCAAACGAGGTCCTGACGCCCGCACAGCACGGTTTTATGCAAGGTCGATCATGCATTACGAACCTGCTTGTGACGAGGCATGAGTGCTTGAAGGCAATAAACAAGGGGAAATCCGTCGACGTGTTATTCATCGATTTCAGTAAAGCCTTCGACAAGGTCAGTCATGAGGTTCTCCTTCACAAACTCAGCATGTGTGGCGTCGGTGGCTCACTGCACCGGTGGATCCGCGACTTTCTTGTTGGACGAAAGTCGACGACCATCTAACTGACTGGTACCCCTCTACAAGTGGCGTGCCTCAAGGCACTGTGCTGGGGCCCACTCTGTTCCTGATCCACATCAACGATCTACCGCAGCTTCTCCGGTCGCCGTGTGCCTTGTTTGCGGACGACATGAAGATTTGGAGAGAAATCGACGCTCCCGATGACTGTGGCCTACTTCAGCAAGATCTCAACCGCTTATCCACATGGTCTGCAGAAGTTCTTCTCCCGGTCAACCCAGCCAAGTCTGTATTTATGAGCCTGGGGAAGAATGCTAACGGCCGAACCTACACTCTTGACGGCCAAACGCTATATCCCACACCCTCCGTGAAGGACCTAGGTGTACTCTCACGCTACGATTTGAAGTCCGTGGACAACACGAACAGGCTATATCGGAACGGACTGCGCATGCTTTGGGCGCTCAAACGTAGCTTCGGCACATGGTCTGAAGAGGTTGCCACTCGCCTCTTCTCTTCTATCATTAGACCAATGCTAGAGTACGGTTCGCCCGCCTACTTTCCGATTACCAGAGGCGAGGCACAAAAGATCGAACGGGTCCAACACGTTGCTACCAGGCTCATCCCGAGTTTACGTGGCTTTGGGTATGAAGACCGGTGCGAGAAACTAGGACTCTACACCTTGTCCTACCGTCGAGTGCGAGTCGACCTCATTATGACCTACCGTATTCTACATCTCGGTGAGTTCCCCATGCTGAGGCCAATGCTGCACTTACGAGAGCCATGCAGCACACGCGGACACAGATACAAACTTGTTGTGCCGGATGTGAAACGAGTTCCCCACCCACTGTGCTTCGAACGGAGAGTGGTAAATATTTGGAATAGTTTGCCCGAACATGTGATTGAGGCAACATCTGTGCAACAGTTTAAAACGTTGTTAGTTTTGTATTTTGCCTCTATTCGATTCAGAGAGCGACTGCGCACTTACGACGACATATCACATTTGTGAATCCTGGAATATCGTAAGTCGAATATTTTAAATATTACATGAGAACGACAATGATATTCACGGTTGACAAATTTTATAACGTTTTTCGCCATATTTCGAAAGGGTTGTACATAATCCATTTCTACTT
>OX104071.1:3405731-3504068 GCA_944474145.2 Dicrocoelium dendriticum
TGTCACGGTGGGGGTTCTGCTACGTCCAAAGGTTAACATGCGATGAACTGTGGTTAACTTCCATTTTCAAAGAAATTGATGGCATTTGCTGCGATATTTCTGTTGAATACTGCCTCTTGAATACGTCAGGTACTAACAATGTAATACCAACTCTCCTAGACGGATGAACGAACGAGACTCAGAATTATTTCTCGCACGGCACGGTAACTGACAATCTCGAAGTCTGTTGGGTTATCGGAACTTAGCCGCGAAAGATTAATTCACGCGAGTCGAACAGGTTCCTAGACCGAACGCAAAGTTTCTACGCACGATTTCCCAACCCAAGACTGAAGCAAGAACAAGACAGGCCTTTGCCACAGGCGCTTTTTACTGGCCAAAGCGAAGGCGATTCTAGCGTTATACTGCCACAGTTTTATATCACGAAACGGTGATGATGGGGGTTTTTTCCTTGGAAGGGTTTGCGTAAGCAAACCCTGGAAACAAGAAACCTGGTTTTTTGTAAACGTGCAAAGTCCGTGAAGTGAGCAGAAATGTTGGAAGTTTGGCGAGAGTTGTCCGGAAAAATGAAAGTTGCTTGGATACAACAATGCGTGTTGGTTGGAAACAAGACTGTTTCTGGGTGCAAAGGCTAAACAATGTGCATGTATACACGAGTTGGAAGGCTGACTGAAACGTGTGCGTTTTGTCTGGTCTGAGTAAATGTGCACTCGAGTGAATCGGGTTTTCAGCCTTCCCTAATTTAATCATTAAATATTTACAGTGACGTTGGTCCTCATAACATTTCCTACCTTAGTAATCATGTAATACGGGATTTTCGAGTCCGGAAATATGATAATGCTGAACTTCTTCAGCCATTTCATTAACGTGAACATTATTAATGACATAGAAGCAAACGTTGGTAGCCCGGCTTTTTCACTCAGTGGTCTGAGTGTTCGCTGAGCTCGGCAGTTTGGCTGCAAACGTTTCGACACCAGTTGAGGTGACATTGTCAGTGTGCGTTTATGTAGCGGGCTGCGCGGTACGAAGCGTCAGCGAGTGTGAGTGATCTATTTTCTAGCTGTCAGTTTGAGTTTGCATCGTTTGACAGGCATATGACCATCGAACTCGATCTCTGCTTCTTGTCTCGTAGTGAACGCGCGCGTGTCTCTTCAGTTGTCCTCGTCGTCCGATGCCCTCGTCCGGCGTTCTGTTTCGTTAGATTTAGTCTACTAATTCGGTGATCATTCATCCGAAGCGCTGCATATATGTCATCTAGTTCAACGCGTTGCTTCAATGAATTGTCTGTAGAATACCACGCTTCCTAGAAGTTTCGAGCTTGCCTCGAATTTCTGCGGGCTAGGATCATTACGTTCTCTAGGTCAAAATGGTGGTCTTCTTGATTTACATTCATTGAAACCAGTGAACGCGGGTCGTGTCTCCGTATGGCTATTATGTGTTCGTTGATCCGTCCTGAAAGTTTCCTCCCAGTTTGTCCGATGTAATGTTTGTCACACTCTTTGCGGTTAATTTTGTAGATGACATCATTCTGACTGCTTTGTTTGACTTTGTCCTATGGTCTTGAAAGTAATCTTCTCAAACTACCAGTTGGTTCGTTGGCTACCAAGATTCCATGTGGTTCTAAAAATCTCGATGTTTGTCCAGACTGGGTTTTGATATAAGGGCGCGCTACACGTTTAGCTACCTTTTCACGCTGCCCTTGACAAACCGTTTTCTTTAGGCTTCTTCTGAGGAAATTTCCTGGATACTCGTTGCTTTGCAATACCCAGTATAAATCGTTCTCTTCCTTCGTGCTCAATTTTGTCGCCAATAAAGATGGTGATTCACTGCCGCATTATTCTGTCGCTACAGCATTACCGTAACATTGTGCACGGCATATCATAATATCAGGTCCATCACTTTCCACATTTCTGAATATATCAGCACTTGAGGGTCAACGAGCCCTTGTTTCCCGTATGTAAGGAAAAAACCCTCCAGAAAGCACTGCTATCCATCCAACTTTCCCATGTGTCGAGTTTATTACCTATCCTCACACACGCGTGACGTGCGTGCTCCTGGTTTATTTGGATTATTCCCCTCTATCCTCTCTCCATCTTCACGCGACATTGTCACTGTACGCTCATTCGAACCGGATTTACCAGCTCTACACAGTGATCCATCATGTGTGGAGATTTCTTCTACGCTTAGAGGCTGTGCCATCACTAACCGTTTTCACTGGCATATTTGATAAAGCGCAAGCTTTTAATTCACTCATATTGAGCCGATTGCCTTTCTGTGTGACACCATTCGATACAGAATTCTAGAGGCAGGACGAAAAGCCTAAGCTTATTCCGATACAGTGTTCCTCAACACAACTGTGAAAGAATCTGTGATCTATCAATCTGTGTTCAGCGCTCTGTTCAAGTTGCAAGTCACTCGACATTCCTTGTGACCTTGTCAGCCAGTGCGGCTGCATTACTCATCACACGGACCGCGTGACCACGTCGACCGCTCATTTGACCTTGCAACCACCACGCCCGACTGACCGATGTGCGCCGCCTCTCAAAGCTGTAAAATACAGAACGCTAACCAACCCACTGGGTCAGGTAACGACACCAAATTGAATGGCAGAAAGGCGAAACCGAAGAGACTCCCATCGAAAGGCATTTGCGGGTTAGGAGAATGTCATCGGGTAGTAAAAATCGGTCTGGCTTGTTCGCACTGTTTGGTATGGTACCATACGAAATGTGCAAATGTGTCCCAACAACAGTTACGGGCACGAAATATCTCCAAGGTGCATTTTGGTTCTGTGCTGCATGAATGCTGAATACTGTATTATAGAGCAAGTAGAAATGGATTCTGTACAACTCTTTCGAGATATGGCGAAAAACGTTATAAAAGTTGTCAACCTTGAATATCATTGTCGTTCTCATGTAATATTTAAAATATTCGACTTACGATATTTCAGGATTCACAAATGTGATGTCATCGTAAGTGTGCAGTCGTTCTCTGAATCGAATAGAGGCAAAATGCAAATCTAACAACGTTTTGAACTGTTGCACAGATGTTGCCTCAATCACATGTTCGGGCAAACTATTCCAAATGTTTACCACTCTCCGTTCGAAGCACAGTGGGTGGGGAACACATTTCACATCCGGCACGACAAGTTTGTAATCTGTGTCCGCGTGTGCTGCATGGCCCTCGTAAGTGCAGCATTGGCCTTAACATGGGGAAGCCACCGAGATGTAGAATTCGGTAGGTCATAATGAGGTCGACTCGCACCCGACGGTAGGACAAGGTGTAGAGTCCTAGTTTCTCGCACCGGTCTTCATACCCAAAGCCACGTAAACTCGGGATGAGCCTGATAGCAAACGTGTTGGACCCGTTCGATCTTTTGTGCCTCGCCTCGGGTAATCGGAAAGTAGGCGGGCGAACCGTACTCTAGCATTGGTCTAATGATAGAAGAGAACAGGCGAGTGGCAACCTCTTCAGACCATGTACAGAAGCTGCTTTTGAGCGCCCAAAGCATGCGCAGTCCGTTCCGATATAGCCTGTTCGTGTTGTCCAAGGACTTCATATCGTAGCGCGATAGTACAGCTCGGTCCTTCATGGAGGGTGTGGCATATAGCGTTTGGCTGTCGCGGGTGTAGGTTTGGCCGTCCACGTATTTCCCCAGGCTCATAAATACAGACTTGGCTGGGTTGACCGGATGAACTTCTGAAGACCATGTGGATAAGCGGCTGAGATCTTGCTGAAGTAGGCCACACTCATCGGGAGCGTCGATTTCTCTCCAAATCTTCATGTCGTCCGCAAACAAGGCACACGGCGACCGGAGAAGCTGCGGTAGATCGTTGATGTGGATCAGGAACAGAGTGGGCCCCGCACAGTGACTTGAGGCACGCCACTTGTAGAGGGGTACCAGTCAGTTAGATGGTCGTCGACCTGTACCCTCCACTTTCGGCCAACAAGAAAGTCGCGGATCCACCGGTGCAGTGAGCCACCGACGCCACACATGCTGAGTTTGTGAAGGAGAACCTCATGACTGACCTTGTCGAACGCTTTATGGAAATCGATGAATATCACGTCGACGGACTTCCCCTTGTTTATTGCCTTCAACCACTCATGCCTCGTCACAAGCAGGTTAGTAATGCATGAGCGACCTTGCATAAAAGCGTGCTGTGCGGGCGTCAGGACCTCGTTTGAATGTAGCGACTGCAGCAATCTCTTCTTCACGATTTTCTCAGCAACCTTTGCCAAAATAGGTGTCAGACAAATTGGCCTGTAATTGTCTACTTTGCTAGGGTCGCCGCCTTTCGAAATAGGCTTCACCACCGCACATTTCCAGTCAACCGGCAACAAACCTTCGGAGAGCGACCTGTTGAAAAGGTCAGTCATGATAGGAGAGAGGATGGTTGAGAGTGACTTGAGAACCAGTGGGTGAAGCCCATCAGGTCCGGCAGGTTTGGTGCCGTCAAGGTTGGCGAGTAGTTGAGCTACCTCTTCGACGCCACAATGCAGACTATCGAGTTCGGTAAAAGCGGTACACGTCGAACTCGGAACAGACACCTGGCTATTCGCAAATACAGAAGCGAAGTGCGCCGCCAACGCGGAAGCACGCTCAGAGCTGGAGGTTAGGGGCTGTCCATCCGTGCCATCCAGCACTGGCACATCACCTGCCGGCTTCAGGCGTCGCTTCACGTATGCAAAGATTCTCTTGGGGGCGGTATTCGCGGCTAATGCGAGCTGCTCTTCAAAGTGTCGGCATTTATTCTTTTTGTACTGTTGCAGAAATTCCGTTGACATTTATACCCTTCTTAATCATTGGCAGAACCAGAGAGAAGGAATTTGTCCCACAGTCTGCGCCGCCTGCGAGCCAGGTTTCCATACTCCTTATCAAAGCAATGAGGCTTAATCGGTCCAACCTTTCGACATTTCAATGGCACAAATTTGGAACACAATGATGTTAATCTCACTTTTATAAATATCCAACAATCTTCCACAGATGCAGTTTGTGACAGAGACCAATCCAGTTGGCTCGCGGCTCGAGCAAGACCATCGAAGTCCGTTTTCCAGCAGTTGGGAGCTGGTTGCAGCGGATGTGAATACGGCAAAGATAATTCCATATCAGCTATCAGTACTGAGTGGTCGCTCGTAGCCAGGGGCTCCAGAATCCTAACGTCACGCACTCGTTGTTCGTAGCTCGTTAACATCAGGTCGAGACAGGACGGGGTTGAACGTGTTGATATGCTAGTTGGCTGACATATGTGTTGCGATGCAACAGTTTCAAGTACCAAATCCACGAACTTTGCTTCAACCTCACTATGTCCAGGCATCAAATGCACATCAGACCATCGTATTCGAGGACAGTTAAAATCGCCCATAAGCAGAAAGTGTGGACGACTCATGTGGGTCCGAAGATGGGGCAGCCAATCCAAACAACGACTCAGGGGACTGAGATAAACTGCGCCCACAAGCAGTTCTCCGCGCCTGAGGCGGATGGAGCACCACAGTAGCTCACACAGGCCATCGTCACTTCGGTAGGTGCTCACAAGTCTCCCACGCAGGGAAGACCGGATGTAAAGTAAGACACCACCGTGAGCACTCTTTAGTCTATCGCATCGGAAACACGAGTAACCGTTGAGTTCAAGTTCTTGGGTGTATAACTCTGCATGCAGCCATGTCTCTGCGAGTCCCACTACGTCTGGCCGCTCAGAAGCAACGAAACAACAAAGCTCATCGCGCTTATTCATAATACTGCAAACGTTTGTGAAGGCTACTCGCAGGCCGCAGCAGGAGCCACCGGGCGTGCTTGAAGTGTGAGCAGCCTGTTTATCCTGATTCGCGGATTGTTGGAAACCACCCGAAAATTTACGATACGAAGATTTGTTTCCCCCTCACCAGCGCGTCTTTTCAACTCAATGACGGCAGACTTGAGCCGCTCCCTGTCTACTGGGTCCAGATCGGGACGAACATGGATCTTCAAACCTTTCAGCCTACTTAGGCGAGACATGATCAGTCTTGGACTGGCTTCGTCCACAAAAGTGATTCTCATAGGCCGATTTTGTTGATCACCTTGCTTTCCAAGATGGGTAATCTGCCTCACTTTTACCGAGTCCTCACCAGCGTCGAAGAGTCTATCAATTAAACCCTATAAAAACTCGACATCGTGATCGTAGCGCACTTGGGGTGATGGATCACTGGACTCCGGTGCGTGAAAGATCACGAGATTATAACGCCTCTTGTCGGACGAGGTTGGCCTTGCAGGGCGAAGTATACTACCAGCCTCAAGTGGTTTGGCTAACTGTTGACTTACAGAACGTAAACGCCCAACGTTCCTTCGTAATTTCGTCCTCTGATCTTTCCACTGGTCTTCAGCACTCAGACTTTTACTTGCTGGGACATCAGTGTCCGGTGGACGCAACAAAGGTAAACAATTTAGCCCAGGTGCAACTGGGCTTCTCACAACGGTCGGACTTCGTGCCGGTGAGTTTGCACGGGTAGAGGAGGACGACTGAGCCGAAACCTGAAGGCTCTTCGCGCTAGGTTGTTGGGCCAAACACACGGAGCTGTTCTCAACGAAACGCTGAGGACTACACGTCGGCTTTACTCTTTCTGGCTGTATCTGATTTCGGCAATTTTCACATATAGTTTGGACGAAATCGTGTTGGATCTCGCGAAGGCGATGAAAATGCTCAACTGATAATCCAACACATGAAATATGGTATTTAACTTGGCAAAATGCACACGTGAGGGCATTTGCACGGTATCCGACTAGTTTGGAGCAAGTACCACAGGATGACTGCTTCGCTATTGCGAATAATCCAAAAACAAGATGGCGGCCAATTGACGAACAAAGTTGCGATAGCAAGATCGCCGAAACCAAGCGATGAAAACACCAGTATTTCTGGTCGGAAATTTCAGAATCGGAAATGAAACTGAGTTGTAGCTCAATTTCCACGAAACACTTCCAATGAACTCAGAAAGTTAACACAAAGTGATCTTGTCAACACCACCATCCCGCTCGTTAAGTGCTTGCTTATCCTGGCTGAGAAATGCGACCGGTTAATCGCAGCAGCAGAGCAGAGGATAAACAATAAGATTACTTCAATGGAAGCAAGTATGGACCACGGAAACGTAGCGGCTGCTAAGCAACGGAATGCTGAACAATCCGCTTCCCCTGCACCACAGTCAGTCACGTCTCCATCTCCGTTGTCTTCCCCAACTTTGGTAGAACGCCGGGCGAAAACAGACTGTACCTACGTGAATCAAACAGTACTCACAGCAACGAAAATCAGGCACCATTCAAAACGTCTGGTTAAGCAAATTCCACTAGACCTGACATCTAGTATTAACAAGGATGGTGTAGCCAAACACCAACCCTTGGTACCTGTAGCTCAAATATCTCTTGTCGAGGCTAAGCCTCCCAGAACATCGGTTACATATACAGAGATTGCTGCAAGGGTCCATCGAGAGGCCGCCGTTGCATCCTCTTCCATTGTAAATACCGTTAACGCAAATAGAGAAAAAGAGCAAACAATCACTTGTCAACAAGTCAAGACAAATGAGTACCATACCTTGTAGATCGATTAAAATGAGATCCAACAACAGTGCCCGGACTGTTGTATGCTCAAATGTCCCTGAATCTACCGCCATCACATTGCGGGATAAGTTATCAGACGACCAAGACCAATGGAACTCATTGTGTGTGCAGATGAGTATCAAAGCCAAGCCCATAAACTTGTTACGAATTACTCGTCATCCGAACTCGCCACACTATGGTGAACCCAGACTTATTCGAGTAACTCTAGAGTCCTCCACCGACGTGGAAAATGTTTTGCTCTCCGCAAGCGCGCTAAAACACGAATCCTGTGCGATACGTATCTATCCTGATGTCTCTTGAAGCGCGCGACAACCAAAATGAAACACCAAAGAGGGGCACAGCAAGCAAGACCGCCTAAACACAATCTTCATACATGACGAGCCAGAACATCCTTCTAACGATGTTCAAGAGACCGGAAAGCACGATTTAGAACAGTGGCGGTTCCTTCGCGAAACACTTTCTTTGGATAATGTTGTGGCACTAGCGGTCACCAGGATACCTCTCTCACCAAATTATAGAGGATGCGGCCTTAGAATCCTAAAACTTGTGGTTCAGTCAGAGCAACAAGCAAAGGATGTGCTGGATCGATGGCGGAGAAATCGGAAACATCTTCCTTCCGGAATCCGTTTAAAGGTCACAAACACTGCAAAGCTCAAATATTAAAGCAACTGAAGCCGCAAGCATACTGACGAATGTACAGAAGTGTAACTTGACTGCTGCTTTAATTGACTCTGAAGTAGGTCTAAACGAAGGATGGGACGCACCTTGGCCGAATCAAGTTGCAAACGAGGTATCATTGACCCGTCAAAAAATACGAGTCACTGCCGACCTCCCATCGGTCGGCATTCTCCCACACTTGACGGCTCCACTTCTCTGCGGGCTCCTAGAGACCGAGAAACTGACCTGCTTGTATACAAATGCCCAGGGACTTTCTAACAAACTGGCTGAACTGAAAGATCGCCAAGCTTCCGGCTCGTCTGATGTCATTGGTATCACCGAGACATGGTTGCACACGGGAATGACGGACGCTGAAGTGTCGCACCCTGGCATGTCGCTGATCCGGAACGGTAGGCTCACAAAAGGAGGAGGGGTAATCCTGTACTACCGAAACGACTTACAGTGCGAAGCCGTGGAGGATTCAGACTCGCAGTTCCCTGACTCTCTTTGATGCCGGTTGCAGTTAAAAGGCAGGGACGCTTGCCTTATTTTCTTGGTGTACCGCGCCCCTAACTCTACACCCGAAACCGACTACCACCTAGCGACTGCTTTAAGGTGCAGTTTCCAACAAAAGTACACTCACATTCTTATCATGGGTGATTTCAACGTACATATTTTAGAAACCCCTGCCTCGATCGGAGAACAATTCAAAACCGATTTACAAGATCTAGTAACTACTGCTCCTCTTTACAACCACATCACTTTGCCCACTCGGTTCAGAACTGGCAACAGGCCATCTGTGCTGGACCTTGTGCTTACCAACGAGGAACATATGGTTGATGCGTTGGTTTTAGACTGCCCGCTGGGTCGCAGTGATGACGCAGTCATCAGTTTCAACTTCGTGTGCTATGCAGAATGTCTGAATGAGAACGATGAGACTGTGCGAACCATCACAAGGTACGACCGACTCGCCCAGCTAGTCAGCGCCACCACTTGGTCGTTCTAAGAAGAACCCCCGGAAGTCACCTGGCTCGAGTTCGTCAACACATCCAGTCAGCTGATTGCACAGGCTTTAAAGATAAAAGCTTGCAATAAGTGCAAATCAGTTTCTTTCGTTAGAAGCAGAACTCTAAAAAGGGATGACAGTGCGCAATGCAGCATGGCGAGTGTACAGAGAAGCTCCAGCACCAGAAACTTGGGACAACTACGTAGCCCAACGTAACCAATGCACTCAACTGTTAAGAGAAGACAAAGCCACCTATCAGCAGAACATCGCAAAAACCTTCAGTGCTAACCACAAACTGCTGTACAAGCACGTCAATAGCGTACGAAAGGTGAGACAAGGATTTCCTCCACTCAAGACGGCTGATGTCCCAACAAGAACGTCTATGGAAGCTGCAAACGCGCTGCAGATGCAATACGCCCCCACGTTTCAAAGAGTCTTTCTACCAAACGACCTACCAAGCTTTGTATTCTGCTCGCCAGGACTAATCCACATCAATTTTACTACAGAGGCTGTATTGCAAAAGCTGACTTCTCTTCGCAAACACAGCTCACCGGGTATCGACACCATTCGTCCAGAGGCATTGGGAGTAGTAGCAAATCAACTGGCAGGACCTTTAGCTCAGTTTTTCCAGCACTGCTTAGACCAGAACCAAGTCCCCACTATGTGGAAGCTTGGAATAATAACTCAGATTCACAAAGAAGGAAGCAGAACTGATCCCTCCAACTACCGCCCAGTAACCCTTCTTCCTATACTCTCCAAGGTTATGGAATCCATAGTCGCCGACGCACTGGTGTGCCATCTGGAAAACTGTAACCTCATGACTCCTGAACAGCACGGTTTCCGTCGACAGCGGTCATGAGGTTGCAGTTTTCCAGATAGCACACCAGTGCATCGCCGGACTATGGATTCCATGACCTTGGAGAGTATAGGAAGAAGGGTTACTGGGCGGTAGTTGGAGGGATCAGTTCTGCTTCCTTCTTTGTGAATCTGAGTTATTATTCCAATCTTCCACATAGTGGGGACTTGGTTCTGGTCTAAGCAGTGCTGGAAAAACTGAGCTAAAGGTCCTGCCAGTTGATTTGCTACTACTCCCAATGCCTCTGGACGAATGGTGTCGATACCCGGTGAGCTGTGATTGCGAAGAGAAGTCAGCTTTTGCAACACAGCCTCTGTAGTAAAATTGATGTGGATTAGTCCTGGCGAGCAGAATACAAAGCTTGGTAGGTCGTTTGGTAGAAAGACTCTTTGAAGCGTGGGGGCGTATTGCATCTGCAGCGAGTTTGCAGCTTCCCCAGCCGTTCTTGTTGGGACATCAGCCGTCCTGTGTGGAGGAAATCCTTGCCTCACCTTTCGTAGGCTATTGACGTGCTTGTACAGCAGTTTGTGGTTAGCACTGAAGGTTTTTGCGATGTTCTGCTGATAGGTGGCTTTGTCTTCTCTTAACAGTTGAGTGCATTGGTTACGTTGGGCTACGTAGTTGTCCCAAGTTTCTGGTGCTGGAGCTTCTCTGTACACTCGCCATGCTGCGTTGCGCACTGTCATCCCTTTTTAGAGTTCTGCTTCTAACGAAAGAAACTGATTTGCACTTATTGCAAGCTTTTATCTTTAAAGCCTGTGCAATCAGCTGACTGGATGTGTTGACGAACTCGAGCCAGGCGACTTCCGGGGGTTCTTCTTAGAAGAACGACCAAGTGGTGGCGCTGACTAGCTGCGCTAGTCGGTCGTACCTTGTGATGGTTCGCACAGTCTCATCCTTCTCATTCAGACATTCTGCATAGCACACAAAGTTGAAACTGATGACTGCGTCATCACTGCGACCCAGCGGGCAGTCTAAAACCAACGCATCAACCATATGTTCCTCGTTGGTAAGCACAAGGTCCAGCACAGATGGCCTGTTACCAGTTCTGAACCGAGTGGGCAAAGTGATGTGGTTGTAAAGAGGAGCAGTAGTTACTAGATCTTGTAAATCGGTTTTGAATTGTTCTCCGATCGAGGCAGGGGTTTCTAAAATATGTACGTTGAAATCAACCATGATAAGAATGTGAGTGTACTTTTGTTGGAAACTGCACCTTAAAGCAGTCGCTAGGTGGTAGTCGGTTTCGGGTGTAGAGTTAGGGGCGCGGTACACCAAGAAATTAAGGCAAGCGTCCCTGCCTTTTAACTGCAACCGGCATCAAATAGAGTCAGGGAACTGCGAGTCTGAATCCTCCACGGCTTCGCACTGTAAGTCGTTTCGGTAGTACAGGATTACCCCTCCTCCTTTTGTGAGCCTACCGTTCCGGATCAGCGACATGCCAGGGTGCGACACTTCAGCGTCCGTCATCCCCGTGTGCAACCATGTCTCGGTGATACCAATGACATCAGACGAGCCGGAATTTTGGCGATCTTTCAGTTCAGCCAGTTTGTTAGAAAAGTCCTGGGCATTTGTATACAAGCAGGTCAGTTTCTCGGTCTCTAGGAGCCCGCCGAGAAGTGGAGCCGTCAAGTGTGGGAGAATGCCGACCGATGGGAGGTCGGCAGTGACTCGTTTTTTTTGACGGGTCAATGATACCTCGTTTGCAACTTGATTCGGCCAAGGTGCGCCCCATCCTTCGTTTAGACCTACTTCAGAGTCAATTAAAGCAGCAGTCAAGTTACACTTCTGTACATTTGTCAGTATGCTTGCGGCTTCAGTTGCTTTAACATTTGAGCTTTGCAAAGTGTTTGTGACCATTAAACGGATTCCGGAAGGAAGATGTTTCCGATTTCTCCACCATCGATCCAGCACATCCTTTGCTTGTTGCTCTGACTGAACCACAAGTTTTAGGATTCTAAGGCCGCATCCTCTATAATTTGGTGAGAGAGGTATCCTGGTGACCGCTAGTGCCACAACATAATCCAAAGAAAGTGTTTCGCGAAGGAACCGCCACTGTTCTAAATCGTGCTTTCCGGTCTCTTGAACATCGTTAGAAGGATGTTCTGGCTCGTCATGTATGAAGATTGTGTTTAGGCGGTCTTGCTTGCTGTGCCCCTCTTTGGTGTTTCATTTTGGTTGTCGCGCGCTTCAAGAGACATCAGGATAGATACGTATCGCACAGGATTCGTGTTTTAGCGCGCTTGCGGAGAGCAAAACATTTTCCACGTCGGTGGAGGATTCTAGAGTTACTCGAATAAGTCTGGGTTCACCATAGTGTGGCGAGTTCGGATGACGAGTAATTCGTAACAAGTTTATGGGCTTGGCTTTGATACTCATCGGCATACACAATGAGTTCCATTGGTCTTGGTCGTCTGATAACTTATCCCGCAATGTGATGGCGGTAGATTCAGGGACATTTGAGCATACAACAGTCCGGGCACTGTTGTTGGATCCCTTTTTAATCGATCTACAAGGTATGGTACTCATTTGTCTTGACTTGTTGACAAGTGATTGTTTGCTGTTTTTCTCTCCATTTGCGTTAACGGTGTTTACAATGGAAGAGGACGCAACGGCGGCCTCTCGGTGGACCCTTGCAGCAATCTTTGCATATGTAACCGATGTTCTGGGAGGCTTAGCCTCGACAAGAGATATTTGAGCTACAGGTACCAAGGGTTGGTGTTTGGCTGCTTCGTCCTTGTTAATACTAGATGTCAGGTCTAGTGGAATTTGTTTAACCAGACGTTTTGAATGGTGCCTGATTTTCGTTGCTGTGAGTACTGTTCGATTCACGTAGGTACAGTCTGTTTTCGCCCGGCGTTCTACCAAAGTTGGGGAAGACAACGGAGATGGAGACGTGACTGACTGTGGTGCAGGGGAAGCGGATTGTTCAGCATTCCGTTGCTTAGCAGCCGCTACGCTTCCGTGGTCCATACTTGCTTCCATTGAAGTAATCTTATTGTTTATCCTCTGCTCTACTGCTGCGATTAACCGGTCGCATTTCTCAGCTAGGATAAGCAAGCACCTAACGAGCGGGATGGTAGTGTTGACAAGATCACTTTGTGTTAACTTTCTGAGTTCATTGGAAGTGTTTCGTGGAAATTGAGCTACAACTCAGTTTCATTTCCGATTCTGAAATTTCCGACCAGAAATACTGGTGTTTTCATCGCTTGGTTTCGGCGATCTTGCTATCGCAACTTTGTTCGTCAATTGGCCGCCATCTTGTTTTTGGATTATTCGCAATGCCGAAGCAGTCATCCTGTGGTACTTGCTCCAAACTAGTCGGATACCGTGCAAACGCCCTCACGTGTGCATTTTGCCAAGTTAAATAGCATATTTCATGTGTTGGATTATCAGTTGAGCATTTTCATCGCCTTCGCGAGATCCAACACGATTTCGTCCAAACTATATGTGAAAATTGCCGAAATCAGATACAGCCAGAAAGAGTAAAGCCGACGTGTAGTCCTCAGCGTTTCGTTGAGAACAGCTCCGTGTGTTTGGCCCAACAACCTAGCGCGAAGAGCCTTCAGGTTTCGGCTCAGTCGTCCTCCTCTACCCGTGCAAACTCACCGGCACGAAGTCCGACCGTTGTGAGAAGCCCAGTTGCACCTGGGCTAAATTGTTTACCTTTGTTGCGTCCACCGGACACTGATGTCCCAGCAAGTAAAAGTCTGAGTGCTGAAGACCAGTGGAAAGATCAGAGGACGAAATTACGAAGGAACGTTGGGCGTTTACGTTCTGTAAGTCAACAGTTAGCCAAACCACTTGAGGCTGGTAGTATACTTCGCCCTGCAAGGCCAACCTCGTCCGACAAGAGGCGTTATAATCTCGTGATCTTTCACGCACCGGAGTCCAGTGATCCATCACCCCAAGTGCGCTACGATCACGATGTCGAGTTTTTATAGGGTTTAATTGATAGACTCTTCGACGCTGGTGAGGACTCGGTAAAAGTGAGGCAGATTACCCATCTTGGAAAGCAAGGTGATCAACAAAATCGGCCTATGAGAATCAATTTTGTGGACGAAGCCAGTCCAAGACTGATCATGTCTCGCCTAAGTAGGCTGAAAGGTTTGAAGATCCATGTTCGTCCCGACCTGGACCACGTAGACAGGGAGCGGCTCAAGTCTGCCGTCATTGAGTTGAAAAGACGCGCTGGTGAGGGGGAAACAAATCTTCGTATCGTAAATTTTCGGGTGGTTTCCAACAATCCGCGAATCAGGATAAACAGGCTGCTCACACTTCAAGCACGCCCGGTGGCTCCTGCTGCGGCCTGCGAGTAGCCTTCACAAACGTTTGCAGTATTATGAATAAGCGCGATGAGCTTTGTTGTTTCATTGCTTCTGAGCGGCCAGACGTAGTGGGACTCGCAGAGACATGGCTGCATGCAGAGTTATACACCCAAGAACTTGAACTCAACGGTTACTCGTGTTTCCGATGCGATAGACTAAAGAATGCTCACGGTGGTGTCTTACTTTACATCCGGTCTTCCCTGCGTGGGAGACTTGTGAGCACCTACCGAAGTGACGATGGCCTGTGTGAGCTACTGTGGTGCTCCATCCGCCTCAGGCGCGGAGAACTGCTTGTGGGCGCAGTTTATCGCAGTCCACTGAGTCGTTGTTTGGATTGGCTGCCCCATCTTCGGACCCACATGAGTCGTCCACACTTTCTGCTTGTGGGCGATTTTAACTGTCCTCGAATACGATGGTCTGATGTGCATTTGATGCCTGGACATAGTGAGGTTGAAGCAAAGTTCGTGGATTTGGTACTTGAAACTGTTGCATCGCAACACATATGTCAGCCAACACGCATATCAACACGTTCAACCCCGTCCTGTCTCGACCTGATGTTAACGAGCTACGAACAACGAGTGCGTGACGTTAGGATTCTGGAGCCCCTGGCTACGAGCGACCACTCAGTACTGATAGCTGATATGGAATTATCTTTGCCGTATTCACATCCGCTGCAACCAGCTCCCAACTGCTGGAAAACGGACTTCGATGGTCTTGCTCGAGCCGCGAGCCAACTGGATTGGTCTCTGTCACAAACTGCATCTGTGGAAGATTGTTGGATATTTATAAAAGTGAGATTAACATCATTGTGTTCCAAATTTGTGCCATTGAAATGTCGAAAGGTTGGACCGATTAAGCCTCATTGCTTTGATAAGGAGTATGGAAACCTGGCTCGCAGGCGGCGCAGACTGTGGGACAAATTCCTTCTCTCTGGTTCTGCCAATGATTAAGAAGGGTATAAATGTCAACGGAATTTCTGCAACAGTACAAAAAGAATAAATGCCGACACTTTGAAGAGCAGCTCGCATTAGCCGCGAATACCGCCCCCAAGAGAATCTTTGCATACGTGAAGCGACGCCTGAAGCCGGCAGGTGATGTGCCAGTGCTGGATGGCACGGATGGACAGCCCCTAACCTCCAGCTCTGAGCGTGCGTCCGCGTTGGCGGCGCACTTGGCTTCTGTATTTGCGAATAGCCAGGTGTCTGTTCCGAGTTCGACGTGTACCGCTTTTACCGAACTCGATAGTCTGCATTGTGGCGTCGAAGAGGTAGCTCAACTACTCGCCAACCTTGACGGCACCAAACCTGCCGGACCTGATGGGCTTCACCCACTGGTTCTCAAGTCACTCTCAACCATCCTCTCTCCTATCATGACTGACCTTTTCAACAGGTCGCTCTCCGAAGGTTTGTTGCCGGTTGACTGGAAATGTGCGGTGGTGAAGCCTATTCTGAAAGGCGGCGACCCTAGCAAAGTAGACAATTACAGGCCAATTTGTCTGACACCTATTTTGGCAAAGGTTGCTGAGAAAATCGTGAAGAAGAGATTGCTGCAGTTGCTACAGTCAAACGAGGTCCTGACGCCCGCACAGCACGCTTTTATGCAAGGTCGCTCATGCATTACTAACCTGCTTGTGACAAGGCATGAGTGGTTGAAGGCAATAAACAAGGGGAAGTCCGTCGACGTGATATTCATCGATTTCCGTAAAGCGTTCGACAAGGTCAGTCATGAGGTTCTCCTTCACAAACTCAGCATGTGTGGCGTCGGTGGCTCACTGCACCGGTGGATCCGCGACTTTCTTGTTGGCCGAAAGTGGAGGGTACAGGTCGACGACCATCTAACTGACTGGTACCCCTCTACAAGTGGCGTGCCTCAAGGCACTGTGCGGAGGCCCACTCTGTTCCTGATCCACATCAACGATCTACCGCAGCTTCTCCGGTCGCCGTGTGCCTTGTTTGCGGACGACATGAAGATTTGGAGAGAAATCGACGCTCCCGATGATTGTGGCATACTTCAGCAAGATCTCAGCCGCTTATCCACATGGTCTGCAGAAGTTCTTATCCCGGTCAACCCAGCCAATTCTGTATTTATGAGCCTGGGGAAGGGTGCAGACGGCCGAACCTACACCCTTGACGGCCAAACGCTATATGCCACACCCTCCGTGAAGGACCTAGGTGTACTCTCACGCTACGATTTGAAGTCCGTGGACAACACGAACAGGCTATATCGGAACGGACTGCGCATGCTTTGAGCGCTCAAACGTAGCTTCTGCACATGGTCTGAAGAGACTGCCACTCGCCTGTTCTCTTCTATCATTAGACCAATGCTACAGTACGGTTCGCCCGCCTACTTTCCGATTACCCGAGGCGAGGCACAAAAGATCGAACGGGTCCAACACGTTGCTACCAGGCTGATCCCGAGTTTACGTGGTTTTGGGTATGAAGACCGGTGCGAGAAACTAGGACTCTACACCTTGTCCTACCGTCGGGTGCGAGTCGACCTCATTATGACCTACCGAATTCTACATCTCGGTGAGTTCCCCATGTTAAGGCCAATGCTGCACTTACGAGGGCCATGCAGCACACGCGGACACAGATACAAACTTGTTGTGCCGGATATGAAACGTGTTCCCCACCCACCGTGCTTCGAACGGAGAGTGGTAAACATTTGGAATAGTTTGCCCGAACATGTGATTGAGGCAACATCTGTGCAACAGTTCAAAACGTTGTTAGATTTGCATTTTGCCTCTATTCGATTCAGAGAACGACTGCACACTTACGATGACATCACATCTGTGAATCCTGAAATATCGTAAATCGAATATTTTAAATATTACATGAGAACGACAATGATATTCAAGGTTGACAACTTGTATAACGTTTTTCGCCATATCTCGAAAGAGTTGTACAGAATCCATTTCTACTTGCTCTATAATACAGTATTCAGCATTCATGCAGTACGGAACCAAAATGCACCTTGGGAGCTATTTCGCTCCCATAACTGTTGTTGGGACACATTTGTACATTTCGTATGGTACCATTCCAAACAGTGCGAACAAGCCAGACCGATTTTTACTACCCGATGACATTCTCCTAACCCGCAAATGCCTTTCGATGGGAGTCTCTTCGGTTTCGCCTTTCTGCCATTCAATTTGGTGTCGTTACCTGACCCAGTGGGTCAGTTAGCGTTCTGCACTTTTACAGCTTTGAGAGCGGCGCACATCGGTCAGGCGAGCGTGGTGGTTGCAAGGTCAAATGAGCGGTCGGCGTGGTCGCGCGGTCCGTGTGATGGGTAATGCAGCCGCACTGGCTGACAAGGTCACGAGGAATGGCGAGTGACTGGGACTTGAACAGAGCGCTGAACACAGATTTACAGATCACAGATTCTTTCACAGCTGTTTTGAGAAACACTGGATCGGAATAAGCTTAGGCTTTTTGGCCTGCCTCGAGAATTCTGTATCGAATGGTGTCACACAGAAAGGCAATCGGCTCAATACGATTGAATTAAACGCTTGCGCTTAATCAAATATGCCAGTGAAAAGGTTATTGATGGCACAGCCTCTAAGCGTAGAAGAAATCTCCACACATGATGGATCACTGTGTAGAGCTGATAAATCCGGTTCGAATGAGCGTACAGTGACAACGCTGTGAGAAGATGGAGAGAGGGTAGAGGGAAATAATCCAAATAAACCAGTAGCACGCACGTCACGCGTGTGTGAGGATAGGTAAAACTCGACCATGGGAAAGTTGGAGAGCAGTGTTCCTGGTGGTTTTTCCTATAAAGGGAAAAGGGCTGTTGACCTCGGTGCTGATATATTCAGAAATGTGGAAAGTGATGGACCTGATATTATGTTATGTCGTGCACAATGTTACGGTAATGCTGTAGCGACAGAATAACGCGGCAATGAAGCACGATCTTTATTGGCGACAAAATTGAGCACGAAGGAAGAGAACGATTTATACCGGGTATTGCAAAGCAACGAGTATCCAGGAAAACGGTTTGTCAAGGGCAGCGGGAAAAGGTAGCTAAACGTGCAGCGCGCCCTTATATCAAAAACCAGTCTGGACAAACCTCGAGATTTCTAGAACCACATGGAATCTTGGAAGCCAACGAACCAACTGGTAGTTTGAGCAGATTACTTTCAAGACCTTAGGACAAAGTCAAACAAAGCAGTCAGAATGATGTCATCTACAAAATTAACCGCAAAGAGTGTGACAAACATTACATCGGGCAAACTGGAAGGAAACTTTCAGGACGGATCAACGAACACATAATAGCCATACGGAGACACGACCCGCGTTCACTGGTTTCAATGAATGTACATCAAGAAGGCCAACATTTTGACCTAGCGAACGAAACGATCCTAGCCCGCAGAAATTCGAGGCAAGCTCGAAACTTCTAGGAAGCGTGGTATTCTACAGACAATTCATTGAAGCAACGCGTTGAACTAGATGCCATATATGCAGCGCTCCGGATGAATGATCACCGAATTAGTAGACTAAATCTAACGAAACAGAACGCTGGACGAGGGCGTCGGATGACGAGGACAACTGAAGAGACACGCGCGCTTTCGCTACGAGACATGAAGGAGAGATCGAGTTCGATGGTCATATGCCTGTCGAACGATGCAAACTCAAACTGACAGCTAGAAGATAGATCACTCACACTCATTGACGCTTCGTACCGCGCAGCCTCGCTACATAAACGCACACTGACAATGTCACCTCAACTGGTGTCGAAACGTTTGCAGCCAAACTGCCGAGCTCAGCAAACACTCAGACCACTGAGTGAAAAAGTCGGGCTACCAACGTTTGCTTCTATGTCATTAATAATGTTCACGTTAATGAAATGGCTGAAGAAGTTCAGCATTATCATATTTCCGGACTCGAACATCCCGTATTACATGATTACTAAGTTAGGAAATGTTATGGGGACCCAACGTCCCTATAATTATTAAACGCTTAAATTACGGAAGGCTGAAAACCCGATTCACTCGAGTGCACATGTACTCAGACCAGACAAAACGCACACGTTTCAGTCAGCCTTCCAAATCGTGTAACATGCACTTTGTTTAGCCTTTGCACCCAGAAACAGTCTTGTTTCCAACCAAACACGCATTGTTGTATCCAAGCAACGTTCATTTTTCCGGACAACTATCGCCAAACTTCCAACATTTCTGCTCAGTTTACGGACTTCGCACATTTACACAAAACCATGTTTCTTGTTTCCAGGGTTTGGTTACGCAAACCCTTCCAAGGAAAAACCCCTTCATCTCTGTTTCGTGATATAAAAATGTGGCTGTAGAACGCTAGAATCGCCTTCGCTTTGTCCAGTAAAAGCGCCTGTGGCAAAGGCCTGTCTTGTTCATGCTTCAGTCTTGGGTTGGGAAATCGTGCGTAGAAGCTTTGCGTTCGGTCTAGGAACCTGTTCGACTCGCGTGAATTAATCTTTCGCGGCTAAGTTCCGATAACCCACAGACTTCGAGATTGTCAGTTACCGTGCCGTGCGAGAAATAATTCTGAGTCTCGTTCGTCCATCCGTCTAGGAGAGTTGGTATTACATTGTTAGTACCTGACGTATTGAAGAGGCAGTATTCAACAGGAATATCGCAGCAAATGCCATCAATTTCTTTGAAAATGGAAGTTAACCACAGTTCATCGCATGTTAACCTTTGGACGTAGCAGAACCCCCACCGTGACATGACTGATCTCCAGAAGTAAGTTTATAATATCCGATAATCTAAAGGATTTTTCGCAGCAAATTGGGAATATGACTGCCCTATTCCGAAACGAACTAACCTAAGGGAATAATAAATACTACTTTTCAGAATATTCACTTTGCTAAAGTGCAAATAGATTTCATGCATTCGCACTGGTTCCCATCTTTCGTACCTTATGAAGGCGGATTCAGTTAAACAAATGGAACCGATCATGAAATATTCAGTGAAGTACCATTGAATAACGGTTCCATTCTCCCAACAGTTTCATGTCTAGCTTTTCCTCTACCTGCGCATTTGGAGCACTTTTGATTAATTACGCATGCAGAAGTACGAGTGTCGCACAAGTAGAGAATACCTACCCAATGGATTCATGAACAAACAAGATAGAACCAACTTAAGTGCGATCACATACCATATAATAATCACTGACCACCAACTCGAGCAAAAGACTGCTTTTGAGATCATGTGTAAAGCACACACACCAGCAGAACCATCGGCGGAGTGCGGGACTAATTGCCATATGCATAAGATTAATAAATCCGAACCAAAGAACCAGGTTTAAGCGCTGCAGCTCCCATGGCCATAATCCTAACGCGAGGTGCCGAGCCAAACCTATCAATTCCATGTGCCTTCCATCACATAATCGTCAAAAGCACATCGATCGAATCGAGTCGAATGTTTTTAAGCAGTTGTGCGCACAAAGGATTTTGTCAGCTTTCTACCGTTTATTTATGCAGTCAGCCCTAGGATGAACAAGTCTAACACTATTTGTTATTGGTGGGGATTTTATTAGGTTTTCGTGTAGGTTCGTCGCCGTTAGACACAGGCAGACGGCTGCTACACATCCAGGATAGCGCTAGACGGCAGTTTCGTCCTATTGGGACTAGTCAGTAGCGACCACATGCCGAATCCTGCCGGATTCGAACCCATGACCTTACGCTTGCGAGTCAGCGACTATCGTCACCGAGCCATGGGCGAAGGCAGCGGACTGCCATGACTGAGATCTAACTGTGACATGGCGCGTCTCATCCTCCACTGTCTTGCATGTTATGAATGCTCAGAGGGCAGGGCTGGCCGTCCAGCGCTTTTCTGGATGTGTGGTGGCTGTCTGCTTGTGTCTAACTGCGACGAACCTACACGGGAACATAATAAAAATACCCTACCACTGACAAATAATCAGTAGTCGCCTTAGCAGCTTACATGCCACCTCGATTGGTGGAGGCTTGCAAAGGAAGTCGTTGCTCTGGGGGCCAGCCTTGTCCTCTGCACATTCATAACATGAAAGACAGTGGTGGATGAGCCGCGCTATTTCGTAGTTAGATATTAGTTATGGCGGTCCGCTGCCGTCGCCCATGGCCCGGTGACATAGGTCGCTGACTCGCAAGTGTAAGGTCGTTGGTTCGAATCCGGCAGGATTCGGCAAGTGGGCGCTACTGACTAGTCCCAATAGGACGAAATGTCCGTCTAGCGCTTTCCTGGATGTGTAGTGGCTGGCTGCCTGGGTCGAACTGCGACGAACCTACAGGAAAAGTCTAACACTTTCCTCGATGTGTGGTGCCTGTCTGCTCGAGTCTAACTGCGACAAGTCGTCACGGAAAGTGAAAAACAGTCATTTCCTCAAAACTCATCGCTTGTGTGTTGGTTTGCAATCTAAACGTCCAAGTCGGAAAATTCTCCTCTGATGAGCATCATCTGGGCGACCAACATGGTGTAGGCTCCAGTAACGATAACGATGAGCGATAGCTACAGCTGTGTGAAGATGCTCGCCTCTCACGAGCACTAACTTTCGACACAGTACCTGTGAAAGCGTGACTTGGCGGCCACCAGTCTAGGGCCAGCCATGGACGCAAATCGATCATATCGCAATCAGTTACCACTGGAGTGGCTGCTTCCAAAACGGTCGCTCCATTTGGAGAAGGAGCGTGGACTGTGACCACGCAGTTGTCTGCGCCGACGTCCGGGTGCGTTTCGGTGAACGTCCGCAACGTCGATGTGACCGGATTATCACCAGCGAGCTGGCGAAGTCAGAGGTTCTGAATGTGTATCAAAGTGCGAGGACATCTAGGCTGAGTAAGCGCCAACTGCACACTGTCGAAGATCCCTGGTCACATATCCTTAAAACGTTACTGTTAGCAGGCATGTCTTCATGTGGCAAAGCAAATTGCCAAACTGGACATTGGGTCTCTACACAGTCTCTGGAACTTATGGATGCTCGCCGACTTATTCTAGCGGGAAGCGAATACAATGAGGCTCGCAAAAATCTCAGGGTAAAGCTACTTGCTAGCCTGAAGAAAGACCGCAAAATCTATGGTCTCATCGTGCCTCTGAGATGGAAACAGCGGCTACCGTTGGGAGTCATCATCATCATCATCATCATTACACGTTAGCTGGAGGTGGAAAACACCTCAGCTATTGTGCCGCAATACAAAAGGCAAGAAAAGAAGAAAAAACAACAACAACAACAACAAACAGTGGCACGCCCGCTGAGTCCCCAGTAACGGATGGACATCGTTCCGGAGAGCTAACAGCTGGCTGCCGTAAAAGAAAGTCATATTATGCCAAACGATTGAGATCGTGATTGGAGGGGGATGCTAAACAGGAGGGGGATGGACAAAGGAACTCACAACACAAACGCCATTGGGGCCGGCACCTAGCCATATCAGCAAGTGTGTCCAACCAAACGTGTTCACCGTCCTTAGGACCCCAACCAGGCAGTCGGGATGCACCAACCGACGCCAACTTCGAAGTGAGGGTTTTCATTTCTCTCGACCAAGTCATCACTTAGCCTCCCCTCCTCCTCTTCCAACCGCACCCACAACGCGTAAACAAAGCACGTCGTGGGAGCCGGTGTGCTGGCATGCGCAACACGTGGCCCAGCCATCGAAGCCTGGTGCGTGATATAATGATGCTGAGCGGTTCACTCGCTCTTCCTGTACCAAATACGCGACGCCGAACACGCTCATTGCTCACGCGGTATTCCCACTAGACATGAGCTAAGCTGCGAACGCAGCGATGATCGAATGTGACGAGTCTCTTCATGTCTGTCGACCTGATGGACCAGGTTTCACAGCCATATAGGAGAGTTGAACGGACGGCTGCGTTGTAAACTCTGCTCTTTAGGGTGAGAGTAAGGTCGCGTCTGCGCCACAGGTGGCGGAGATTGGCAAAAGCACCTCGAGCTTTTGCTATACGGTTCGTAACCTCATCTTCAATCCCACGGGTGCTAATATAGCTGCCCAGGTACTTGAATTCCTGAACGACTTCTAGCAGATCACCACCAAGCGTTAGCGCAGGGTTGGGTCCCTGCCAATCTTGGAGAAGTACTTTGCATTTCGATGGAGCAAAGCATAGCCCATAACGATTGACAGCCAGTGCTAATCGGTTCAGTGCTCTTTGGCATGTTTGGGAGCTGTCACAGATTAGGGCAATATCGTCCGCATACTACAAGTCAAGAAGTCGCTCACCGGGAAGTAGCTCCACACCATCTAGGTCGTGTCCAGCGAACGCTGTTTCCATGACTTCATCAATAGCGAAGTTGAAGAGGAAAGGTGACAGCGGGCATCCTTGTCTCACACCGCTGGTGATACTGAAGGGTGGCGAGAGTTTGCCATAAACCCTCACCCTGCCCGAACTATGTGCGTACAGCGCTTTGATAATATTTACATATTTATCAGGCACACCTTTCCTCAACAGACAGTCCCAAAGGGCACATCGATCGACTGAGTCGAAGGCACCTTTTATGTCAAGAAACACGACAACGTTGGGTCGCCAATAAACATGGCGGTGCTCCAACACTTGACGCAATGTGAAGATGTGGTCGATGCAGCCCCGACCTCGACGAAATCCGGCTTGCTCTTCACGAATCTGGCTTTCACGAGTGCCACTCAGTCTGTGGAGAATGAGAGAGGCAAGCAATTTAGAGGCAATCGAAATCAGACTGATCCCTCTATAATTGCCACATTCTAAACGGGAGCCTGCCTTGAAAATTGGGACAATGACGGAGCGGTTCCAGTCTGTCGGGACTGTCTCTTGCTCCCAAAGTTTTACTAGCAACTCGTTTAGATCATCTACTAGAGCAGGTCCACCGAATTTGAAGAGGGCTGGAGGAATCGTATCTGCTCCTGCGGCCTTATGCAATTTCAACAGCTTGATCTCACATTCGACTTCTGCGCGTGAGGGCGGATCCAAGGAGACGGCCCAAGGAGAAGGGCGCTCAATGCCCGAAGAAGAAAACGATAACTCAGGTTGGTTAAATTGCATAGCAAAGTGTTCAGCCCAACGCTCCAAGCGTTTTGACAGGCTGTGGATCATCTGCCCACTCTCGTCGCGTACGGTCTCGCTAACACCAGGTCTTCTGCTGCCTGTTGCCCGTATCAGACGGTATAACTCACGATGATTACCAATGGCAGCGGCAGTTTCCATCTCAAAGGCACGATGAGACCACCAGGTTTCGCGGTCCTTCTTTAGGCTAGCACGTAGTTTCGCCCTGAGATTTTTGCGTGCTTCATTGTATACGCTTCCAGCCGGAATACGTCGGCGAGCATCCATAAGTTCGAGAGACAGTGTAGAGACCCAATGTCCGGTTTTGCAATTTGTTTTACCACATGAAGACACCTTCTAGGTCGTGTCCAGCGAACGCTGTTTCCATGACTTCATCAATAGCGAAGTTGAAGAGGAAAGGTGACAGCGGGCATCCTTGTCTCACACCGCTGGTGATACTGAAGGGTGGCGAGAGTTTGCCATAAACCCTCACCCTGCCCGAACTATGTGCGTACAGCGCTTTGATAACATTTACATATTTATCAGGCACACCTTTCCTCAACAGACAGTTGGGAGTCATTGTAAATTATTCCGTCTGATACGATAAACTAGCAGTAGGAGACCTGGTGTTAGCGAGACCATACGCGACGAGAGTGGGAAGCCGATGCACAGTTTGTCAAAACGCTTGGAGCGTTGGTCTGAATATTTGGCGGGACAATTTAACCAACCTGAGATATGGGTTGCTTTTTCGGACATTGAGCGCTTCTATCTCTGTGCTGTCTCCTTGGATCTGCCCTCACACGCAGAAGTCGAACGTGAGACCAAGCTGTTGCAATTGCAAAAGAACGCAGGGGCAGATAGAATTCCCCCAGCCCTCTTCCACTTCGGGAGACCTGCACTAATAGATGATTTACACGAGCTGCTAGGGAAACTTTGGGAGCTGGACACTGTCCCGACAGACTGAAACCGCTCCGTTATTGCCCGAATTTTCAAGGGAGAAGGGAGGCTCCCGTATGGAATGCGGCAATCATAGAAGGATCAATCTGATTTCCATTGTCATTAAATTGCTTACCTGTCACTCTCCACAGACTGACTGGCACTCGCGAAAGCCAGATTCGTGAAGAGCAAGCCAGATTTCGTCGAGGTAGGGGCTGCATCGACCACATCTTCACATTGCGTCAAGTGTTGGAGCACCGCCATATTTATTGGCGATCCACCGTTGTCGTGTTTCTTGACATAAAAGGTACCTTCGACTCAGTCGATCAGTGTGCCCTTTGGGACTGTCTGTTGAGGAAAGGTGTACCCGATAAATACATTAACGTTATCAAAGTGTTGTACGCGGATAGTTCGGGCAGAGTGAGGGTTTATGGCAAACTGTCACCACCTTTCAGTATCACCAGCGGTGTGAGACAAGGTTGTCCGCTGTCACCTTTCCTCTTCAACTTCGCTGTTGATGAAGTCATGGAAACAGCGTTCGCTGGACACGACCTAGATGGTGTGGAGCTACTTCCTGGTGAGCGACTTCTTGACTTGTAGTATGCGGACGATATTGCCCCAATCTGTGACAGCTCCTAAACATGCCAAGCAGCACTAGACCGATTAGCACTGGCTGTCAATCATTTTGGGCTATGCTTCTCTCCATCGAAAGGCAAAGTACTTCTCCAAGATTGGCAGGGACCCAACCCTGTGCTAACGCTTGGTGGTGATCTGCTAGAAGTCGTTCAGGAATTCAAGTACCTGGGCAGCTATATTAGCACCCGTGGGATTGAAGATGAGGTTACGAACCGTATAGCAAAAGCTCGAGGTGCTTTTGCCAATCTCCGCCACCTGTGGCGCAGACGCGACCTTACTCTCACCCTAAAGAGCAGAGTTTATAACGCAACCGTCCCTTCAACTCCCCTATGTGGTTGTGAAACGTGGCACCTCAGTTCGACAGACATAAAGAGGTTCGTTATATTTGATCATCGCTACCTTCGCAGCTTAGCTCATGTCTAGTGGGAGCACCGCGTGAGCAATGAGCGTGTTCGGTGTCGCGTATTTACTGCAGGAAGAGCTTGTGAACCGCTCAGCATCATTATATCACGCACCAGGCTCCGATGGCTGGGCCACGTGTTGCGCATGCCAGCACATCGACTCCCGCGACGTGCATTGTTTGCGCGTTGTGGGTGCGCTTGGAAGAGGAGGAAGAGGGGGGCCAAGCGATGACTTGGTCAAGAGATGAAAACCCTCACTTCGAAACTGGCGTCGGTTAGTGCATCCCGACTGTCTGGCTGGGGTCCTAAGGACGGTGAACACGTTTCGTTGGACACACTCGCTGATATGGCTTGGAGCCGGCCCCATTGGCATTTGTGTTGTGATTTCCTTTGTCCATTCCCCTCCTGCTTAGCATTCCCGTCCAATCACGATGTCACTTGTTAGGCATAATATAACTCCTTTTACGGCACGATAGCCAGCTGTTGGCTCTCCGGAACGATGTCCATCCGTTACTGGGGCCTCAGCCGGCATGGCACTGTTCGTTTTCCTTTTCTTGTCTTTCGTATTGCGGCACAATAGCTGAGATGTTTTCCACCTGTAGCGAACGTGTATAATGATGATGATGATGCGTTTCTCTCTGGGATTAAGGATAAATGGGCAGTTTTACACGGAGTTATGTAAATGGTTGCGCTATTAAACATTGAATAACCATGCAGCACGTCCTGCTTTTGTACGCTAGATGTGACTGGTCGTGGGTGTCCGACTGCCGATCAGTCAGGTGTACATTGGGTTAAACATAAATATTTTCTTCTCAGCAGTGCTAGGCACGCCTTTATTGGCATCAGCATGATAAACAGACAATGAATAGTCAGAAAATGGATGAAAAGGTCACAAGTACGCCAACAACAATAGATCTATATATGCGTGTGTATTCGTACGTAGGTGCGCATGTACGTAGCTGTTGAAAATGGTACCCATGGAATTGCTAGAACACAAGGTTGCAAAGAGCACACTTTTCGCTAAGTCTTATTAGGCGTCAAAAGTTAAAGTTGGAAAACGATGGATTGTTGAAGCGCGGTAGAGATTGGTGGGGTCAGAACGAGGCAAAAATTGAGCTGTCTTGGTCAATCAATCGGTCGATCTACGCAGGCAGCAGCGTGAGCGGGAACGAATACACACCTACCCACGAGACTGAGCACAGGCCTTGAGTGGTTGGGGGACTCACTTATCATCTTATCGCTGGCAGTGTGCGGAGTGAATGCTCTTTTGAAGTACGTCAGCCGCAGTGCCGAAAGATCAATTGAACAAACGCCTGCTGTTTGGGTAGCTCAGTTGTGTTAGTCTGATCACAATGGCTTCGGCAGTCCACAACATTGGTTTCCTAAGCTCATTGGATTAGCGTTTTAGCACCAGCTAACATTCTTTGAAAGCAATGAGAGTCCTAATTTGGTGTCCACCTTCGACCAGGTGTTGTAGTTTAGTACTCTTGATGCAACTGACAATACCTTGCTACAATACCTTGGGAAAATGGTCCGCTATCCGTTTAGACCAGGGATGTCCAAAGTCCGGCCCGCGGGCTAGATGCTACCCGCGGTAACATTTCAACTGGCCCCCAGCCTCATTATGAAATAATAAATTCTGGCTTGGATTTGTTGTTACATTCAGACGAAGTATATACATTGAACAGATAAGGAAGTTACGAGTTCACTCTTTGATGGCGTCAGGTCCTGGGACAAATCAACAAGGTACTATTGTTTATTCTTAACAAATAGGAAAGTCAATCTAGCAGTTTTACTAAAGGGGTCATAACTAAATAAAAATTGGAAAAGTTCTCAATAGCTCAATTTCACCATTCACTTACTATAAAAAATAATTAGGGCAAATTTCATTGTTTTATTATGTTAATGTCAGACTGAATACGGCCTGACATATGTTTATCTCACAAATTGTGGCCCTCTTTGCAAAATGTTTGGACACCCGTAGTTAAGCAAAGAAATTTCTTCTCGATATTTCTCATCAGACTAATGCATCGATAAAACTGGTAAAATCGTGACAGGCTAAAATGGCAAGTCTAGGGTTGGACAAGTCCAAACAAGCTGCTTTGGTATTCGATCCTTTGCAATCGATTAGAAGAGCTAAGCACACACGTATACACCCATGTGCACAATACAACACACCACGGTTCAGCTTCCTATGGGGTGAAAAGGTCAGTTTCGGAGGTCGAGGCGGGCGGCGAGTCACAGTGAAATTCTGGCCAGGCTAAACGTAGCTTTTGAAATAGCATCATCTGCTAACATAATTCTGGTTGCATCAGCCAAAAATGAGATAGCCTCGGCCGTCATGAGTAGTCGCCTTTTAACTCCGTGTGGGTAGTGTTTCGGTACAACGTTTAAAACTTTAAAAGCGTCTGTCGTCACGACTTGGTGCGAGCTCTGGACTAAATCTTCCAAAACAGCTCTGTTGGCCCTCTTGACTGCGTGCTTCCATAGCGCTGGTGGGCAATGTTAGGCTATCCGATTCGCCAAGCGTCTGGTTGTGTGTCCGTGGTATCTTACACCACCGATGCAAGTAGATTGATAACACATTCGGACTGGACCGGGGGTCGAGCATTAGGACGCTGGGTCATAAACGGGGCAGTTTCAGCCATAACGTGTGGATAGGCAGCAGCGAAAGACTTGGCCACTGGATTTTGGAGTCTTATGTTCAGTCACTCAAAGGGGACATCTCGGTTAAAGGGAATAGTAAGATAAACATCCTTTTTGGCACAGTCACGATAGTTTGTTTTTAGTCACGGATCACCGCGTGTCTCCCAATAAATGGGACAGGATAACCCTTATCTTGTAGTGTCCTAAGGATCAAATTCTTTTGGATTTCCAAAGTTTCAGGGCTACAGATTATACCTGCGCGATACTACAGGCAACGCACCAAGTTTCGTTTGTACTTTAACGGCACAAAACTAGGAAAATGTGTGTACTGGTCTATACAGGTGGGCTTTCGGTAAACACTTCTTTGGAGTGTGCCGTTCTTTCGTCTGCTTAGCAATATGTCCAGAAATGCTATCAATCCTTCATTTTCAATTTCGCTTGTGAACTTTAAACTGGGGTGCGCGTTATTAAACTTATCTAGTAAATGAGCAACCTCGGCATGTGAATCACAGACGATAAAGGTATGATCCTTGTACGTCCAGTAGGAATGAAGAGACGCTATAATTGGTCGGCTGGGACCGCGTTCAAGTTTGGAAAGGATAATATCAGCTATCAACGGACCTAGCGGTGACCCCATTGCAACCATCGATCTGTGTAGAATAGCAGCTCTCAAATAAATATTGCCTGTCCAAGCTACATCGTATGATCAATTCCTTCAAGCTAAGTATCGGGATACTGATATCTACATGATTTTCTGTCATGTAATCACAGATGAAATTGACTGTCTCTAGTAATGGGACGTTTGTAAAAAGTGACTCAACATCAAACGATAACAACAGTTTCCCATCCACGCTCAGTTGTTCCAACCGCGTAACAAAATCAAAAAAGCTTTTAAAGCATGAATACACAAAGCTTTACGCACCGGCTCTACCAATTCCACCATCCATTTCGCAACCGAGTGGAAGCCGGAGAGAGACGTATCGATAACAGGGCGCACAGGAACTTGCGGTTTGTGAACTAGGAAATCCATAGAGCCTAGGTGGATGTGATCCGATAGGAGCTAAGTGAGTAAATAGTACGGCACTTCTAATAATAGAGTTTCTTAATTTTTTTCAATGAGCTCTTGATTTTTGTCTTAAATTGTGAAGTTCTATCTTTCCATACTGGGTCGTGCATGAACATGCTAGTGTCTGGAATAATTGCATGCAATTTTGAGACGTAGTCCGATTTATCCATCAATACCCATCCTGCTCCTTTACCTGGCTTGGAAATGATCCATTCGGGATTCGATCTCAATTTTTTAATAGCATCCCGGTGCCTTCTAGACAGTATGTTAGAGGGCTTTGTTTCGTGGTTCATGTACTGGTGGCACAGGTATACCAATGTGGTTTTGATGTTACTGGCAAGGGGCAAAATAGGATTTCATCTGGACATTGGGTGCATTAGATTTACAAACTGGATCTAGAAATGAACTCGGCCAAGACGTGGCTGCAAGTAACAAAATTTCGGACCGAATACTAACGCCTCAAGTTGCCATTGATTTAATTGTACGCTAGACAGGTTGTAGACATATCTTTGCGGTTGTGTTGGAAAGCTTGTTTCTGCTGACGTCGGCTGCAGGCTTCGCAGCAGCTTAGTGTGCTTCCTATCATCCGCCTTTGAGCATATTTGTTCCGTGAATGGTTTGAATGACTCCCGGTGATTTGTATCAAGCTCATCCACACTAGTTTGAAAAATCGAACGAAGGCGCTCCAGCTCTGGAACCTGTGATCTCGGTGCCTTTTACAGGTTTTGTGCATAACATGTTAGGGTCTTTGACGTTGGCTGGATGCGAATTCACCTGAGTGACTTTCAGTAAGATTTAGGCTATTGTTTGCGTTGCAAACATTCCTGTACAAATTGCATTTCTGTCTTCGTCTCAGCAAGTCTGGAGTTAAACTTCAAGCACTTTTAACGCTGCTGGTGGTTTGCTTCTTTTCACTTCGTGAAATATACCCATAGACATAGGAACACACAACTCAGCGAAGAAATTTCTTTTCGATATTTCTCATCAGGCTACTACATATATAAAACTGATTAAAATCCTGAGAGGCTAAAATAGCAAGTTTAGGGTTTGTCAAGTTCAAACAGGCTGCTTTGGTATTCGATCCCTAGTTTAAACAAACGCATAGCCGTATGTCCAACCCACCTCAAAACACAGATGAATGTAACGGAATGTAAATGGAAGGAAACGTTAGACAACAAATGGCGCAGTTTTATCAATCACGGGTTAAGTAGCCGGGAAACTTCGAAATGCTACAGTGGAAAGTCATTTGTTCACCAAATCGAAAGCAATGAACAATGATTTATCAGGGAATAAAAGCAAGTGCTTGACACGTCCCCTAGGATGGTTGAAGTGAATATGGTGAAATCAAAATATATCTGCGTCATCTACCAAACGTCTGCCGAGATGAATACTTTGCTAATGAGACCCTCTTTTAAGCTGGATCGCCAACTTTCTACTTCAACAGCAATTAGTGGTCAGAGTTCGGAGCTCTTATCGGACCCCATACAAGTGGAGTGTGATGTGCCGCAAGACTCGGTTCTAGGTCCACGTTTGTTTTTGGTGTTTATTAATGATCTTGCACAGGGAATCACCTCAAACTTCCTAATGTTTGCCGACGATATCAAGGTCTGGCGCAGGATCCAGGCGAACACCGACCAACATTTCCTTCAGAGTGACTTAGATACGGTGTATCAATGGTCGACCCAAAACTTACTGCATTTCAACGTCAGTAAGTGCAAGGTGCTTTCCATCCGTCATCCGAGCAGCTACTCATACCGACTCGGAACGAATATACTACAACAATCAACTCTCGGACGTGACTTGGGTGTCCTTGGTTGCTCCAGACAATCCGAAAAGGCCTCGAAGACCGGGAACCAACACGTCGGGCCGTTGAGGCGGGGGTTTGGACAAATAAACAGCTCCATATTTCGACAAATGCTTAGTGCGTATGTTCGCACACATGTCGAATGCGCAATTCAAGGCTGGCATCCATGGCTGAAACACGACCTTAATGCACTGGAGCAGTCACAACGCCGGGCATCTAAGAACGTAATTGGAATGCGCAATCTTTCCTACCAGGAGAGGCTGCAACGACTGGGATTGTTCAGTGGAAGCTATCGCAGACTACGAGGGGACCTGATTATGGCATACTTGATTCTGCGAGACCCACATAATGTGTGCCGCCCTTTACTGCAACTCAGCAGCAATACAAACCTGAGGGGCCAATCATTAAAACTCGCAGAACAATACAGTCGTCTGGAGTGCCGCAGAAATTTCTTTTCCATCCGAGTCTGTCACCCGTGGAATGCTCTCCCAGAATCGGTCGTCTCTGCACCGACACTAACAGTATTTAAAAGACGGTTGGACGATGCACTCATCCACTTACACTTTGTCACTTAACACTATGTCTCCATCCTACACTTGGAGATTACCATGGAATTATTTGTTGTTAACTGTGGATGCTGTGAATCTAAGAGGATGGAAGGACTGCGGCGAAGCAAACGATAAGTCATTATTTTCATATTTAAAGTATTAACTATGTTACTATCCTTATCATCATTATTGTTATGTTGATATCCCCTGCAACTATCCAACGGGACTTGTAAAGCAACGCTTCTTAACCCGTATAAATTCATTGTTCATTGTTCTGAAAAGGCTTTGAATACAGCTTTGCCTGTGGTTCAGTGGATGGTTGCTGTGGTAGTTCAATATTTGGTCTGTGTGTGTCTTCTTTGGATATTCACATGTCGGAATTGTTCCGTCAGTGTTTCTGTGCACCACTACAGCTAAGAATGGTAAATCGGTGTCCTTTCCGAGTTCAGTGTTAAAGTTGATATCTTGGAATGTGTTGTTGATTAATTCATGGGTATTCGGTATTGAATTCCGTTTGATGATGACAAACGAGTCGTCCACGTACCCGATGCATAATTTCGCTTTGATTAGCGGTATTGTTATACTCTGCAGGTTTGCATCACAGCCTCTGCAATAAGTCCTGGGATGGGTAATCTCATGTGCGCTCCTTTCAGTTACTGATATGCTTACCCATCAAAGTAAAAGTAGTCATGCAGAGGTCCAAGATTTCCCACATGCACTCCGGCCTGAGGTTTCCTATAGTGTGCGGTTGATTTCGAAGTAATTCCATCATGGTTTCTAATGCAAGTTAGTAACCGATCGACATGAAGAGTGCGGTGACGTCAAACGACAGCAAGCTTTCACCTTCCTCTATCGTAATACCCCTCAGTTTGTCGACGTATTGTTCAGTATTGATTCTGTTTTGTTCAGATCCGTCAATTAGATGTTTTAATTTCTTCCAAATGCACTTTGCCAATTTGTACGATGGAGTTGGCCCTGGCAACGAGACGATTGGACACAATCGGTCTCCGTCTTTGTGTACCTTTGGCAGTCCATAGAACCTTCCAATGTTTGTATCTTCAGCTTTCATCTTCCATTGCTCCTGCTTGGTAATCTCACTCGTTACTTGTATTTTCCGTGTTTATTTGAGTAACCAGTTTCGTACTTGGGTCCTGATCTATAGGACGACAGGTGCTCATGTCAGAAAGGAGTTGTTTGACCTTTGGAACGTAATCTGGTGTATCCATTATTACTACTATGCATCCCTTGTCCGGTGGTAGGATTACGACCTTGTCTTCTTTCCGTAGCCTTCTGAGTAATTCCCGTTCTTCCTTTGCAAGAGCATGTGTGGCCTTACTGCGTTAGCACAGAGAAGACAGTTTGTCTAATTTGCTTCCGCGATTCTACTGACAGTCCCTTTGTGTTCAAAACCTGTCACAGGCTAGCCAAGCAATCTTTATATGAAGCATCTCTGACATTAAAATTTAGTTCTCTGATTAGTATTTTCTCCTCCGTTGTGCTGAGTTGACGGATGGACAAGGTTTTGATCCATCCTTCACTGTTGGGGTGGTCAGACGTTCATGTAAGCTTATTCAACTTGATATTCAGTGCTAAGTTACGCCGGCTTCTGATGTTGTTTACTCAACGTTGAGCTGTGGATTCAAACTCTGCTTATTTTTGGGGGCCCATCGCAATAAGGCAGTCAGGTCTATTGTCATTTATGACTATTTACTTTCGAAGGCGGCCATGGGCATCTGTTACTAATGACTTGGCTTTACCCCCGGACGCCACGGATTTCTGAATTGCAGTGCTGGATTTCACTTGTGCTTCCGGATTACTGTATAACATGTCTTCTCTCTGCGTGAATTTTGCACCAATGTTTTTCTTTTGATGTATTTTACAATCTGTGCGAACTTGGTGAATATTCTCTGCCTACTTTCGGAGATCTCATCAAATGGACTAAGTGCCATCGGTGTCCGCCATCTTGGATTTCTTCTACAGTTATCTAACCTGTGTGGCGCAGACAGGTGACCTCAGGTGGAACTGGCATCATAGACCAACCTCGACAAGTGCAACTGTCTGGATTTAAGTGAACTAACATTGAACTAACATCGTCAACTGAATCGATAGCGCAAAACTAAAACCTGGTTGGTTTGTATCGCATCCGCTTAACTTTGCATTGACATTTTCCGGCAGCTCAAGCTTCTAATACCTAGCTTGCGCCGTCTATTTCCATTAACCTTTCCTAGCTACTTCATCTGTCCTTCTCCTCAGGATAGTTCACCTTTTCATGGTCCCCACAAGGCCTAGCCTCACTCGAAAAGCTAAAAGTAGTGTTTCATACACCGCGCCAACAAAGCCAACGAAAACTGAGGCCCTGACCAAACTGCGAGCCAGTCCTGATCCCATTGCTGCCCTTCTTTCAGAATTCAGTGATAAGGCCAACTCCTTGGAATCCCAACTCTCCGAGTTGAGAAATATAGTAACCATCGTCGAACCATTCCGAGATCACCTGGCTTCATTAGACTATCTCAGTAACCCATGGGAAAGCCTTGATCCAGCCTAAATAGAAAAGGCAGAAGAGTTAATCTCCTCAATTGCGTCTGAGGTACATGAACGAATGCATAGACTAAAATATGTGATGATTATTAACATTCCTGATAGACTTAGTTTGGGTAAAGTTAAAACCGCAGTACTTACGGCCTGTAACGTGTCCGAGATTGAATGCAACTGCCTTCGTCTGAGAAAGCAATCACTTAAACACTTCTGCCCGTTCGTCATTAACTTTTCAATTGAGGAATGCGCGAACCGATTGTTGAGTAATCAGCTCACTATAGCCCAGCGGACCCAGTTCAGAGAGCTATTGAATAAACCAGATCGCAGACCTATACAATGATCCCTTAGTGATATTTCGTCCCAATCTCTAGCTTAGATGGCTATTTGAGTTAAGTGTTCTCAGAGCAAAGCTCAAACAGATAATTTGTCTAATGTGGCAACTGGGCACTTTGCGGTGGATCTCAACAACTCACCTCATTTGATAAGGACCTCGGTCACCACTGTTCCTGACGATACTGCAATGTCACCTAAGCAAACTCGTGCTGACTACTACCTCATCAAGCTTGACGCTTGTGAACCAACTACATTGACTTCACCCTTCATAAATGATGAGGTAACTTCTAACCATTGGGAAGAGATGTCTATCAAGGGCCCTGTAGCTGTGTCGCAAGCTGAACTCAACGCCGAAAGGACCCCCAAGGGTAGTCAAACTAATAATGTAGAAAAGCCACAGCCACTCACTGGATCCAACAAAAGCTTAAAGCCTGTGATGAACACGGTAGAAACTAACAAGATCTACCAGCATATATCGAAAAACAATTTATAAAGCAACATCCTGTGCCGACAAAAAGCAGAAACAAATGTCTTTTGGATATCCATCGCCATAATTCCCTTCCATACCACAAAAACTAGTTCAGTACTCATAGAATTAACAATTTTAGGAAGCCGAGGCCACCTCCCATCCCGCCTCATATGTGTACAGCCCTTCCCAACACCCTTCAGTATGACCCGTTTTTAGTACAGGAGGGAATGGAGTAGCGACAATTCCTACTGCTTGCATACCCGGCAGAAGTCAACTAGCTGTTCCCACTGTTCCTGCAATTGTTGTAAATGACTCGACTAGCCAACTGACATGCCAATTGTAAAATAGAATTGCTCCCTCAACCGCCTCCATGTCCATAGCAATATCGGCAATCACAAAAGATATATTACCCAACTTACTACGCCTATTAAGATTAGACCAGACCCCAGTGTTGCCACTCATATCTCCTGCGTCCATAAAACCTGACTACAACAACGCCTAGAACAATGAACCGCAACAGGATGACCCCACACCCAATAGTCCGTTTTCTATACTTCTACCTAATGTTAGTTCTATTAACAACAAATTGTACTTCCTAGGCATGCTTGCGCGTAACAATGACCCACAAGCAATCCTCGTTACTAAAACGTGATGCTCCCCCGATACATTTGGCTCCACTTTAATGATTCTTAATTATCAGCTCTTCCGAAAAGATCGCGGCACGGACAAAGGAGGTGGATGCATGATTTACCTACACTGTACATTTGCAGCAGAACTTCCTGATCATCCACAGCTAACAAATGTTCCAGAATCTCTTTGGTTGTCCGTCTCAGGAACTGGCTCTCACATTTTACTCGGATGTGTTTACAATCCGCCAACTGGGTCGAATGCGAGTGTTACGATCAGCACTTCAGCTTTCGAGTTTGCTGCTGACATGTCACACAGACAGAAGATAATTGCTAGTGATTTTGACCTACTAAAGATTAACTGGTACCCTCAACCATCCTAGTCTACACATACAGCCTTACTTTCCTCTCTCCGAATGGGTGGCTGGATACAGTGGGTTACTCAGACAACAGTGACCAGTACACTCGACCACATATTCACTTTGGGGGTCACAAGTGCACAAGCAGTGGTAGTAGACAAACTCTCTGGTAGTGACCACAAAAGGGTACGATTCACTTCCTGCGTCAAATTAGCCAGCAAACATGCTTTTATTCCGCAATATGTATCCCATCGGATAAACTGGAAGCAATGCCAACAATTTAACCGATCATTCGATTGGGACGCATTCTTCCTCTCTAACAATGTGTGCAAAGCCCTAGACTATTTCTACCATCGGGTCTATCAGGCGCTTGCTACCCTTAGGCCCCAAGACGAGGGGACCACACGTGTCCAAAAGGACGTAGGCGTGCGTTCAGTCAGCCGGAAACACTAATTGCTGGATACAGAAAGGCGGGAAATTTCACCTTGCTTTTACAATTACACAACGTCATTGACAGGGTCATGCACATATAGTTGACCAAGAGGATACACGAAGAACAAAGAGCACTACGAACGACATGTAAACCGAAAGAACTTGTTAAAATTCTGCGTCGCGAAACTAATAACCACTCCCCTTGATCGATGGACTGGTTAATGCAGACGGACAGTCCCTTCATGATCTAGCAGATGTCTGGTAAGCGTTTAGCCCATCTTCCGCTACCTCCATTAGCCTGGAGACGATCCCGTTAAATGCAAGAATTGGGATGCAAACAACCAACGCCCTGTGTAACATTGAATTTTCTAGCATTGCTGCCCAACATTTAAGCAATTCTACTAAACCGTCTTCCCATCTGGATTCCGATTGTATCCCACCTGCCGTCATAAAACTGGGAAGGCCTGACATGCCGTTACTATTGCTGAACATGTATACCCTTTCGTTGGAATCAAGCTACTTTCCAGATCAGTGAAAGACATCGCTCATCATCCCCGTCACAAGAGTGGCTCCAAACAAGAAATTAATATTTACCGGCCAATCCATCACACCACTGTAGTAGCCAGAATATTAGAGAAACTGGTTAAGAATGTTTTGGCGAAGTTCATCAATCCGCTGGAGCTAATCCACAGGTCCCAACATGGTTTCATGGACAAAAGATGGTACATAACCTGCCAATTATATTATCCAAACCATGTTTCGGATTCTGTTGACTCAGCATATGTAATCATAGTTCTGTTTCTGGACATGGAAAAGACATTCGATCGATTGCCTCATAAACGACTGTTGAAAAGATTGCTTCCTTTGTAATTCAGGACCCACTCCTAGGCTGGCTATTTTCATACCTGAGCGGCCGTTCTCAGGTAGTTACCATAGCCGACCACCACTCTTCACCACGTCCAATCACTAGTGGGTGTTATTCAAGAGAGTTTACTTCGTCCGTTAGTGTTCTTGCTCTACATCAATGACATCAGTGCGGTTATCAGTCATGGCATGCCTTTCCTTTTTGCAGATGACATAAAGATAGTCCACAAATTCCGACGAGCTGAACTTCAAGATACACTACTGCTCATACAGGAAGACCTCCACTCCCTTGAGAAATGGTGTGACACCTGGATGCTGAAGTTCTCGACGAAAAATCTACCATCATGTGTATCGCGGCTGTTCGATACCCGAGGGATCAATTGCACTCAACGGCGAACACCTTTGTGTACAGTTGTCTACCCGCAACCACGGAATCAGGTGTTCTTGCACCGTCAAGTTTTCTGAACAAGTGAAATACCAGCTGGCTAGGGCCAGCAAATCAATACCTAATATATTACGTAAGATCCACATAATCCCAGCCAGATTAGAACTCATCAAAATCCTCACTCGCCCCATTTTGGAATACAGCAGTATCATTTGTGGCAGCATGAGGAAATCTGACAGAGTATCTCTGGAAAACTTACGAAGGTCATCTACCAAACGTCTGCTAGGCAAAGCATCCACTAAGAACTATCGGGAGCGCTGCCAACAATTCCAGCTCGGTCCGCTTTTGCTACGAAGATTGTGACATAACCTGACGCTTCTGTACAACATGGTACATCACAACGCCCACTGTTATTTGCCCTCCCCAGAACTACAACATAGTTCAACAAGGGAGCTGCGCAATAAGGAGTTTACCCTTGGTGTACCCAGGTGTAGGGTAAATCTGCGGTCTAACTTTTTCCTTATCAGATATGCTGTCATGTGAAATAAGCTCCCAGCCACAATCAAATCGTGTGAGAGTGCAAGTGTCTTTTGCGTTAAGCTCACCAGTTACCTAGATTTGAACATGATTATGACTCTGTTCTCTTGGGAGAGATCACTTGATGATTTGTGCCAAGAAGGGTCAGACAACATCTAATGAATAAAAAGGTTCATACTGTGTGACACACCCTTAGTGCTGTAACCAACCACCATTTCAACTAGTGCCCATTGCGCTGAAACACACCTTTGAGTTAATACAAACCCTTGAAACAGCAAAGGCAACGAAAATAACATAAATTTTTACCACACATGCATAAATATGAGATATTCTGTAAGATATGATCTGTGCCAAATGTGCCCACAGTTTCTCCGTCGATAAGAAACATACCTATTATTATTACTGTCATTATTATTATTGTTATTATTATTGTTATTGTTATTATTTGAGCCCAAACCTCTGGATGATCTAATGCCGGTCTCTGGTTCAAGTTTGATGACAGAACATGCCATCTCAGGGATTCTTGGAGGAAGTGTAGCTTCTCACGTGTGGAAGCTCGTCGACAGACAAAGTTTTCCCAAAGGCGAGCTTGCTGAAGTAGTGTACTCCTGAATAGCTGTGACAGAAGCAACTGTTGGTAGATCACGTAGTTTATTTGTTGGTCTGCGTTTGCTGAGCTCGTCACTTTGGTTGCAAACGTTTCGTCATGCAGCATGTGTTTCGGTGTAGCACACACACACACGCACACACACACACACTCTCTCTCATCTGTGTAATCCACGACCGACCGGCTTCGTCCTCTGATGGGAGAGAGACACACCGAACTCTCCCTCAGTTCGGGTTAGATCCAAGTGACCGAATTCGCAGAAGTTGACTACCAAGTCAACGGGGGCCACAATTGAGATTGTGTGTAGCAAAGCAAGACACACCGCAATTGCTTCAACTCCCAACAGTCAACATACAGCATGCGATCTCACAAGGTTGATGCTGCGTAGACTTTCAGTGTGATTTCTTAATTCATACAACAACAAGCAAGAGAGGTTTTGTTTTGAAGCAATCTTATGAATGCCTTACGACGATCAATCTCAATGTCCCCCTCCGCCACTGGTTGTGAAGGGAACTGTGTTCAATTCGACCAGTGGGACGGAAGCTGTTGTGGTAAATTGCGGTTGGGTGTTGCTCGCGTGAAAAAATGTGTGGGCAGTGGAATTACCAGGTAGTTCGCACGTTGCACATCAGAATTAAAACTTGGATAACCACACCGACTACGCTATCTGCTAAACTCCGGCCTACCAGGTATATGTCTACTCCATGTGTTTACCTGTTCGGCGCCCTATGCGTACATTTCAACCCTCAGGGTTACATTGCTCGGTCCACACTGCGCAACTTACACCACCGGTCGCACACACACCTGCGGACCTGCTTCATTGTCTAGCCCCCAAGTTCACATCCGCCCACGTAGTTCCTTTCATCCTACATATTCGCCCGAAGGTACACAATACTCCAACTACTCTGTATGCGCTATACAGCGAACCAATCGGGTAGGGTCAGAGGACGCAATAAAAAGAGCAGACAGATTCCGACTCTATGCTTTGCGATCTTGCTATGCTGTTATTTCATTTTCATATGTGCCTTGTAAAAACCCAGTTGTTTCAAAACTGTATGGATACTCTTGTGATTTGTCCATATTGGACTCGGATTCCTATTTGAAAAGTGGCATACCGAAGTGCTAGCCTTGTTTTGATATGACCCGAGAGTATTACGACTGGCTCCAGCCCCAGCCGATTCTGTCGTTTATACGATGGACAATGAACAATGATTTTTGTCTGGTAACAAAGCAGTTGCTTGATAAGTCCTGCAGGATGGTGGGGGTAAAACTAAAATTAGAAAACGATAGTTGTATGTTTGAGCGTTTATCTAGCAGATACGCTGCTGAACATTAGTAGAGTAAATGAGAATTGCATGCGAATGACTTGGGCAAAATGGGGACAGTTATGGTTGTTGTATTCCGTGAGAAAAGTAAAAGCGAGGATACTTACTTCTGTATATCACCTCTTCAGCTTTATGTAAAATGTTAATCCGGTTTGAGTGGATAATTAGTATATTCCAAAGTGGCACAGTTTAGACAACAAAGTAATGGAGGCTAAGAGCAAGCTTCAATCGTTTTTTTTTGAAACTATCCCAGGTGGGGGGAAGAAACAACGAAGTTTGCAAGAGAGTTCCAGGGTGGGCAAAACCGAAGAGAAAAATAATTCCGTCGGCATTCCGAGCGACTAAACTGTGCACACAATTTCAGCGGGTTACCTCTGATATTTGTCTTATGGCTGAGTTTCAGCATGTGACGTTATACCTAATAAGGGTCACTCAACATATGGTAGACTAATATGAGACCGCTGCGCAGCCTTCGGCAGCGGCCACTGAAAATTCCCAGTGAATTCAGCTTTTGATGGTAGGACAGATTTCATAGGCCCTTGACGTTCTTTGTGACCCTGCCTTATAGTTTCTCTAGTACTTCTAAGTCGCGCTTCAACCAAGGTTGTCAAGCTTGGATGGCGTATTCAAAGTGACGGCCCACGTAAGAATTGTGTAGCATGGGGAAGATCGACGGGTCAAATCTTCCGAACGCTCTCCGCAGCAAGCCGACGTGTTGGTTGGCTCTCTTCGCAGCTGCCTCTGAATGCTTTGAACAGTTAGGGTCACTTTGAGTGATCACACCAAGGTCGCGTTCTTGTGAAGTGGTTTGAAATACTTGTGACCCAAGGCTATCCACGTAGTCATGTCTATGGTGAAATTGAACAGCGTGACATGTTTCTATATTGAACCATAGGGTATCCAGAACTGTCCAGGTTGGAAGTGTGTTGTGGTCACGCTGGAGCTTTTCTTGGTCCTTCGGTTCTTTGATCGTCAGCCATAACTTGATATCATCCGCGAACAATAAGCAATCGAAGTAATTTCTCTCGCCAGATCGTTTATGAAAATCAAGAATAGACGGGGCCCGAGCACCGAGTCTTGTGGTACGCCGCACTCCACCACAATTGCGTCGGACAGGGATTCTCGTACTCTCACTTCCAACCGAGGTACGTGCAAGAAATTGCCTATTCAACGCAGCAGTGGGTCAACAACGCCAGAGAGCTGAATTTTATGGAGGAGAATTCGGTGGTCTAAGCGATCAAACGCTTTTGAGAAGTCCAAGTAATTGACATCAGCTCCTGCTCCACCATCAACTGCTTCAGTCCAGCTATTGCGTGCAATTAACAGGTTGCTAGTGCATGAGGGCTTTGATTGGAAGCCACGTTGCTCTGGTGCTATTATCTTGTGATTTTCCAGATACTGCATGAGTGCATCAGTGCTGATGGATTCCATAACTTTGGAAAGCACAGGGAGTAGCGTTATAAGACTGTAATTGGTTTGGTCAGTGCGGCTACCTCCCTTGTGAATAGCAGCGATAAACCTCTCGCTTCCATGTTGTTGGAATATGGTTCTTCTCCATACAGCGATGATAGAATATAGCCAGAGGTTCCGCCAGATCAATAGCTGCTGCCTGTAAAGCATTCGGTTGACTGTTATCGACACCATGAGAGCTGTGGATACGAAGGGACAACAGTTTCTGACATACTTTTTGCAATAAAAGTAATATTGGATAAGGCTGATGGTGGGACAATAGAAACAGAGATAACCGTTGGGTCCGTTACTCACTGGAACGTTTGTGAGTAATGGAACCGTAAGAGATCGGCTGCTTCCGTTGCTGATTGTGTGCACCCGTCATTCGTGATCAGTGCTGGAATTCCGCGTTGCACCTTACGAAGGCCATCAACATGCCTGTACCAGAGTTTGCGGTTCGTGCAGAATCTCTTCATTAATCTCTGCTTATGCATCATTTTGTCCTCGCGGATCAAACTGACACAGAAATTACGCTGTGCCACATAGACAGTCCAGGTTTCGGAATTCGGGGAGTCCTTGTGAGCTCTCCATGCTAAATCCCTCAAGGACAAGCATTTACGTGTTCTGCTCCTCAGAAATGACTTCCAACTCCTTTGACGCTGGAAGCATTTCTGCTCAGACGCGTGCGTTACCAAAATGGTGAATGTCCCTGTGAAAGTGTCCCAGGCAATTGCTGGGAGTTTCCGTTAATAAGGTCCAAGATGCTTCCTTAACAAGCGCGGATAGCACGTTGTACTACGTAAGCGTATACACTTTATCATCCTCTTCCTCAGGTTATTCCGCATAACATACAAAGGTAAACAGCGGAGTCACGTGGTCACTGCGAGCCAATGGGGTGTTTGTAATTAATCCGTCTACCAGGAGTCCTTTGTTGGTGAGCACAAACTCAAGTATGGAAGGCTTGTTAGCAGTCAGAAATCTGGTGGGAGTGGTCTCGTGGTTGTACAGAGGGTAGCTGGAAATTACCTTTTGTTAACATGCTTTGAACTGCATGCTATCGGTGGCCGCTATTTGTAGATCGTGCATATTAAAGTCGCCTGCCATGAGAATGTGACGGTATGTCTTTCTCAAAGCAACCTGAAGAAGGTGGTTTAATTTGGAGTTTATTTCACACGTAGAGTTTGGTGGACGGTAAATCACAGCTATAAGACATCTATCTTTGTTCTGCAACCATAGCCGGCACCAAAGCTCAGTAATGTGACCACTAGAAGTCACAGAGTTACCAAGATAAGTGAACCGATCCACCATTTCCGGTGGCTGTTCAGCTGGGGTAGAATGTAAAACACAGAAGTTACTACCTGACACCGTCCCCACAAGTGCCAGTCTCATTACTCAAGTGGATGAATACAAGGTCTCTCTAACGGCACATAAATGAAATTAAAAGAACGCTAATCTGCTTCATCTCAAGGACCAACTTACTGCATCAGCGACCCATCAGAAAAGCTAGATCCGGTCCAGATGAAAACAGTAGGATAACTTATCCTCGGAATGGCATCGGACGCTTACTAACGAACGCGTAGGACACAAAAAACGCTGTCGCTTTCAATATTCCTGATAAAATTATTTTGGATAAGGTAAACGATACACTGTTGAGCGCTTGCAAAATATCTGACGACGAAAACAGTAGACTAAATCAAAAGTTTTACTTTCGGAGCAATGTTACCCTATTATTTTCAGATTTTCCAGTGAAGAACCGGTGCACAGTTTCACCATGTGTCGGCTCGCCATAACCAAGTATACTCCCTTCAAGGAGATACTGATTATGCCTGATCGAATACCCTTACAAACATCCATTTCGGACTCCTCACCATAATGAACAATGAACAATGGCTTTATACGGGTTCAGTTGCACTACTTTCCAAGCCCCGTTGGGTGGTCTGGTGGGTTATCGAAAAACGTTAATGAAAAATTTCAGTTAGTAGTACTACTGTCAGTTAGATGGATTTACCGCATTAAAATGCGGTAGCCATGAACTCCACGCATCTTCATATATTCAATAGGCGAGAACAAGTCCACGTACTTCCCGGGAGCAAGATGGAGAGTGGAGTCAAGTAACAAAATGTAAGTGGCGGAGTGCGTCATCCAATCGACTTTTAAATATGGTTAGCGTGGGTGCAGAAACAACCGATTCGGTGACAGCATTCCATCTTTGACACACGCGAATACAAAAGGCATTGCTATGACACGCCAGATGGACGTATTGTTCTGCTAATTTCAAGGAGTGACCTCTCAGAATGGTGCTACTGCTGAGTTGCAGTAAAGCGTGGCATACCTGATTCGAATGGTGTAAAATCAAGTCGCCTCGTATTCGGCGATACATCACACTGAATACTCCCAAACGTTTCAGCCTCTACTCATTTGGAAGTTGCCACCTTCCAATAATTTATTTGGAACTCCGCTATTGAGGTTAGTCCAGCGCAGTGAGGTCGAGCTTCAGCCATGGCTGCCAGTCTTGGATCACAAATCCGATATGGGAGCGAACATACTCATTGAGAATCTGTCTGAAAATAGAGGTGTATACATTTTTCCCAACGCCCGTCGTAACAGACCGAGGTGTTGCTTACCAGTTTTGATGCACATTCGCTTTGTTTGGAGCAACCAAATTTATTCCGAACTGGCACACTAAGACCACGTTCGACGGATGGCGGCTGCAGTACTTGCTTTCTCAGAATGTAGGAATGGGTACTTGGGTGTCGTTTGGCGGGTACCTTACATGTGCTCACGTTGAACGGTAGTAGAGTTTCGATTGACCACTTATGTACCGTAACTATATCTCACTGAATCAAATTCTGATCGCAAACTGTTTGCGCCATATACTGATATCGTCAGTAAACAGTAAGCAATTTGAAGCGGCTGTCTGTGGAAGGTCATTAATAACTATCAATAAGAATCATGGCTTCAGAGTGTTGAAGCACACCAGACCTGATTTGTGTGGGATCAGATAAAGAACTCCAGCCTCTGACCACTAATTGTTGTAGTAGGAGCAAGTTAGCGATCCAGCTTAGAATGGGGTCGCCGACCTCGTAACCTTCGACCTTGGAAAGGAGAATTCTCTGATCTAAACGGCCGGAATGACTGAAAAATCCAGGTGGATCACATCAATGTCTTCTCTAGTGTCAGGAGACTCGTTTCAACTAATTCGTGCGGTTGGTAAATTCGTTGTGCACGATCGCTGTCGACGAAAGCAGTGTTGCTCGGAAGCAATAATGTTAGAATTTGCTAGATAACACACCTACGCATCAGCAACGCTGGATTCTGTGAACTTGGACACTACAGAAAAAAGAGATACTAGGCGGTAATTTGAGGGCACAGTCCGGCTTCCGCCTTTGTGAACCGGAGTTATTATCGCAAGCTCCCACATCGCAAGAACCTGGTTGTGATCAAAGCAGCGCTCAAAGACCTGTGCCAAAGGTTCTGCCAAAAACTGATAACACATGCTATTAGCTCGGGAAGGCAGCAGAATCGATGGAACAGCTAGAGGTGTCTAAATAAGCCTCGATAGCGCATACAACAGGGTGCCAATCTTAAGTGCATTCGCTACCGGCTTCAGCACCACGTCCCTACCAAGGTCATTTAATAAACGTATTGATTCTAATACCGAGACTAGCGGTCGCATTGTATCGATCACCTAAGCCATGACCTCATCAATTGGAGCAGTTAGTTATCAATGGCCCGGGCATCAGTTCATTGAATGATCGTAAAGGTCAAGCCACTTCCCCAAGGGACCAAAGAATAGATGGAATCAAAGTACTATCACCCTTTACTTTATCCCTGTTGTATGGTACACGGTAACACATAGAAGCATGATCGTAGCGCCATACAACAATCGCAACGAGCGTTCACTAAATGCCTGAACGACGCCTGCGTAACGATATCGCAATCTAGTCGATGTGATTTACTTAAGTATAAACCAGTAAGGTTATGGCGCTTAAAGATAAACCAAACGCTATTTTTTAATATTTTTCACAAAAGGTATAAACATCTGGCATCTATGTGTGCGTTTTAAAAATAAATGGGTAAAGTAAAAGGGATAAAGAAAAATTTGTGGAAAAATGGTCAAAGGCAAACACATAAGCCAACATTTTTCTGAATCGGTACTCTTGAATACGAGAAAATGGGGGACGATCTACTAACGGCATATCGAGGTAAAAATTTCGTCAAAAGCTTGCCATCGTAATCAAACTTCTGGCCTGCCCCATAACTGTATTCCGCAAGCATATTGTCACATACGCAAATAACATCGATCCGATTACTTCAGTTGTGTGCGGATTGGTTACCATTCACACCAGCCAGCTGATCAGCTGACACGTGCCGCCGGTCTCGCAATGCGAGTTTCCGTGAAGCTATTACCTTCCTCACTTGATTGATTAACCTCCTGCTGTTCAGACGTCTTCTGCTTGCTGGGATTACGTGCCTCGGAAGGGTGCGTTACATGCTTAGCGGTACTACATCTTATTGGAGACGAAAATGACGAACCCAATATTGAATACACCTCCTAACGTTTGGTCATCTGCTGAGGAGCAACCGACCTTATCGAACTGGGTAAGATGAAAGAAATCATTTACTAACTATGTGGAAGTACTTTCAGTACTGAATCAGACCGTTTGCCTTTCTGAAACTCTCATATCACACTAATCAGGCAAGTGCTTGACGATGAATGTCAACGGCACTACGATGCCCTGCAGCTGGAAAACTACGCCACCCGCAGTTCTGCTTTAGATACTTATACCACGTTATGGGGGCTAAAACAAAATGTTTACACCGCGAAATACTGCTTTTCAAAACTTGTCCAGAAGCCGATGATTTTATTACACACATTCATCAATCTATTCCTGTGTAAGTATAATGATATTCCACCTGGAAATTGAAGAGCAAAGAAAATTCTGTTATTGACGGACCTTATCGAATTGGGTAAAATGGAGAGAATCATTGAATAACTATGTGGAATTAGTTTCAGTACTGAATCCGACCGTTTACCTTTCTGAGACTCACGGATCACACTAATCAGGCAAATGCTTGGCGATGAAAGTCAACGGCACTACGATGCCCTTGCAGCTGGAAAACTACGCCCCCCGCAGTTCTGCTTTAGATACTTATACCACGTTATGGGGGCTAAAACAAAAAGTTTACACCGCGAAATACTGCTTTTCAAAACTTGTCCAGAAGCCGATAATTTTATTACACACATTCATCAATCTATTCCTGAGTGTAAGTATAATGATATTCCACCTGAGAAAATTGAAGAGCAAATGAAAATTCACTGTTTAATTGCGGGAATATCGGACGAAAGTGCCCGAGAGAAGTTGTTATCCTTGGATGAGTCGGCCACCAAGTGGGAAAACCTTTGTCTCATTGTTCGCCAGCGACAGAATATTACACACCAATTACGCGAGTTCATTGGTCGTCCGGTAGTTGATGTGCACGCGGTCCGAAAACCAGACACCAGCGAACATCGAAAACAATTCGTGTGTTATCGTTGCGGTTTGCGGCATTCTCGCGCTTCCGATTGCCGGCACAAAGAAAGTATCTGTCAGAAATGCGTCAAGATAGGCCATCTAGGACACGTTTGTAGATCGGAAGGTTCCCGCTCCACGAACATCGCCTCATCGAATCGTCAAAGCAACATAGAGCTACGTGAAGATAAGGTCTTATAAAATTTGAACAGTGAACTTAACTCAGTGTAGTTGAACAGTATGACACTCAAAAACTCTCCTCCTTACGCCATACGTTTGACGATAGAGGATGAACCGATAGACATAGTGCTAGATACTGGGGCGACGGTCACAACTGTAAACCGCGGCTCCATGAAAAAGCTATGCAACCGTGCAACTCGAGATTACAGACCTACACAGGTGATCCAATTCAGGTGTTGGGCAGATGTTTCGTTAAAGCGTGACACGGGGATCAAGAATTCAGCCTACCCTTAATCGTCGTATCTGGGAACAAACCAAATCTCATGGGTCGCGACTGGATACCGTTCTTTCACGAGACCATTCAACTCAAACAATTTATTGTTGAAGACGACAGTTTGAATGGATTATTGAACCAGTTCTCATCGTTGTTTGAAACTAAATTAGGAAAATGTGTCATTTCAAGGCTTCAATCAAACTCCCAGATAGTGCCGAGCCAAAATTTTACAGAGCCAGATCATTATCTTATGCAATGCGTCCTACAGTTGAGACAGAGATTCAGCGTCTGTAATCAGAAGGAGTCATAGTTCCGGTGTAACATTCAGATTGGGGCACTCCGATTGTGCCTGTACTCAAACCTGACGGCTCCGTCCGTATTTGCGGAGGCTACGGATTCACAGTCGACTAAGTGTCGAAAGTGGAAAATATCCCCTACCACGTACTGAAGACTTGTACGCGACTTTAGCCGGCGGCCAAAAGTTTTCCAAACTGGATCTCAATCACGCATAATCTCGAACTTAATGATGAGTCACACGAACTGACCACAATAACTACTCACGTGGGAGCATTCCAGTACACGCGCCTCTCGTTTGGAATAAATTCAGCACCCAGCATTTCCCAACCCATCGTGGATAATAAAGTGAAAGATATACCGTTCACATGTGAATACTTGGGCGATATTCTTGTTACTCGCTGCCGTGACGCTAATCATCGGAACACACTGCAAACTGTTCTCGAGCGTGTGTGGGTTGAAATTAAAAAGTCAAAATGTGAGTTCTTAGCTGATACTGTTGGTTACCTCGGTTACAATCTGGACAAAACCGGTTTGCGTGTCTAGCAAGATCAAATAGCGCCTATCGTGCAGGCACCTTAGCCAAAGAATACTGATGAACTACGATCATTGCCAGGAATGTTGTCGCACCATCGTCATTTTCTACCCGATGCCTCAACCATTCTTGCCCCATTGAAAGAACTGCTACACAAAAGCACCCTGTGGATGTGTAAGAGTGAGCGTCAGTCTGCTTTTGCTTGTGCAAAGAAGTGTCTTGCTTTCACATATGTTTTGGTCCATTACGATAGTGAATGACCGTTAATCTTACCATATGACACATTTCCATACGGAGTTGGAGCAGTTCAATGTCACAAAATGTCAACTGATGTCATTCGCCAGATTGCGTTTGCCTCACTAACTCTACAGCCGGTCGAAAATAATGATTCTCAGTTGGATGCATAAGCTCTATCAGTTATGTTTGGTGTCAAGAGGTTTCATCGGTACATTTGGGGAAACTGTTTCGAAATACAAACCGAGCAAAAACCATCGCTATCTTTGCTGAGCGAGTCAAGGGAAATCGAGCAGATCTTGGCACCGAGAACGCAACGCTGGGCATTAATATTAGGTGCAAATAAATATCGACTTTCCTATATTCCTGAGTTGAACAACCATACAGCGGATGCATTAAGCAGATTACCACACGCGAGCCCAGAATAAATAATGGAGGAACCAGCGGAGCTAGTACATCTAACGCAACCTCTCGACACCCCTCCATTGACAGATTACACCATACGTCAGTGGCCCGATCGTGACCCAACACTATCTTCTGGAGAACGATGTACTAAAACCGACTGCCCTACTACAGTTCCCGTCAAACTTAAGCCTTACAGACAACGGACAAATGAATTCAGTCTTCACGATTAATGCTTGTTTTGGGCACTTCGCCTGATTCCACCGCCAAAGGCACGACCGTTCACTCTTAACGAACTCCACAACGCACATCCAGACGTAGCCCGAATGAAAACCTTGGCGCGCGGTTATTGCTGATGGCCTGGCCTAGGTTCAGAACTACTGAACTATTTAAAGATGTGTGGTCTGTGTTAGCAATGTCAGTCGAATGAACCTCTCGGTCCGGTACACCCTTGGCGTTGGCCAGAAAAGCTATGGCAACACATCCATGCGGAGTACTTTGGACCCATTAATGGTGTAGTTTTCCTGATGCTAATTAAAACTCATTCGAAATGGATAGATGTTTATCCTGTTTCCCACCCTATTACGGAGGCAACTATCTCAAAAACTCGGTCAACATATGCCAGATTTGGGATACCAGAATCAGTCTGCACAGACAATAAGCCATGTTTCACTAGTAAAGAATTTGAAATCTTCATGAATAGAAATGGTGTCCAGCAGGTCCCTACAGCTCCATATCATCCTGCTTCTAATGGGCTAGCGGAAAGGGCGGTGCAGACAATTAAAATAGGTCTCTTGAAACAAGAAGCAGGAACCATTCAGATTATATTAGATCGCTTGCTGTTTGCTTACAGGATAACGCCCTCGGACGACACTGGTAAACCACCTGCGGAGATGATGTTTGGCAGAGCACTCCATACCAGTCTGAATCTTCTGTTTCCAAATCATAGAGCACAAATGGAGAGAAAACAAGACAAGGCTGCCCCATCGCAAGATAACCACGACTCTAGTTGACAGTCGGGTGATTCCGCATACCCACGACTTCCCCATGAACGCTGCTGGTAACCCGCAACTGTAATCAAAGTTGACTGTACTCAAGCAGATCTCGAATTAAATGATCGGATACTAGGGCAACACTGAGAGCACATATACCCACGTTGTGTTGGGACAACAGCAGGTGAACATCTGGGTGAATCAGCTTCAGCTCAGCCGGAACGGGAAGCAACCCACCAGGATCGTGTATCATCGTCAGCTGCACCATCGCTTCATAGGTCTCAGGGTACGCCTAAACCCATTGTCAGTTTTGTACCAGGAGTATAAACATTTCAAGGGATGGGGGGATGTCACGTACGCTAATGACATCGCTCTGTTTAATTCAGCTATGCGCGGATCGGTTAACACTCACACCAGCCAGCCAATCATCTGACATAGGCCGCAGATCTCACAACGTGAGTCTCCACAATTGGTTGATAAACCCCCTGCTCTTCAGACATCTTCTGCTTGCTGGGATTACGTGTCTCGGAAGCGTGCGTTACATGCTTAGCGGTACTTACTACGTTTTACATATGAACGAGGTCCAGACAGACTATATCTGAAAGTTCAGGTGATCGTGTCAGTCGGAAGGGAAAAGCAGCAGCTAATCCACAATTTATTTTTGGCTTCTACTACACTCTACAGTTCTACCTGACCCGAATGCTCACCGTTTACTATAGGTCTCATAGACACACTGGCAGATGGAACATCCAAGCTTTATCTTATCCTCTTCATTCCATCTTGTCCTTCAGTGCCTCCGCTTAGGTCTATGTGGCTCCACGGCTACCATGTTTTAGTCCATGCGCATGGGCAAGCTGGCTGACTCTACTCCCAAATCCAGCTAACTATCAATTCACACATAGCTTCGTTCCCATTTTATCTTCTGTTACACTTGCCATCCGTTTATTGAACCAGTGACGTGTTGGTGTAGGTTTGACACCTCGTTATTTTCATTACGTCGACTGACCTTGTTCCTCAATACTTTGTTTCGGTTTTATAGCATTTTCTCATTCACTAATGAAACGACTGATCCATTGAATACCTTTATGTGATTACAACTCATACCTAGTCAAATATGTCATTAGCGGTCGGACATTCATCACATGCCCGGAAAAGCGCTTACGGCCGCTTCATCCATTCGGGAATCGTCTACGGTGCGTATTTCATCTAACCCATGTGGGGCTCGAACCCGAAACGCAACTATTGCCAGTCTATGGTTGAAAACACTAGGCTACGTGGGACGGCAACGATCGTGGTGACTAAGTAGCTAGATGTGATATAACATCTCTCACTATCCACTGAATTATACGTTAATTCCGTGCGGAGGACATGGCAACCCCCTCACAAAACGACGAACTTATTGAATTCAAACTGACAATTAACTCATGGGGTTATAAGCAGTTTGATTTAAAGACTGCAGACCGCTCTACTCCTTCGGCTACTCCTTTGCAATCATGTCTTAAACGTTGGATTGATCTTATCCTGGCGCGATTACCTGTCTAGTCCAATTTGGAAACACTGTTGTCCCAGCAATCTAGTCTTCTGCACGCCTTCCTTCCTCATAAAACTCACTGGTCCTGAATAACTTGCATGGCTCCTGCTAGTCACAGCCGCTGCTTCCAACCTATAATCACAACGTATCGGCTGAAATAGTTCTTGTTGATCAGATTCTGGTAACGCTGGAAATCAACTCAAGTCAAAATAGGCTTTATGCACCGGGGTAGATACATTTTCCACATTTCACACTATCACTTCGAAATAGAGAAATACATGAGTTTAATGAAAAGGAACAAAAAATTGTTTAGTAAAAAACCTTTGAGTATCACTTAAGAAAGTAACTGCGCATCCCGTCGATGAGTTTCGTTGCATCCACGAGTAATCGTACTAAGTACGGGAGGAATGAATTGCGGTTAGGTGCCATACGAGAAAATAATATGCTAAATTTAGAGAGTGTAGAAGAAACAGATGGCGCTTTGACAAAGCACCATGCAGTGGAGGAAAAGGGTAAGTTTAGAACGTTGAATGAAAAGATACAACAAGCGCCTACATGTTTGTTGACAATAAAATCAACAACTGCCTCTCTAAACAGGACACGGCATCCAATAATAAGTTTTAACGGACATCAGAACAACAAGTAATCAGCAGGAGCTAGCCAAACGATTCTGTTCGAACAAAAAGCTTCTTTACAAACATGTGAATGGACTTCGCAAGGTGCAACGGGGAATCCCACCACTTAATACGACCAATGGGTATACACATACTGCGAAGGAGGCGGCCAACGCATTACGGGCCCAGTACTCCCCAGTCTTCCAAGGTGTACAAGCCTCGACGTATATTCCGCCACTAGTTACCCCACCGTCCGTTTTATCCAACGTCACGTTCACTGCAGAAATGGTGCTACAAAAGCTGCTATCCTTGCGTCCACACAGCTCTCCCGGGGCCGATAACATTCACCCGAAAACATTACAGGTAGCTGCCATCCACTTGGCCGAACCACTAGCTGCATTTGTTCAGCGCTGTTTCGATGAGAACATCGTACCTTCGAAGGTGGAAACAAGGTGTAATAACGCCCATATACAAAGCAGGAAGTCGATCGGATCCTGCCAATTACCGCCCCGTAACGCTTCTGCCTGTGATCGCTAAAGTCATGGAAGCGGTGATAGCAGATGCGTTAATGGGATATTTGGAAAACTACGGCATAATTGCGTCAGAACAGCATGGGTTTCGTCAACATCGTTCATGTACGACGAATCTGCTGATAGCTCGTGACAACTGGACCGAGACTGTCGATGAGGGAACAGGAGTCGATGTTGCATTCTTGGACTTTTCGAAAGCCTTCGATCGCCTGGATCATCGAATCCTGCTCATTAAACTCCAACAGTACGGTATCGGAGACCCGTTGTTAGGATGGATCGGTAACTTTCTCTCTGAACGGCAGTTAGAAGTTAGAGTTAGATCATCCTTTTCCGATCCGTTTCGAGTGGGATGCGGCGTACCGCAGGGTTCGGTACTTGGGTCTCGTTTGTTCCTGCTTTTCATTAACGATCTAGTAAGAGTTATTACGTCGAAATTCTTACTCTTCGCGGACGACCTCAAAGTTTGGCGGGCGATAAAACGATCGGACGACCATGAAGTCCTACAGCGTGATTTGAATGAGGTCTGGAATTGGTCGGTGAGAAACGCCCTGCCGTTTAATGTGAACAAATGTCGCGTTGTTCATATCCGCCATCGACAAGTCCACGTCTACAAGCTTGGGGCACACGATCTGAAGACCACCACTCAGGAACGCGACTTGGGTGTGCTGGTACAGGAAGACCTCGGGTGTTCCAAACAGTCAGATTCCGCTTCTAAAAGGGGCAACCAGCACGTTGGACTCCTGCGAAGAGCATTCGGAATTTTGGATCCATCCATCTTCTCTTTGATGCTGAATGCCTACGTGCGTCCTCACGTCGAATATGCAATCCAGGTCTGGCAACCCTGGCTAAAACGTGACTTTGCAGCGCTTGAGACCCCACAGCGTCGAGCAACGAAAATCGTCAAGGGCTTGCGCCACACTCCTTACCAGGAACGACTGGAGATACTCGGTGTGTTCAGCGGACGGTACCGGCGACTTCGTGGAGACCTCATACTAGTGTACCAGATATTGAGCGATCCCAGTCACGTATGCCGCCACCTCTTGAAGGTCAGCCCAAACACTAACCTTCGCAGTAACAGTTTAAAGCTGAGCCATCAGTACAGTCGTCTAGACTGTCGGAGAACCTATTTCTCCCTCCGGGTCTGCGAGCCCTGGAACGCTCTTCCAAACTCAGTTGTTTGTGCCCCCACATTAGATACGTTTAAAAAACGATTGGACGTCGCACTGAGCGCCCTGCGCTTTGTTTTATGAACGAAAACGCTTGTATATATTTAGGCTGACCAGCCTCTTTGGATTTATACCCCAAATTCACGGTCGTAAATCTGTGCGAACCGGTGAGTACTCCATTTTTATTTGCTACCATCACCAACGATAATAATTTCTAAGCAGTTTTGCGTCGGACCACTTTATCCCCCTAAAACTGTTATACTTCTACCTTTTATCTCACTGACGCTCCTTACTTCAACCACTTACGTGGTTTGCCAATTTGTTAGTATTTCTATTGCCAACCTGCGGGACTCGTTAAGGGTATGCTTTTTTACCCGTCGTATACCATTGTTCCATTGTTCCATTGTATTATTGAGACGAAGAGGCGAGTGGCAATCTCTTCGGACCAAGTGCTGAAGCTGCGCCTGAGCGCCCAAAGCATACAAACGCTGTTTTGGTAAATCCTATTCGTGTTGTCCATGGACTTTAGGTCGCGCACAAAAGGTGCGGGATGCAACTGTTGACCATCCACCGTGTGGGTTCGGCTGTGCTCACACTTACCCAACCTCATGAATTGCGACTTGACCCGGGTTGATCGAAAGGTTGATCTATGCAGAACACATGGACAGGCGGTCGAGGTCCTGATGAAGCAATGCAGCTGTGTGCGGATTGGCTAACACTCACACCAGCCAGCCAATCATCTGACATAGGCCGCCGGTCTCGCAATGCGAGTCTCCACAATTGTTTGATAAACCTCCTGCTGTTCAGACGTCTTCTGCTTGCTGGGATTACGTGTCTCGGAAGCGTACGTTACATGCTTAGCTGTTCTTACTACGTTTTACATATGAACGAGGTCCAGGCAGACTATATCTGAAAGTTCAAGGGATCGTGTCAGTCGAAATGGAAAAGCAGCAGCTAATCCCCAATTTATTTTTGGCTTCTACTACATTCTACAGTTCTCCCTGGCCCGAATGCTCACCGTTTACCATAGGTCTCTTAGACACACTGGCAGAGTAGACATCCAAGCTTTGTCTTATCCTCTTCATCCCATCTTGTCCCTCAGTGCCTCCGCTTAGGTCTATGTAGCTCCACGGCTGCCATCTTTTAGTCCATGCATAGGCAAACTGGTTGACTCTACTCCCAAATGCAGTTAACCATCCATTCACTCATGGCTTCATTCCCATTTTATCCGCTATTACACTTGCTATCCGTTTGTTGAACCAGTGAGGTATTGGTGTAGGTTTGACATCCCATTATTTTCATTATGTCGACTGACCTTGCTCCTCAATACTCTGTTTCGGTTTTACAGAATGTTCTCATTCACTAATGAAACAACTGATCCATTGAATACCTTTATGTGATTACAACTCATACCTAGTTAAATATGTCATTAGCGGTAGGACATCCCTCACATGCCGGAAACCACTTACTGCCGCTTCATCCATACGGGAATCGTCTACGGTGTGTATTTCATCTAACCCATGTGGGGCTCGAACCCGAAACTCAACTATTGCCAGTCTATGGTTGAAACCACTAAGCTACGGGGACGGCAACGATCGTGGTGACTAAGTTACTAGATGTGATAAAACACCGCTCACTATCCACTGAATTATACGTTAATGCTGTGCGGATGACATGGCAGCCCCCTCACAAAACGACGAACTTATTGAATTCAAACTGACAATTAACTCATGAGGTTATAAGCAGTTTGGTTTATAGACTGCAGACTGCTCAACTCCTTCGGCTACTCCTTTGCAATCATGTCTTAAACGTTGGATTGATCTTATCCTGGCGCGATTACCTGTCTAGTCCAATTTAGAAGCACTGTTGTCCCAGCAATCTAGTGTTCTGCACGCCTTCCTTCCTCATATAACTCACTTCTCCTGAATAACCTGCATGGCTTTTACTAGTCACAACCGCTGCTTCCAACCTATAATCACAATGTATCGGCTGAAATAGTTCTTGTTGATCAGATTCTGGTAACGCTGGAAATCAACTCAAGTCAAAATAGGCTTTATGCACAGGGGTAGATACATTTTCCACATTTCACACTATCACTCCGAAATAGAGAAATACATGAGTTTAATGAAAAGAAATTTGTTTAGTAAAAAGGTTTGAGTATCACTCAAGAAGGTAACTGCGCATCCTGCTGATGAGTTTCGTTGAATCCACGAGTAATCGTACTAAGTACGGGAGGAATGAATTGCGGTTAGGAGCCGTAGGAGAAAATAATATGCTAAATTTAGAGAGTGTAGAAGGAACAGATAGCGCTTCGACACAACCCGATGCAGTGGAGGAAAATGGTAAGTTTAGAACGTTGAATGCAAAGATAGAACAAGCGCCTACATGTTTGTTGACAATAAAATCAACAACTGCCTCTCTAAACAGGACACTGCATCCAGTAATAAGTTTTAACGGACATCAGAACAATAAGTAATCTTTGTTAGTAGCCAAGAAAAAAGTACTGGGGAAAGCCAGTGAGGCAGAGTGGATGTTCACCTGTTGATCGTTTTTCCGAGCTTGGTAAAGAGATCGCATACGTTTCACCACCATGCGAGGTGTCATCTTCAATGCGGTAATAGGCAGTGTAGATGTAGTCACATCATATCTAGCTCCGTCTCAAGTTATCGATCTTGATCATTCGAACAGTCCAGAAGTAAATCCCAGCCCGAGTTGACGCTTACCCCACACTATCAGTGTTTTGTAAAGGTTTGGGTCCGATGAGAGTTTACCGAAAAGAATTCTTCACCGTGAACTGATTTCTGACATTGATTCATATTAATGGAATGGGGATCTTTGCTTTGCTGAATACCAGCATTGCCCGTGATTCATTGAAACAACTTTAAAGTTCAATTCAAGAGTTACGGATGCATTTTAAGTCAGAAGACCTAAAAGGACAGCTTCTTAACATTGTTAAATGTTTCAGCAACATGGGTACACCACGATTGGTCTTGGGATAAAAGAGCTAAGATAGCTGACGGTCGATATCCTAGGCGTGAGTTGATCACTCACTGCCGGTGAGAAAGTGGCTTGCAGCTTAGCAGCCCGAAGAACACAGGATGTTACATCTCAGTACTTAGAAATCCTTAGAAAGCGCCACAGAATCGATGACCACAGCACAAACTCATGCAGATCGCACTGAAGAGTAGATGTTTTAACCGCTGGAGAAATGTGTTCCATCAAAACCTCATCTGCAGCGGTTGAAACTAGCCGTTAAGAGTACCGCGAGACATTCCGCGCACTTCTAGAGCTAGTAGGATCATGCGTCAGGCCCCGTAGACTTAATAAGCGTTAACTTTTTACTTACCGGTAAACATCCAACTGACCAAGGGTGACTGAGAGACCAGTGTTGAGGAAGTTGGGCCGGGAACGTATACCCTGTGGGGAAGAATAAAATTCCGTACCGAATTTGTCCACATCCACGTTCTCAAGACGCTTCAGGGATCTTTCCCCACACAGCTGATTTAAAAGCCTCCCAACCTGGCGATAATCATGATACCCTAAAGTAGTTTCAATGTACCAAATATTCAGTCGCATCAAATCAGCTTTTATTGCTAGTGTTAGTCGTTCAATTTGGGTTGACATTTTGAAATTAAATGCCCGTTTCTTTTCTGTCTAAGTTGCTTTAGTAATGTCGAAGTGAATCTATCTATGCGTGGATTCATAGGTTAAACTAGGCGGTATAGATCAAAACAGAAGTTGATATATTCGGTAAGATATTCACACTGCAACGATAGGTTTTCTTCCGTGAAAACTGAAAGTTATTTGGAACCAGTATCACATGAAAAGTTGCAGTAATTTCTTCTGAGCAGTCTCGCCGTCTGATAGTTTTGAAGGGACCTGTGTGGAACACAAAACTTTGGTCTTGCTACAAAAAATTAGGCAAAATTCCCGTACACAGTGGTCTGTTACTTAGAGGAGCTCGCTTTAAAGTAGAATCCAATCGAGTATTTTTGCGAAAACAACTTCAACTAGGCATCAAGTCTGCGTTTGCAAGACATCGTATTTTTCGACCGTCTTTATGAACATTGTATTACTTTGTTAGTCACCAGCAACGATACAGACAAAGCCCTCCACTTTAAGCAGTAACGCTAGTGGGAAGGGATCCCTTAAATTTCGGAACTCAGTCGATAGCATGTAAATAAATAAATAAATGGCTTATTCTCGACCGGGCGAGGTATACCTGTGAAGGTATGACCAGATGGGTACAATAGATATAATCGTAAAGGAATGGTACAGGTGAATTATTGAAAAAGGTAAGAACGAACTTGTTCCCAGATTTTGTATATTCACAGTTGTGTAGTCATGGCATCGAACTCGGAGATGCGGCTGTTGCGCGGAAAAATCAGAGACAAATATGTTGCCAAAGCCAATATTAGCTAAGGGGCTGTGTAGTTGTTTCCGATGATGACGAAAAGCAATGTACCCAGAAATTGTGGTTCATATTCAGTTAAATGACAGCTGATGTTAGATGTTTAGTATGTAGTGAACAAGGTACTCCAATCACATTATGCTTGGTACAGTTGAGTGACAACACTTCTGACTCCCGCACTTCTGTGGCTTTCCAGGGCGATCGGACCTCACGATGTGAAATCCATCGAGTTTAGTAACCTCATCCACTACATCAGGATGTAAGCAACTTTGTTATGCCGTTACAATACTTGCGTGTACTTATTTCTTATGGTGCATAGTGGCACCGAGTTCGGTAATTTCACCAAGTAGCGAGCACGCACTGCAAGAGATAAGTGGCGGAATTTGCGCTTTATTCATTGGATAGTGTCTGAGTCTGGTTTGTTAACCAACGAGGTGCTTTCTCATTTTGCTATAACAGTGTTTTAAAGTTCGTTTACTGTTACAGTCCAACCTGCTGTGGGGAGCACTTGTTTATGGAGGCCAGCCAAAAACCTGCCCAAAGCTTTTCGTATTCAGTGTGTCGCGTCCACCTCTTTAACGCAAATGCGACCACGATTTTGTGGTCCCCAGATGTTCCAATGGAACAATGGTTTATTACGGGCAAAAAAGGGGATGCTTAGCAAGTCCTCTAGGATGGCCAGAAAGAGAACCACAGCATGCTGAATATAAAAAACCGTGAAAAAATGAAAAGCGTTTTGGTGGACTCAACACAGTTTTGGCACAGAGAGACACAGCGAATTGGCCTCAGTTGTAGTAGGTGGCAAAAGACGTGGTTGGAGTTCCTTTGAATCTGCTAGGCCATAATAAGGTCGTCAGGTAGGCGCCGGTACCGGCAGCTGTATACTTTTAGGGTCCTCAGTCTAAGTTGAGAACTGAGAACTGAGAACTGCTGGGAAGCAGCGAGTAGAGGTTGCTCTGTGTAGCTGCATCATTCGTCGTTTTCGGACATGAACTCATTATTTATCGTTTCGCTCTCAGTACTTTGCCTCTGCAAATTGTTGGTCTAGTAGCATCTTGAATTTAGACACTGTGTTCGCTTCTACTATATGCTGAGGCAGGTCGTTCCAGACATTCACCACTCTACGTTCGAATCAGAGTTGATGGGCGACCCGCTTCAAATCCGGGACGATAAGTTTATACCGGTGTCCTCGCGTGCAGCTTGGTGTGCGCAGATGAAGTAGTTGTCTCAACATGGGGTAATCACCCAGATGTAATATCCGGTGCGTCATAATGAGGTCAACTCTCAGCCGACGATAAGATGGGGTGTATAACCCTAGTTTCTTACATCGGTCTTCGTATGGCATACCTCGTAAGTTGGGAATCAGCCTGGTGGCTACATGCTGCACCCGCTCAAGCTTTTCTACTTCGCCCCGGGTGATGGGACAGTATGCGGGAGTGCCGTACTCCAGCATTGGTCGTATTATCGAGAAGAAGAGGCGAGTGGCAATATCTTCGGACCAATTGCTAAAGCTGCGCCTGAGAGCCCAAAGCATACGAAGGCTGTTTTGGTACAGCCTATTCGTGTTGTCAATGGACTTTAGGTCGCAGCGTGAGAGTACACCGAGGTCGCGAACGAAGGGAGCGGGATGCAACGGTTGACCAGCCACTGTGTACGTTCGGCCGTGATCACACTTACCCAACCTCATTAATTGCGACTTGGCAGGGTTGATCGGAAGGTTAACCTCTGCAGACCACGTCGAGAGGCTGTCGAGATCCTGCTGAAGTAAATCGCAATCATTGAGTGTGCGGATTACTCTCCACACTTTCAAGTCATTTGCGAACAAAGTACAATGTGATTGTAGTAACTGAGGCACATCGTTTATATGGATTAGAAACAATATCGGTCCCAGTACAGTGCCTTGGGGCACGCCGCTGCTCGATGGATACCAGTCGGTTAGATGGTTGTCCACCTGGACTCTCCACTTTCGATCTATAAGGAAATTGCTGATCCATTTGTGCAGCTAACCACCAACGCCGCACATCCTCAGTCTGTCAAGGAGCACTGCATGGTTAACCTTGTCAAAAGCCTTACTGAAGTCAATGTAAATGACATCGACCGATTGGCCTTTGTTCAGCGCTTGTAACCATTCGTGCCTCGTCAACAGTAGGTTGGTGATGCACGAACGACCTTTCAGGAAACCATGCTGTGCGGAGGTTAACAGGTTTTTCGACTCGGGAAGTAGCAGAAGGCTCTTCTTCACGATCTTCTCGAGCGTCTTTGCCAAAACTGCCTTCAGGCAGATCGGCCGGTAGTTATCCACTTTGCTTGGGTTGCCACCTTTCGGGATAGGCTTTACGACTCAGCATTTCCAGTCGTCCGGTAGTAGACCAGTGGATAGTGACCTGTTAAACAGTTCAGTTACAGAAGGTGCAATTATGGTCGATAATGACTTGAGGATCAGTGGGTGTATACCATCTGGCCCAGCAGGTTTCGTCCCGTCAAGATTAGCTAGAAGCTTGCGCAATCCTCAATATGGCAGTCCAGGCTGTTAACTTCGGTTGGAGCGGTGCTCGTCGAACTCGTTACAGACACCTGGTCACTTGCGAATACGGAGGCGAAGTGCGTCGCCAATGCTGACGCACGATCTGTACTCGAGGTTAGAGGCTGTCCTTCTGAGCCTTCTAACACTGGGATATTGGCTATAGGCCTTAGGCGCCGCTTCACGTATGCGAAGATCCTCTTGGGAGCAGATTTTGAGGCAGTTGCAAGCTCCTCTTCGAAGCTTCTGCGTTTTCTTGTTTTCGCGTTGTTTCAGCGATTTCGCTGTACCTTGTACGCATTGTTGTCCTCATCAGAGCCAGATAACACGAATTTGTTCCATAGTCTACGTCGCCGTCGGGCCATTTTGTTGTACTCTTTGTCAAACCAATGTGGTTTGACTGGCCCAACTTTCCGAAATTTGAGGGGCACAAATCGGGCGCACAACGATTTCACTCCCTCTTTAATGATAGCCCAACAGGTTTCAATAGATGAATCCTGTGGTAAAGACCAGTCTATCTGGCTCGCTGCTCGAATGAAGCCATTAAAGTCTGCCTTCCAATAGTTGAAGGCTGACTCTAGTGGGAGAGGATACGGTAGCGGTAGTTCTAAACTGCCTATGATCACTGAGTGGTCACTCGCTCCCAGAGGCTCTAAGACTTGAATGTTATGTACACGCTGCTCACAGCTAGTCAACAGCAGGTCTAAGCATGATGGAGTCGCGCGCGCTGTAATGCTTGTCGGTTGGTTGATGGGCTGTGTGGCCCCAGTTTCAAATAGCAACTCCGTAAACTTCCTCTCGACTTCACAGTGGCCGGGGAGAAGTTCAGCTTCAGGCCACTGTATTCGGGGCAAGTTGAAATCGCCCATAAGTAGGAACATCGGACGACTCATGTGGTTGCGAATCCGCGGCAACCAGTCCAAACAGCGGCTCAGTGGGCTACGATATATCACGCCCACGAGCACCTCGCAGCGTCTGAGGTGAATCGAACACCATAACTGCGCACATAGACCATCAGCGCTTTGGTAGGTGTTTACTAGTCTCCCACACAAGGAAGACTTTATGTAAAGTAGCACGCCACCGCGATCGTTTGATGGTCTATCACAGCGGAAGCATGAGTAGCCGGTGATTTCCACTTCTTGGGCGTTTACGTCGGAGTTTAACCATGTCTCAGCAAGGCCTAATACGTCCGGTCGCTGAGAGCTTACGAAGTCGTACAGCACATCGCGCTTGTTCATCAAACTGCATACGTTAGTAAAGGCTAGGCGCAGACCGCGGTAGGACCCGCTGGGCGGGCCTGAAGTATTAGAAACCTGTTGATCCGGATTCGTGGAGGAACCCGGGCAACTACTCGAAAAGTTACAATACGGAGGTTTGTTTCTCCATCCTCCGTGCGCCGCTTTAGTTCAATCATGGCAGACTTGAGTTTTTCTCTGTCTGCCGGTTCTAAGTCAGCGCGCACGTGGATCTTCAGACCCTTCAGCCTATTAAGGTGAGACAATAGTAACTTGGTACTTGCTTCTTCGACAAAGGTCACCCTCGTGGGCCGACATTTGCCCTCCATTCTCTTTCCTAGACGGGCCATCTGCTGCTGAAAAGCAAGATTGAACAACCCATTGAGGTGCTTCGAGGCTCTCTGCTGTGGAGTCTTGAGCGCTTGAACCAGGGCTGCCAGGTCTTGATTACGTTTTCCACATGAAGCTGTACGTAGGTGGTAAGCAACTGCAAACGGACAGAGGGATTAAAAATACCAAATCCCCTACGCAGCACGCAATGTGTTGGTTCCCAGTATGCGACGCCTTCTCAGATTGTTCTGAGTAGCCAAATCAGACTGGACTAGTACCTCATATTCGTGCACTTGGGTGACTGCTGGCAGGATATGGTCTCCAAGCTTGTATGCGAAATTCGGCTGGTGGCGAATGTGAATAACCTTACACTTCCCCGAATTGAACTGAAGCACATTGTGAAGTGATCACTCGAACATTCTGTCCAGGTCTCGCTGAAGTGCATCCTGACCTCCTGGGTCGAAGGTCTTCCCCCTCATTATAACAACCTCAACAAACAGCGAGAAATCTTAGACAATCAAAGCGGCAAGCTCATTAATGAACACGAGAAACAGACGCGGCCCCAGAACTGATTCTTGTACAACTCCACATTCAACATGAATCAGATCGGACAGCGTACTCCGAACTCTGACCTGCAATTGCCGATCCTGCAGGAAATTCTTGATACATCCAAAAGCGGCATCCCCAACTCCATCACTTTCGGGTCTTTGAAGCAGAATGCGGGTTCCAGTCGGTCGAAGGCTTCGGGGAAGTTGTGGTAAAGGAGGTCTGTTCCTCTACCTCTATCGCCACCTCCGTCCAACTACTGTGTGCAATCAGTAGGTTGGTAACGCCTGAAAGGTGCTGGCGGAAAACGTGTTGCTCTGGTGCTATGACGTTGTGGCCTTCTAGATGGTCTGCTAAAGCTTCAGCGATGATTGCCCCCATCACCTTTGAGAGCACAGGGAAGAGGACCAATGGGCGATGGTTGAGGGTTCCGAGCGATTACCGCTTTTGAAAATTGGATTGATTAATCCATGTTTCCACATGGTAGGCACAATTTGTTTATCCAAGCACCTTTGGAAGAAATGCTATAATGGTCCTACCAGTGTTGTTGCTGCTAAGTTCAGCGCCCTCGGGGGAATATAATCGATTCCGTGAGAAATGTAGATGCGTAGAGAGAGCAATTTTTTCAACACAGCTGTGACAGTAAAAGTTTGTTATTGATTGTTGAAATTGGGGCTAGGGACGTGGGTATGTAACAGTGGCTGACGTCTGTTTGGAATGTCGGGGCGTACTGCATCCGCAAGGCCTTGGCTACCCCTTCGGCAGTCGTTGCCACTCCGGTTGACGTGTTAAGCGGGAGGATACCGAGCTTCACTTTCAGTATGGTGTTAACATGCTTGTATAGGAAAATTTTGTTGTTGGAAAATTTACAGACCAAATGTTGTTGTTGTTGAGTCAATACGTCCTCACGGACACGCATGTTACAGTGACTGCGATGGGTCACGTAATCGCTCTGGGTTTCGGGACAAGGACGAGTTCTATAAGTGGGCGAATCTGCGTCCCTTATTCACATACACTTGCGCGCTCTACTTCTAATGAAAGACAAGAGATCGGTGGAGCGAACCCTCCTCGTTTCTCAAGCAGTTGTGATTAAATTGCTGAAGTGTCCAACAAACTGAATCCAGGCGCTGTCAGGTGAGGTGTAGGTTTTTTGTGTTCCTCCGGATCCTTAGCGTAGCACACGTAGTTATAAAGTACGGTGACATGATTGCTTTACACTAGTGGGGTATCTATAATTGGTCTGTTGAGCATGAGCTTTTCATTTGTACGTACGAGGTCAAGTACGGATGTTTTGTTATCAGCTCTGTACCTGGTAGGTGAAGTGATGTGATTGTAGATCGGAATAATTCTGATACGGTGTTGTAGTTGGGCCTCATATGTTTCGCTGGGGGATGCTGAGGTTTCTAACTCGCGCACGTTGAAATCGCCGGAGATAGAAGACGGTGGCTGTAATTTGGCAGTAAGCATTTCATCAGTTGGGCATCCAATATGGAGTGGATGATGGGGGTGATATACGAATGCCACGAAGCAGTTATCGTTGCGTCTGAGGCATAAACGACACCATAGGGAATCGGTGACCCGCGTCTCCGGATCATGGAGCCGCTCCATCGTAGTCCCAATTTTCAAAGGAGGCTCACTATCGGAATGTGGCAACCATAGAGGAATCAGTCTGATCTCCATCGCCTCCAAATTACTTGCATCTGTCATCCTTCACAGACTAACTGGCATCCGTGAAAGCCATATTCGTGAAGAGCAAGCCGGGTTTCGTCGAGGTCGTGGCTGCATTGATCACATCTTCACCTTGCGTCAGTTGTTGGAGCGCCGTCACATATCTTGGCGGTCCACCGTTGTCGTGTTTCTCGAAATCAAAGGTGCATTCGATTCGGTGGATAGACATGCACTTTGGGACTGTCTACTCAGGAAAGGTGTACCTGAGAAATATGTGAATATTATCCGAGCATTAAATGCGCGTAGCTCGGGCAGAGTGAGGGCTTACGACAAGCTGTCGTCGCCCTTTAATATCTCCAGCGGCGTGAGACAAGGATGCCCGCTGTCACCTTTCCTCTTCAAATTCGCTGTTGACGAAGTCATCGAAATCGCGTTCACAGGACACGACTGAAGGTGTGGACCTGCTCCCAAGAGAACGACTTCTTGACTTGGAGTATGCTGATGATATTGCCCTAATCTGTGACAGCTCATAAATGTGCCAAGCGGCACTGGACAGATTAGCACTAGCTGTCCGTCACTTCGGGCTTTGCTTCGCATCCTCTAAGTGCAAAGCGTTTCTCCAAGATTGGTCTGGACTGCCTCCTACGCTGACCCTTTGTGGGGGTCCGAAAGACGATGAACACATTTGGCTGGGTACACTTGTTGATATGGCTAGGAGCCGACCTCAGTGGCGTTCGTGCTGTGAGTTTCTTTGTCCCACCTCATCCCTCTCAGTCTCCCCCTCCAACCACGATCTCATCACTTAGCCTTATATAATTTTGCATAATAATTTTTTTTGGGTGCACAGCAGCCGGCTGGTAGCTTACCGGAACGATACCCATCCGTTACCGGTAGCTCAGCCAGCTATCACCAGTTGTTTTTTTTCTCTCCTTTTTTCTTTGTATTGCGACACAGTAGCTGAGGTGTTTCCCAATTCTAGCTAACGTGCATGATGATGATGATGATGTCTCCGGATCTAACACCATTGCGTTAGTGCAACCACTCGACTAAGATGTCATTTGGGCAGCTAAATTAAAGTTCAAGCGAAAACAGCTTCTACATCTTAGTACGATCGTGGGGTCACAAAAAGTAGTGTCTGGAACTCTGTTCAGGAAATGAGTAAATTTATTAGACGTCATGTTCTGGAGCGCCACCGCATGGAAGGAATTGCAGTACGCAACAATCTCTAAGTGTCTTTGTAAATCAGGCTTCTCTGGACCTGTACACATAGATGCTGGGACAGCAATGTAAACTGCACATCAGGCAGGCGAGCAAATTGCACTCCTTGCAACCTCTATTGCATTGAATGATCTCTTGAAGAAAATCTTCGGATGCCAACTGACTGATACCCCCATGGTTAATTCTAACCTCTAGTTGTAACACCACAGAAGTAAACTGGGACCTTGTTGGCACTTCAATTTTAGCAACTGTGGACGTGAATCGTAAATCAGACAATGAGCAGGAACACGATCCCATAGACGTTCTGACATCGTACAAATTCACAGTCGCACACGGTGCTGTGGATAATTTCGCTCCTACGGAGTGAATAGCGGAAGCACCGACACTCCTCCAACTTATAATAAACGTGAGCGAACAATTAAATCTATGATTTATTTCAACTGCCAAGTAATGGATTTTTATATTAGATCGCTTTTACCTTGTAGAAAATGATACAGATAACAAAATGTGTGTAAGGTTTTTCTAAAACTTGGGGAGCACGGTACATTGGAGCTAGTTTATAGTGTTTACTCATGCACTGTAACTTTACTTTATTTTTATTACTCATATGTCCCACAGTATATAATAATACTGTTATTTCTCTAATTAGTAGACTAAAAGTGCTTGTAAAGTTTTCAGTGCACAAAGCTAGTGCCCATTTGATGGTATAGTACACATAGGCAAACGATGATGAATAGCGTCCCCTGTGCATGAAGCTGTCCAAAGGGAGCAATTATTGTCAGTCCCTTGAGGGTATTTCTGACTTTGTAACCGCACGCGATATAATGCACGTTTTTCGGAGCGTCTCTGGACCATTTCAAACAGTCGGCTTAGTGGAATAAGTCGGTGAGCTCAGAATGATCCTGATAAACAAAATACGAGAACAACAAGAAAAAATTAATAAACCATCAGTAGATAGCTTAAAATAGTACTCTAAGGTGAAACTAGCAACGGCCAAGCCCTCGTGTAACAAATCTTTACAATAACTAGACCTGTTCCGCCCGAAATTTTGCATACGTGAATCCCACACCTGCTATCATATTCGCAAATTATTCCTATTTGTAACTTGGCACCATTTTACAATTTCTTTTGAAATGTTTGGTTTACAGTCCACTTCAGTTGTTGAATCAGTTCACTTTACGATGTTCGGGATACCGATTCGTCCGACGTTACCGACGAACGGACGCATTTTCGGCGAAAATATCCACTTGACGTATGGGGAGTAAGTAAACCAGAATTCCTCTCAACTGATGAGCGACCCCTTTGCACAAACAGTTCTACATGACACATGTATGGAACACGAATCATTCACGTATTCAGTATTTTGAGACTTGGGATTTTATTCTTGTTTATATCTACCGACCATCTATTTGTTTAACTGATTGTCCATAATGTTCGCTTGCTTCTCGGGTTAGTTACGCCGCATAGCTTTTGTCAATATACTTTGGGTCCAGACGATCTAACTGTTCTCTCTAGTCCCGTACTTAGCATGCCTCTTACGTGCCCCCTGCTGCGATTAGCATCTGCGTAGCACATGGCATACCTGTAGATAACAATCAGATCAAGTTCATTGGACCGCCTCTCAGGTTTCTGAGATATACGCAAATTATACCCGATGCAAAATAAGGAGCTGAAAGGCACGGTTCTGAGTCTCACTGCTGAAATCAAAACACCGCTTCTTGATTGAGTACTCCAAGTTTCCGGATTAACTTTCAGTCCCAATCAGGACCTACAGCATGATGCAGCGTCTCAAGTCTACTTTGGAAGTAATTTTTCACGTTCAAAAACTTAATCTCTCATCCTGTGTATGTCATTCGAAAGTGATATTGCCACACCAAAATGGTCTTTTTGCCATCCATCTCCTACTCAAGTTTGTTACCCCTAGCGATAAGTACACATGGTTTTTCTCATGCAATGTAATTCCGTCCAACTTTCTAAAATGTATTAGAAATGCTTTGCATAACTCAACATACAGGTCAGCACTGAGAAATGCAAGTGTTTGCAGTGGGAATGTTCAGACGACAGTTGTCGACTCTTTTAGCAAAGATTCGAAACTGGTTTTCCCGTGAACACTCCGCTGAAGGACTGCCTGTAATTCGCGATTTGCACAGGAGTTGTGAATTCCTATGGTCACGTAATTCATAACTTTTCTATAACTATTAGACATCCTCAAAGCGGAGAAAAATATCAATCTCAGTGTGCCGTTATTCTGCAAAATCATCTGACACCGATGACAAGTGCAAGTGCAAAGGCTTTGGTACCTCCTTCATTGATAAACGCAATATTCATAGCTCACATCAATCAGCTCCTGACAAACAAGTCGGGGACACACATCATTGCCTGGAAGTGTTATTCTCAATTAGTCTGCCCATGGGCTAACCAGTTCGTTGTAAAGGTTTGAAATTTGTGTATAACAGAGAGCTGAATCCCTCACGAAAGCTCAGCATCTGGATTCATTCAGAACTGCTGCTCCGAAGACCCGGTCTGTAACGGGGTATAGGAAACCAGTCCAGTATGCTCGACCTTACCACCTAAGCGCAGGTTACCGGAGTCAGCGGATCAGTTCGATCGAGAGAACGCGTGAACCCACCGGGAGAGACAGCGATGGCTGGACAGCGAATAACGAGTGGCACACGTATCCAGAAACCGACAAACCGGATTGGACGATAGAACATAGAGGGCGCACTGGCAACTCGAGAATCGCTATTAACGGCAAGTTTCAGAGTGCAAAGCCAAATATGAGTGGTCCAAAGAAATACGGCCAATCAGATGCCAAGCACGAAAGACGTGATCATTGCGCGAGACAGGAAGACAGCGACCGAAGAGGAATAACATAACCCAATGAAATGAAAGGGGAACGCAACCAATGAGCTGAGCCGAAAAACGGGAGACCCACTGAGAAGGCTCGAAGATTAACAGTGTTTATTTCCTTTAAATTGGCTACACTATACTGAATAAACGCCTGTTTTCAGTCCGTCGCCATCGTGACTTTTTGATCGTGTCCTTGTCACTTAACACGGTCTACTGATTCTGCGCAGCATATTCTAATGTACCCCGGTTGAATTAAGCTTAGAGACAACCTTGGAATGGTGAAGTCGCAGGTGTCTTGTGTGCACATGGATCAGTTGATCACATAGGAAGTGAAGTCCCCTGAATATGACACTGAGGAAACGAGTGCAAAGTTATACAGGCCCAATGCAACCTGAACATATCGGTTCGAATGATGGAAAACGGAACAGTGGAACAATGGTTTATGACAGGACAAAAAGCACAAGGTTAACATATCGCGTAGGTTGGTAATAGAAGAAATTGAGTGTTAAATATTACAAAAGTGGACCAAAAAATACACATGAGCAAAGCGATAGGGTAATTGGGTGGGGATTGAGATAATATCGGCAAAACCCAATAAAAACTTGTACTAATTAATACTCATAGCAAGGAAAAGCTGACTGCTCACTTCACTTCATCAATTTACCTGCGTCACTGTGGGTCATAGTACCAAAGTGGCTAGTTAGCCGGAATAAATCCAGAATATCCGTACAAGTAACAAAGGGTAGAACGTACAATTCGAAATCCAATCATTTTTCAAAACAATTAATGTGGGGACACAGACAACTATTTTTCGAAGGACGTTCCAGTGTTGGTAGATCCGGAGAGCGAAGTACTTCTGTCGACAATCTAGGCGACTGTGTTGTTGGCTCATCTTCAATCAGCTTGACCCTGAGATTGGTGTTTAGGCTGAGTTTCAATAGGTGGCGGCACACATTGAAGAAGGATTTAGATCACGGGATAAAAGCAAGCGCTTGACACGTCCCTTAGGATGGTTGAGGAAAATAGGACAGAATCAAAATATAGGTGGATCATCTGCCGAGTGTCTACCGCGTTGAATGCGTTGATACATAACCTCAGTGGAAAATAGAAATCGAGTGTAAGCATGCAGAAATAAACGGGGTGCAGTCGTCGTCGATGTAATGTTTGAGAAAAATGAAATATGGTCCATACGACACCTATATCCTGTAGAATGATATGACTAGTGTAATCAACATGGCGTAATTTAGGTAACAGACTGTTGGGAGCTAATAGCAACATCCAAGCGGTTTTACTTATGTCCAAAGTAGGGGGATATAACTGAGTTTGGGAGTGCGTTCCAGGGTTGGCAAACCCGAAGGGAAAAGTAATTCCGTCGACACTCTAGACGGCTATATTGTTCAGTTGCTCATTTGTTCGCCGAGCTGCGAAATTGGTTTGCAAACGTTTCGCCGTCATGCGAGACGGCATCATCAGTGCGTCGAGATGTGGGGTGTAATCTCACTGATTGAATCAACGGCTATATTGTTCCCTCAATTTCAAGCTGTTATTCCTGAGCTGCGTGTTGTGGCCAAGTTTCAGCAAACGGCGGCATTTGTGGTTGGGATCACACCACCTTTGGTACGTTAATACGAGATCCGCGCAGCCTTCAGTAGCGTCTGTTGAAACTTCTCTGCAGCTTTAGCGTTCGGTGGTAAGTGTGATAGTGCAAGCCCTTTACATTTTTTGTTGTTCTTCGTTGTGGTGTCTCTAACGTCTCTAGGTCGAGCTTCAACCAAGGTTGCCAAGCTTGGATGGCCTATTCAACGTGGGGGCGCGCATAAGTATTGTGTCATTGCGAAGATTGATGGGTCGTATCTCCCGAATGCTCTACGCAGCATGCCGACGTGCTGGTTACCTCTTTCCGCTACTACCTCAGCCTGTTTTAAACAGTTGAGGTCACACTGTACTAGCAGACCAATGTCACGTTCCTGGGATCTGGTTTGCACTCCGTGTGCCCCGAGTAAATACGTGTAGTCGTGCCTATAGCGCAACTGCACAGTGAGACATTTATCTACGTTGAATGGTAGGGCGTTTTGAAACGACCAGTTCGACACCGTGTTAAGATCGCACTGGAGCCGTTCGTGGTCTTTCGATCCTCGTATCATTTGCCATATCTTGATATCATCCGCGAAAAATAAGAAATCCAAGCAATTGATCTCGACAAATCGCTAATGAACACCAGGAATAAACGAGGCCCGAGCACCGAGCCTTGCGGTACACCACACTCCACATCAATTACATCGGACAGAGATTCCCGGACTCTCACCTACAACCGACGTTCGTGTAGAAACATTGATTCTCTAACTCAGGAATGGGTCGTCAATGCCGTAGTTCCAAAGCTTGTGAAGGAGAATTCGATGGTCTAAGCAATCAAACGCTTTTCAGAAGTCCAGGTAGATGACATCGACTCCTGCTCCATCACCAACGGCTTCAGTCCAGCTATTGCATGCAATTAATAAGTTTGTTGTGCACGAACGCTTTTGACGGAAGCCATGTTGCTCTAGAACTATTAAGTTGTGGTTTTCCAGATACTGCATTAGGGCATCTGCGATCATTGATTCCATAACTTTGGATAGTAGAGGAAGTAGTGTTATTGGACGGTAGTTGGTAGGGTCCGTGCAGATACCTCCTTTATGGATAGGAGTGATGACCCCCTCGCTTCCATACTAGTGGAATATGGTTCTCCTCTAGACATCGCCGATAGAAAACGGCCAGTGGTTTTGCTAGATCACTAGCTACTGCCTACAGAGCCATCGGTCGACAGTTGTCGACCTCAAAGGAACTGTGGATAAGCCAGGATGACAAATTCTTCAATACAGCTTCCGCAGTGAAGGTCATGTTGTCTGAACCCAACGGTGGGGTAATGGAAACGAGGAACAGATGTGAGCTGGTTATCTGCTGGAAAATTGGGATGTACTGAAGCAGTAGGAGATCGGTTGCTTTCATTGCTCACCGCATGCATCCATCAGCCGAGACCAGTGCTGGAATCCCGCGCTTCACGTTTCGAAGATTGCTAACGTGCCTGTACAGAATTTTGCGGATTGTGTAAAATAGCTTTATTAACTTCTGCTGATGCGTGACGTTCTCGTGGATCAATTTGACACAGAAGTTACGTTGTGTCACGTATACAGACCAAGTTTCGTCATTCGAGCAGTCCTGGTAATCTCAACATGCCAATTCCCTCCAGGGAACACATTTACTTGTTCTGCTCCTCAGAAATGACTTTAGTCGGTATTGCGTTGGAAGGACTTCTGTTCAGATGCGCGTGCTACCAGTGTGTTAAACGTCTTTGTGAACATTTCTCAGGCAACCTCTTGAGAGATTTCGGTTAATAAAGTCCAATCCGTCCAATTAACAAGCGTACATAACAAGATATATGTAGTGCGTGACAGTCTGCACGTTACCACCTTCCATTTTAGGATATTCCGCATAGCATATATAGTCAAAGAATAGAGTTACATGATCACTGCGACCCAAGGGCTTGCTTGTAACTATCCCCTCGACCATGAGTTCTTCGACAATGCGCACAAGCTTGAGTATATACGGCTTGTTAGCAGTTCGAAATCTTCTGGGAGATGTTACTTGGTTCCACAGAGGGTGGCTAGCAATTAGCTCTTGCAAGCGAGCTTTAAATTGCGCACTATCGGTTGCCGGCATACCTATGTCATGCACATTGAAGTTTCCAACCATAAAAATGTAGCTGTAGGACTTGTTCAAAGCAAACTGATAGACGTGGTTCAGTTTGGAGTCCATTTCCTAAGTGGTGGGTGGTAAATTACGGCCAGTGGACCGTAGGCGGCACCAAAGTGAATCAGGAGGGCAGGTTTCTGGGTGAACGCTAACTGTACATCCGAGGATTTTATTATAATAAAGAAAGCCACCACCACACCTTGCAGTTCTATGGTTCTGAAAAAGCGACGTACTGGGTAAATTGATCCCAGAAACGGTTATCACAACGTTTAACCGGGTCTCTGTAGACATGACTATGTTCCTCTGTTGTGAGTCGTGGAGTTCACTAACTTCCGCCAACTTACTTTGAAGGCCTTAGGAGTTTGTGTACATACAAGATAGTGTTTTCGTTGTTAGGAGTGCGTTGATGGATGACAAATTTTTGTTTAGTTTTAAGCCGTCCGCTCGATGGCCGGGCCGTAATCCTATTTGGGTTTGTGAATTTTAGTCAAATTGCATTGCATCCTTGAGCATTCCTGAACGGGAGTTTCACTCGTGCAGAGCTCTGTCCTGTTTTGTGAAGCGAGTGCTGTTGTGTCGATCTCGCCACAAGACTGGTTTGGGTAGTAACGTGGCCATATTTATCTCAGATGGAGCACTCTCAGCATTTACAAACTGCGCGATTATCTCAGTCATCCTGCTGCACCTTTTTACGAGCAAAAATAAACGGTTGACAACTGGAGTGACTTGACATGTTCGACAGAACCAACCTGTGTCAGCAACTCTATTTGTCGGTCTAACTTTTTAGACTGATTTATCAATACATTGCGGACCGTACGATCTAATGCAGCTAGAACAGCCTACTCCGATTTTAAGGACTTTACCGCAACTCTATGAGGAACAATGGGGACTTTGTACGATTGGCATACTGTTTGCGCCGTTATCGTTTGCAGCAAGGTCTATCCTAGCTGTTCTTGTGATACTGGCGCTCACATTTGATAAGGGTTCTATGTGCCGGGTATAACACACCTATGTGGATGAGGTCATACAGTACCAGGTAGATGAGTATAAGGTCTCCAGACAATCACCGGTAGCGTCCACTAAACACTCCGACTGCCTACAATCGTTGCTGTTAAGGAAGGTTGCACAATTCCTTGATACATTTTATTGGTTCGACGTTGGGGGCGTTTTGCACTCTGCAAGGTCGCGCATTATCCAAGGCTGCCAAGCCTGGATTGCGTATTTGACTTAGGGACACACGCAGGCATTGAGCATCAGAGAGAAGACGGATGAATCCAAAATCCCGAATGCCCTCTGCAAGGGACCAACATGCTTGTTGCCTCTTTTTGGAGCACATGCTGAGTAGCTGGAACGACTGATGTCATCCTATGCCAGCACACCGAGGTCACGTGCCTGAAGGCTTGTCTGCAGATCGTGCACCCAAAGCTTGTAGATATAGGCGTGTGTATGGCGGATGTGGACAACGCAGCACTTGTCCACAGTGAATGGCAGTGCATTTCTCACTGACACATGTCAGGCCACATCGAGGTCGCGTTGGACGATCTCGTGGTCGTCCGTTACTTTGAACAGGTTATCACCTGGTCAATTTGTGAATTTGTGCACAACCATTCAATCATCAGCACTATATATATATATATATATATATATATATATATATATATATATATATATATATATATATATATATATATATATATATAATGCTCAATAACCGTTTTCCCTATTATGTGCGGCAACGGCGTTGGGCTCGAGAATTGAACAGAAATGTTCCGGAATACTGACTGCTCATGTTCAAACTCTGCAGCGTCGTTTAGTTACGAGCTACTTGAAATAGGTAACATCGACATGCAGGTCGTTTACTGGGCGCTGTCGTTGCGCATGTTTAATTCACAAAAGGAGCCCATATACAGCTTGTTGGAAAACAAAATATGTGGCTCTAGGGCTATATAGGTAATCCATATCTACTTTTTCATTAGCAGAATCGTAACTCCGTCGGGATGACGGCCAGATGAGAGTGGTAAATCTGATGTGATCGACCATAGATGTGGCCATCTAATTCTTAGGGACGAAACTGTCTCATTCTGCTGTCTGGTGTGAGCGACTATTCTCAGTACTGGAATTCGGAAGCATCAACAATACGCCGGCGAACCGTATGGACGCCTTGCCACTGCTCGACCGTGGGCTGATTAAACCGCGAGATCATCCGCACTTACGTGAATTCAAATCGGTGATTTCTGGAGCACAAGGCAAAGGCGTGCACCTTCCGGCCACCAGTCGGATTTTGGAACAACGGCTAACAGAAGATGAAGACCAGGATTCATAGCCACGTTAAGTGCACTGAAATGATTTCATTAACTTGGAAGCTGTTGGGTCGAAGCCTCTCGACTAATTTCACCCACTAACAGTAGTGAGAACACGAACGACCGGGTAAAAAATAGGTTCCATGCAACACGCCAAATCAGCCACAAAGCTTCTGTATATGCATCCTCAATCACATGATTCAAATTAGGGCATACACGCAGGCTATACAGAAAGGCTGACGATCGATCAATCAAAACTACTCTTCCCAGGGACGAAAGATCGATACGGTGCATCACGAACGAGCGAAATGTACAGAGTAAGGGAAAAGCCATTAAGTATAAAATTCAGCGTCACCCAAAGCTAGTCACAAATGTGCGGCAACAGAAAACGTATGCGGGGAACAGTAAAAGAGGACGGAGTGAATATGGTAAGTGGGGCAATAGTCACAAAACAACGGGGCGTGATGGAGTATTCTTACCTCGGATATAACACAAGCCACAGAGAATCGAATGAAAAGAAGGATTGTTAATTACAAGTCTGGATTAGAAGTCAGGAATTTGCAACAAATAATTTTGGTCATTTTACCTCGATTATGCCTACCTCTGTGTGCGTGCGCACCCCAGAGCTGTTACAGATTGCTCTAGGAATTCTAGTGACTTCTCATTCTCCAGACTCCGACTCATTAACGTCCGTCTAGTTTGCTTGTCGGAACGAGAGGAAAACAGGCGGTATGCGTTTTCGCCTACACTGCACGATATTCTTTCCTTGTGTGTCTCGAACTTGTGTGACAACCGATGTTGCTTTGTGAGATGAGCAACGCGACTGACACAGCAAGGTGGCCAGGGACACGCCGCAAAGGCTAAATATATCACATAATAGTTGTGGATATTCCGAGCAGCGAAAATATATGTAAGGGGAGGAGGTTTATGTACTCCAGTCCACCCAACCCGGACTCCGGCACGGCTTATCCGACTCCGCTTCGCTTTCCTAATCATCAACCCTCAATACGTTGCGTTGCTAGCGTAAGTGCATACATACCTAGCTTGTGTGCGTGCCAGTTCTTGGGTGCGCAGCTCTTTGGAAAAACGAAGCTTGTCGGTGGCGCACGCGAACATAAAAGCGGGCAAAGGCGGCTTCCAGGGGACAAATTGATTTGTCACCTACCCTCTGGGATTTGCGCCCTGGATTCCGTATTGACAATTTCTCTAGTGCGGTTACACTCCCGACCGTGTATGACCGTGTATGACAGGTCTCTATCTGTGCATCTTGCTTTGTACAGCCTATCTGAGTTCGTCAACCGGTTCTTTCCCAGGGGTAAGTTAAGTGAAGTCATTATAAGCTTTATGAACCCTAATTGGTTCATTACAACATTAGAACCACTGCAGATATATATCAATAGAATATACATGGGGAGAAAAGGGGATATATGCACAAGTGCCACTTCAACATTCACCCGTACAACATGTTTATGAATTTTTTTTGATCAAGAAGCAAACGGGCAAGACAGTATTACGGTACGATGAGGTGGAGGTGAATAAAATTCGGAAGTTCGTACAAGTAGAGGAGAGAGCATTTTTTAAAAGATCACCGTGCAGTGGATGAAATCGGTCAGTTAGTACCTTGGAAGCAAAATTATTTCAGGCAGAAAGATATCTAGAAATGAGCAAATCAACTACACAATCCCTAGACAAGTCGCTACATCTAGTAATGTACCATATCTATGGTACCAATGAGATGTACTCTTTCTGCAGCAGTCCATGGAAGAGCAGGAGAGCCAATGGCGGATAATGTATGAAGTCACAACTTAAGTATTAAACTATGGCGTACTAAAACCACCTTAAGTTCGAAGACATAAGAATGTTTCCTAACTTTATGAAAAGTTACACAAATGTGCGTAGCCCAGGAGAGGTTTTGGGACAAAACGATACTGAGACACATGACGATGATGATCTGGGTATGGCATTATCCCATAGTCAGAACGGATAAGATATCTATGAGGGATTGAGGTTTATCACCACGAAGAAATAAAAGCTTGCATTAGTGCATCTGGAAGCGTTAAGAGTAAGAGAGCTGCATGAAGACCACTCCACCGGATCTTCTAATCCACGCTGAAGTAATACGAAATCCACTGCAACACAACATCTTCAGCATAATTGTATCCTATAACTGTGGGTTGTATAGGTAGACGTTCAATATATAAGGAGAATAGAGAAAGTGATAGAATCGCTTCCTGCAGAAAACCACAGTCGGCAATTGGCCAAATGGGTACGCTCTGTAAGTAGTCAAGTTAGCGATTGCACATACCTGGGTGAACTGGCGTCTTGGAAAACAGATTGTACAACGCTGACCTCCCCAGGCTTTCGAAGAACAAACAAGAACAAGAAGCCGTACGGACTTGCAACTTTGAGGTTGCGCAGACGCAATAGATCAAAGTAGTTACACCATCCTATCCAATGCAATATTATGCGGTCCATATCCTTAGTAGGATTAGCTGGTAAAATCCACGGAATGAGCAAGTTTTTGGCAAGTTGCTGCAGTATAGATACACGTGGAACATTACATCGATTCCGAAATATGTTTAAGTCGCTCAAAAAACCTTCAGTAATTGTGAACGCGAATTTGATTTTGGAAATAAAATCACGCAAACCTCTCGTTTTTTAGATAGAAGCCAGGATTGAACTTTGAACAATAATCTACCTCAACGGGGAATCGAACCAAGGACATACGGATTACCCGTCCGCTGCTCAGTTGATAGAGCAGCGGACCGATCATCCGTGTGTCCGGGGTTCCATTCCCCGTCGAGGCTGATTATTGTGCAGTTTAATCGTGGCTTCTACTTTCTACAATATTGCATACTCATAAAACCACCAATACTCTGAATGTACCATCGCCCTTTGAACACTTGAAGGACAGATACTTCGGTTCATTGGGAAGTGACGAGTGAATGAGCCAATCTGCAACACCAGGACAGATACTGTGAGCTTATTGGCAATACGTCGCGAACCAAGCAGAAGTCATGCATTAACTTGCGCACCTGATCGTTAGTCCTCGGTAGCTCCGTTGGTAGAGCAGCAGACCGGCAGTCCGTATGTCCTTGGTTCGATTCCCAGTCGAGGCCGATTATTGTGCAAAGTTTAATCTTGGCTTCTACATTCTATAAAAATGTGCATACTCACAAAACCACCAGTACTCTAAAATCTAATTGCTCATCTGTGGAAAGTACATTTCTTCGAATGCTCTCGTGTCCAATGTACACTTATCCTTTTAAAACTATTCAGGCACGATACCGTTTGAGCTAATTGCCGGCCTTTACTAAAAATGTGTTAGAAGGAGAACGTAAATCTAAAGTATGTTTTCGCCACCTGAACTAGTGTTGGCAGATTAAGAATGTGGGCATAGAGTTTTACCACTCTCCATTTGTCTGAAATTATCCGTGGCATGAAAAGGCTTGCATATATAAAAGCAGGAGCACGACGGTTTCTCATCTGTATGTCTACATCGGGAAACACTTCAACTGGGTTCAAGACTGAAACAATATATAATGCGGTCAGGTTCCCTTAGTGCTTTCAAGATAATCAGCTCCGATTCGATCGTAATTTCTGGCTAGCAGACACAGAAATGTCGAAGGGTGCCAAATCTCCGTCGTTTTAAAGTGCATGTTGCTGGACCGGAAGCTATTCTGCCAACATAGATTGCTTCTCAACATCTGGTTTGACCAGAATCTGCGGTTTTTTAAAATTTCCTGATTCGGATCGTATCAGAAGGACAAATGTTCTGACCTAGATGCGCGACAATCCTACCGTACAAAATTTAAACACACGCCAAAGTTCCTGAGCTACTCATGCTCATCCAACTCCTCCGAAAATGTAACTTACCTCAATGCAAATGTCCGGCAGAGCATTGGAATGCCATTCAGAACATGCAAACTAAAAATCAGTTCATACTCTGCGCCTATTCAGCACCTTCTCGTCCATGTTGGAATACTACTCATTGGTGTACAGTAGCACAAACGAACGTGACCGCATTGTACTAGAAAAATTACAAACATTTACAAAGCAACTGGTGTTCAACGAATTGCCTTTCAAAGATGACCACATCATGCAAGTCACTGCTAAAAAAGAATAAGCGCGTCAATGAAAAAGACACCAAACGCAGCAGAGCTAGGCTTGTTTGTGACCACAAGACCAATACCTAAGTGTTCAGTGAAGACACCTGTGTCGAAGCAGTGCACGTCCCATTGCTTATGGACATTCACGGGTAGCTGTGTGACAGCTATGTTGGGCGCACTACTCGTAATCCGGGTGCTCAGACCAACGAACGCCATCCAAAGTGGCTCCGCAAACATGGAAAATGGACTATCGCACTCGGGGAATGTAAAAGCAAAGTTGCCTCCGCACTTACAAGACATTTAATGATCATCGGTCACCAAGTGAACCCAGGTGAGTCATTCACAGTCCTCATGCGTAGTCAATGGCCTCATACACTCAAGCTACTTGAGCCTATTGAGATTCAACGACAGCGCCCACCGCAGTGTGTCCAAAAACAGCTGACACTGACATTAAGCCAGCCGTGACAGCGTGCCACGCACCTGCGGAAACGCACGTGATTTATAATTGATTACACGTGACCTTGTTTTTGCATTCCTTTTGGTTGCCTGTGTAGTGGTTGAACAGTATGCACGAAATGACAATGTCATCCCATTATGTTATATTATTTGGAATTATAAGGGGAAATTCATGTTGCAAGCATTCATTGTAGTCTATTTTAACCTTTCGCTATTCTAGGCGTCTCACTTTTCCCAGGATCATGTGAGTGCCACAACCTTGATCAAAGCAACCGCCGCAGAGCGTGATAAAAATAGTTATAAATACGTCAAACTCATTTTTATATTACCCGAATATATATTCTAGGCGTTTCGTTTTCATATTCTCAAGGGTCATACCAATCCCGATAAAGACATTCTGTGTAGCATCAGATTACACATTGAAACAACAAGCAATATTTGTACCCTATCAAAATTGAAAATTTGCATTTTATTACAATATACTCTGCGATTATTCGTGGTCGTTACACTTGAGAATGGGTTTATTTACCTGAACATGCCGTGATACGCGTGCTTCGCTGAAGATGATAATATAGTTTAGTTTATTTAAGACGTCGATGCATACCCGATAGCCTTGACAAGCTGTTAAGTAGTTTCAAAATTCCACATCTGGTTCTCAGGAACCGAAGTTATGTGCACCGCCCCATCCACAGGTTTACCCATAACATCAACCCGCCAGATCACTGGTTAGGTTAGTCTTGTAATACTCGCGGCAGTAATGTCATCGTGAATAATACTAGTTCGGGTTCTGGAAACTGCAACATGCTCTTCCAAACATGCTTTGTGCTGCCCATGTTACTGACATTCAAATGCTGCTCCGTGAAGCACAGATTGGCATGGGTCGTGTACATAGTGCGACATCATTATCATTATACACGTTAGCTAGAGGTGGAAAACACCTCAGCTACTGTGCCGCAATACATATAAGAGAAAAAAAGGAGAAAAATATGCAACAGGTGGAAGTCAGCTGAGCTACCAGTAACGGATGGGCATCGTTCCGGTAATCTACCAGCCGGCTACCATGCAGCAAAAAGATATTTATTATGCCAAATTGTATAAGGCTAAATAGTGAGATCGTGGTTAGAGGGGGAGGCTAAGATGGATGGGGTGGGACAAAGAAACTCACAGCACGAACAGCCATATTAGCAAGTGTGTCCAGCCAAACATGTTCATGGTTTTGCGGACCCCAACCAGGGAGCCGAGACGCTCCAACCGAGGCCAGCTCAGAAGTGAGGGCCTTCATTCCTCTGGACCAAGTCATCGCTTGACCACCCCTCCTCTTCTTCCATCCACACCTCCGGTGCGCAAACAACGCACGTCGCGGGATTCGGTGGGTTGGCATGCGTAACACGTGGCCGAGCCATCGGAGCTTGGTGCGTGAAATGACGGTGCTGAGCGATTCAGATCCTTTTCCTGTGCCGGAAACAAGGTGTTGAACATGATCCTTGCTTACGCAGTGTTCACACCAGATGTGAGCCAAACTGCGAAGGCACCGATGGTCGAACGTAACTAGCCTTTCTAGTCCGCCGATCTTAGGGACCAGGTTTCGCAACCGTACAGTAGGGTCGAACGTACCGCTGAATGGTACACTCTACCCTTCAGGACGAGAGTGATGTCGCGCCGGCGCCATAAGTGGCGAAGGTTAGCAAAAGCGCCCCGAGCTTTTGCTATACGGTTCGTGATCTCATCCTCAATCCCACGGGCGCTGATACAACTTCCCAGGTAGTTGAATTTTTAAACGATTTCTAGCTGATCCCCACCAAGAGTCAGCATAAAGTGCGGTCCAGACCAAACTTGGAGAAACGTTTTGCACTTCGAGGGTGCGAAGCAAAGCCCGAAATGACTGACAGCTATTGCTAAGGTGTCCAGTGCCGCTTGGCACATTTGTGAGCTGTCACAGATGAGGTCAATATCATCAGCATACTCTAAGTCAAGAAGTTGTTCTCCTGGGAGTAGCTTCACACCTTCTAATTCGTGTACTGTGAACGCGATTTCCATGACTTCGTCAACAGCGAAGTTGAAGAGGAAAGGTGACAGAGGGCATCCTTGTCTCAAGCTGCTGGAGATATTAAAGGGCGACGACAACTTGCCGTAAGCCCTCAATCGGCCTGAGCTACGCGCATATAATGCTCGCATAATATTTTCATATTTCTCAGGTACACCTTTCCTGAGTAAACAGTCCCATAGTGCATGTCTATCCACCGAATCGAAGGCATTTTTGATATCGAGACAACGGTGGACCGCCAATATATGTGACGGTGCTCCAACAACTGACGCCAAGTAAAGATGTGGTCAATGCAGCCACGATCTCGACGAAATCCGGCTTGCTCCTCACGAATCTGGCTTTCACGAATGCCAGTCATTCTGTGACGGTTGACAGAGGAGAGCAATTTAGAGGCGATGGATATCAGACTGATTCCTCTATGGTTGCTGCATTCCGATCTTGTGACTGCCTTGAAAATTGGGACTATGACGTAGCGGCTCCAGTCGGTTGGGACAGTTTCCTGCTCCCACAGTTTCATTAGTAATTCGTATAAATCAGCCATGACAGGAGGTCCCGCGAACTTGGAGAGGGCTGAAGGAAGATCATCTGGTCGCGCGGCTTTATTTTACTTCAACAGTTCGGTATCATGTTCGACTTCTGAGCGAGAGGGTGGATCCAAATGGACAGCCCAGGGTGTGGGGCGATCAGTAACGGGCGAGAAATCTAACCATTCCGAACGATTCAATTGCCTTTTAAAGTGCTCAGCCCAACGCTCTAAGCTTTTTGACAAGGCGTGGATAGGCTGTCCACTCTCGTCACGTATAGTTTCACTAACACCAGGTCTCCTGCTGCCCGTTTCCCGTATCAGACGGAATAACTTACGAAGATTACTAAGGGCAACGGCCATTTCCATATCTGATGCACGATGAGACTACCAGGATTCGCGGTCTCTCTTCAGGCTAGCACGGTGTTTTGCCCGGAGCTCTTTGCGAGTTTCACTGTGTTCGCTTCCAGCCGGAATATATCGGCGTGCACCGATAAGTTCCATAGACTGCGAAGAGACCCCATGTCCATGTTGACGATTAGACTTATCACATGAGGATTTTCCTGCTGCCAGTAAGGTCTGGTGAATATGAGACCAAGGAGCTTCAATTGCATCCAGTGAGCGCTTATTCAACTCTCATGACAACGTACCTTGATAGCCATGTAGAGCAGTTGGCTGCTGTCAATGTGGTCACGTCGTGGTGGGCGTCCACCAAAGCGCATCCGCAGTTCAGCGCATAAAAGTGCATGGTCGGTGTCTACGCATGTGCTCCAAATCGAGCGATAGTTCTGGACGCAGTCTCTCCATCAGTGGCTTAACGCAACGTGATTGATTTGCGTCCATAGCTAGTTCGATGCTGTTGGGCGCCGTCAGCCTCCGGCGGGTACCATATCGGAAATTAGTTCTCGCAAGAAATAAGCGAGCATTCTCACATAAAGATGTAACCGCTCACCGTTCTTATTCCGAGAGCCTACCCCATGTTGGCCGCCCAGCTGCAGTTCATCAGTGGGTAATTTTCCAACTTGAGCGATCAGATCCCTAGTCAGCACTACAGTGTCCCAGCTTCTTCTGTAGCGAAGGAGCTCGTTCAGTTGACGATGGAAGTTGTCTTTTGCCGAATCATCGCTAGAGTTTGTGGGTGTACAGGCAGCGATAACGAATAGATACCCGTTAGTCACACGCGGCTTCGAAGTTTTGAACGAGCCAGCCAATCTGTCTGCACCCATCCGGCTACCGATTGGAATCCAAGCAACCAGAGTAGCTTCAGCCCGGGGACTCAGGACAATACCAACATCGGCTTGGCAGATGCTCGAATCTGCATCGTCACCGGATAGGCGCAATGAGAAAGTGCTGCTAGTTTTAACTGAAGGGGATCCCAAAGTGAGCACAGAGCTCGGGTCTTGCATGCGGGTTTCCGATAAGCAGCAGATATCGATCGAGAGGGTCTCTAATGTTCAGGCAAGCGTTGCCAATTGAGCGATCTGAAGCAATGTAAGTACATTGAAGTATGCCAACCTGAAGGAGGATTGAGCGCTCCAAATGGAATCCGATGAACTGGGGTGGACCGCTTGCTTGGACATGGGTCTGTTGACTAGGCAGGATTGACTCTCCGCGTTCACGTGTGGGTTAAAACTAGACGACAAGCGACTATTGAAGCAAGGTAGGGTAGGGCCGAGAATTGAGGGGTTAAAAACAGGGGGGATAAAATTGAAGCTGAAACGGGACGATAAGGGTGAAAAAGCGTAAGAAGGAGAATAAAAATATGGGTATGCTTGAGCAGCAGCATCCAAACCCCGATCCACGCTGCCAGATGCAGCAGATAGGGCATCGTTGATTATCCTCTGCGGTGGCCAGAGCATCAGAAATTTGTTTGAAGAGAGATTCATTGTATTGCGTAGGCGGGATACTGTCAGGTTGCCCATGGCTAGACAGGAGAACGATAATGGTTCTCAACCAAAGCCTTTGATTCAAAAACCTGACCTCAAGGCAGCGGGTTTGGCACTGGGCTACAAAGAGTCCGTTTTAAAGAATAAGGTGCCACCCTCATTCCAACCCCCAACCTGGAGGACCAGGAGGCTGAGTTTGTCTGGCCTCTAACCATTGACCAATCTGGTATGAGTGACTCTGACGGTGCAAAAGCATCACCCAGCATAGCTCAGTGGATCACGGAGGCACACAAACCATCTAAACACGGTAACGTTCAGCCTCATTGTGATGGACATCGTGCGACAGATGAACGCAAACAAAGTGTCTGTTCATCGCCGGCCCCAAAACATTATGGGAGCGATATTTGCATCTATCAGCATGTAACCAACATAACAAGTTCACCGAATGGAGCTTTGACTGCAAACAAACCGTTTTTATTTCGTGCAGACCGATCTAACTGTAACGGGGTTGAACAACAACATACTGGTAGAGAGTTAGCCACCAAGCCGAATAGCCTAATACCGACTTGGGACGCCGTAGGCAGAAGGCTCCGTAATGCTGTTTTAAGTAAAATAATCCCAATGGCCGGTTTGCATAGGCGCGCGCAAGCGTAGTCAATTAACGTGCTCATCATGCGCACCTGAATCAGAAGTGTCCAGCAGTTTCGGTGCACAAAACAGGATAGAGGGGAAATAAACTGGAAAATGTCTATTGAAGCCACTAGAGAAAAGTGATGCTTCGAACTGGTGGTTTTCTTTGAGTATAAATGTAGCCTATGCATTATATTATCACTAAAAATAATTCATTCTAGATTTTACATCCGACTCACGCAAACAAACTGAAGGTTATGGGCTCCAGTTACAGTTGATGAGATGCTCTAAAACATGATGGTATGCTTTTGATAACGTGTTTAGTTTTTAGTTGTATCCATTGGCATGCATGCAGCGTTTTCGACAGAAGCTACTAATCTTTTAGCAATGCAGATTCTTTTAACTCTTTGATAATTATAAATGTCTAGTAAATTTCGCTACATTCGAAGCAATCGTTGACGCGTTCCCCGTGATGACCAGTCGACTCTGACAAAAGAGATGTTGAAAAATTGGTAGGATATTTCATACAAATTTTCTAGGAGCCTTGAAGATAACCTTCTTGAATAGTAGACAGTGGCTTGTCCACTTACATGATAGTCCTCCCAATGGGTATTTTTTTACTTCATTTTCACATGCTGCTTCCTATGACAGATTATTTCCACTGTAGCTGAATAAGTAGCATACACTCGTCCCACCCTACCCCCACCCTAAAAATCCTATCCACTAGATCCCATCCCCTCACTCCCACCCCCTAAATCCCTTCATCACCCCCTTCTGTCCCACCATTTCTGGGAACGTGTTCGGACGGTCACATATCTGTGTACCCCCCCACGCTACATAGATCATTACTCTCTCAACCTAGACATTCCCTCATCCTATAATATCACGTCATAGTAGCACCTAAATACCATGCTACCCCCACTCTCTCACTCACCCCCCCCCCCCCCCACCACAAATATATAACCCCCCATCCCATCAACCTTCCATCCCCCCACCCCCTATCCACCCCCACCCCCCCCCTCATTGTGAGTATCGGATGGCCAGATAACATGCGCTTTTTTACACTACACCCACGACTGACTACCCCCCTCATTTCCAAATCCCCTATAGCGTCCATTGTGTGCGTCTCACTATGTCTGTACCTACCACTCTGAAAAACGCTGATTGAGACGATCGAACCCTCGCTCTAGACCCCTCCCCCTCCCGCCGCCCCCCCCCCCCCCCCCCCCTCGCCCCACCCTCGGATCACAGATGCATAGACCTTCACATAGTATGATGAATACCGCTCTCCTAATCTCCCCCCCCCCCCCCCCCCCCCCCCCCCCCCCCCCCCCCTTCCCCCGCGCCCCTCCCGCCCCCCCTCTTACGTGTGTTATATCCCCAATTTGTGTCCTATATGATACGGATGTGTGATCCTAGAATGTCCGCCCCTGTGCTCTGCTACGGTGGCGTATATCGTTGGATAGAAGAGCGGTGAATATGAGTCCCATCGCCCGGTCTGAAGATGCCGTCCGACTCGCGCGCATGCGCGCTGTCAGGCATATCCCATCGTCCTTGAGAGTGAGGAAACCGTCTGGTTTGTTGAGATAGAACGTGCCTCGTTCTGACGCGCTCTTTTGGAAGTGAGAAAGTTGCCCTTTAGCCATCGTTCGCTGGATCTCGTAATATCTTTAGTCTCTTCCAGTCTTTCATCATCGTTGTTTTGCGATCTTGCTGGCGTCTGATGGCACCCTCCTATCCATTACCAAACCCCCAAAAAACCCCCCATCTCCCTCTGTTGAGAACTATGTCGCTTAGGCTAGTCTACTATCACGCTCGCTACAATCATCCCATGCTCCTGCGCGTACCACAAACATATAAAAAATAAAATCTCACTAGAAAACATAGAACAATGAGATAGATAGAGAAAAATATAGAATTAGAGAAGAAAAAAAATGTGCAGAGTCCCAGATAAGCTTGTATCGTTGCCAGATCAGAGCATTGGTGGTACTCAGATCGCAATTCTGCGTCACCGCGCCTTCTCTCCGCGAGTGCCTAGTTCATTTGCCAACGCAGTGTAGATCTAGTATTAGCCTTTACAGTGACACTCGAAAGTGTATGACAGACTCTCGCTTCTGATTTTGCACGACGGAAATTAAGCTTCTGCTGTGTACGATCGCTCATCATAAGCTGCGCGAACAATCGGCTTCGCACGTCCTTTTGTGCGCACGCGCATATTCACGTTGCGTACAGACAGGATCTAGCAGATCCGACTTGACTTCATCTATAGTGATGTTAGCGACGTGCGAGACTCTTCGCGACCTGTGTTTCTTGTCACCGTTACATCACAGGTTCGAGAAAGAGCTGAAAGCCTGCGTCTTGCTGAACACATCACGCGTGCATGACCTGTGTTAATCTGCTCCTCGTTTAGTGCTGAGTATACTGCGGACTTGGATGACTGGCTGATTTTGTACGGCTGCCTCGTTTGCTCATGTGTGAAGACGAAGGAAGTACTCGCACGCTGATGCCGCAACAGATAGACCTTCTCGCGCTCGAGCACTAGTGGACCAGGCTTGTTTGCTTATGTGGATCTCGTCATGAGAGAAGATAGTAGACGCCTGGCAGGTCAGTAATGACTTCCTCGAGACAACCTCATTATGAGTGTAAGAGTAGAGAGAGTAAGAAGTGCATCAGATAGTTTTCCAGCGTGAAGAGTAGAACCCCTCTATCTGATCGCTCTCATCTGTGTTCGTATCGTTTTATCTAGATCACTCTCTTCTGCTGTCCTCAGTGGGTGAGAGTCTATAGGCATCAGTTCATGTAGGAGTGCATACATGATTCTCAGGTGATGTTTCGCTCGCGTGATAGAGCATGGCTGATTGACCTGAGACCATGTACTGGAATGTCTTGTACCAGCCGCGCCAGTAATCCGCGTGCTGTTACTCAAACTATAGAGCCGATTAGCAACCCCGTGTGAAGCTAAGTGACGCAAGACTACTGCTCGTGTATCTCTAATGTAGAGCTCGTAGATGTTCAATTGCACGCACTGTGTCATGATCTAGCTAGTGTCTCGGCTTGAATGCACATTACCGAAGAGTATATGTCGCGTGAGAAGTTACACGGCTACGAGTTAGAGGACGTGTCTAGAGTACGGAAATCAGTAGAGACATCTCTCAGACACGTTCTCTTGTGTACTGTGCATGAAGCTAGCGACGACAGCTGATGGCGAAAGCCCCGACTCCTCTGTGTTGACCCCTAAGGAGAGGTCTACGCACGATCTATTTGAGCTCGAGTTCTAACTCGTTTTTGGACGTTTGAAGATTGTTCTGTGAGACTGCCTCTCTATCTTCGTAGTATCAGTAAGTCGGTCTGTGTAGTGTTATGTCTGTTGTGTATGTCTTGCATCACTGTCTGACTAGGCACTATGTGTGTGCTCAGAATAGGGGACTCAGGTTTTTCTAAGAAGCGCACGCTATGCATCGATCTGAAGCCGTTTATACGTGCGCCGGGCTTAACGCATGTAGAAGTCGCTGTGACCATTGCTGCAGTGAGTGATATAGTCCGGTGATGTTCCAGTAAACTGACGCTGTTGCATGAAGTGTGCGATAGCTCCCCCCACCCCCAGTCTTTCAAAGAGCCCACTATCCAGCATGCTGACGATGTCTGTATGAGAGACAATCGGGAGCCAATGGATCTCGGCGCTCGCGCCAGGGCCTGCTCGCAGCTGCTATGAGGAGGGAGTAAGTGCGAAATGTAGATGTGTGATGGTATTTTACTATGTGAGAATTCCCAGTGCGTGGACTTCCATTGTTGTGCTCTTAACAGTATATGAAAGCCTTTCAATGGCTGTTAGTTCGGTCGATATCAAGGATACCTACCTCATCCTATCATAAATGAAGCGGTCCAAGGATACTTAACCTCGTAGTTCAATCCCGACAAATGCTGAATGCGTGGCGTGAATTTCGTAAAAGACTTCTTAAAAAATTGCAGTCGAAGGAGAAAGATGTCGAAATACGTCGATTGGAACATTTTACCGACAAAACAATACATCAAGAACTAGACATATTCACCCCGATGGTTCACAAACACGTTTACCATTGGACAGCAAATGGCTTGTTAATGTTTGCTTGTAAATAAACTATCACTGTATCAGGAATTGGTGTCAAACTGTAGACCAACCACCTTTCAGAAAGAGCAGGCACCCAAACAATTGACGCGATACTCAAACTGAATTTGGTATCTACCAATGCACCCCTAACAGCTGAAGTGCTAGAACTAACGTACAAGCCAGGTTGTTTTCAATCATTTCTGAAATCATGAGCTGTCGATCGGTTCCAAAGATTTTTCAAGTGCAATGCCCTTAAAGTAAGCTGACCGAGATTAGATAGCGTCACGCCACAACCGCGGGCTCACATCATGATTACAAATACTTGGTTAGAACCTGACCGATTGGAGAGTACTCTTACCAGCATATTGCAGCTTCGAAATGGCGAAGGTGTAAATGATAGTGAGGTAATTTTTGTCATACAAGATCAACTGATGTGAACACATTGTTCATCTATAAATCCGCGCCCCTGATTCACTCTGGTGTCCACTGCGGGTATAGAATAATGACATGTTTAGTAGCTGTAATTCACCATCCACCAAACCCTACTTCAGAAATGCGCTCCAAACTAAAACCACGTTCTGAAGGTTGCGCTGAACAAGTCATACAGTCACATCCTCATCGCGGCACACAGATGTGGAAGAGGTGGCAGCTCGACACTCATATCGCACCTGTTAAAGCCTATTTGTAAGAGTTAATTTCTACTTGTCTTTTATGCAACCACGTTAGCTCTGTCGCCAGCGTGTGAACAGTAAGCAGACTGTTGATGCTTGATGTTTTCATCGTTGGAGAACTGTAGGTTGACAGGATAGTTAGAAGCATTCTCATAACTTTATTATTTTGTTATATATGCTAGACAAAATGTCCTCAATAAATGATAAGGGCTATACCGGTACACATTTAGATGTGTTGTTAGCGATTGTTAAGGAGATAAACTGGCTCCACTCAACTGGATACGCAACCGGAAATTGACTAGAAAATCATTACAGTGACTTTCAGTGCACCGTTGGCCCGGCACCAAAGCAGAACTCCTCACGGTTGCCAACTCAAAACCAGGTTCATTTTAAAGAGTAAAACACAAATGTGTATGTAGAACGTTCTTTTCCATTCGTGTTTGTCACCCCGTAGAATGCTCTCTCAGAATCGGTCGTCTCTGCACCGACACTAACAGTATGCAAAAGACGGTTGGATGATGCACTTATCAACTTACACTTTGTCACATAGTGTTACGTCTCCATCCTACACCTGAAGTTTACCATGGAATTATTTCAATTTAACTGCGAGTGATGTGAATCTAAGCGGATTGCAGGACTACGGCGAAGCAAACGTTGAGTCCTTATTTGCATGTTTACAGTACTAAGTTTTAATATCATTATCATCATTATTTTTATGTTGATATCCCTACCAACTATCCAACGGGACTTGTGAATCAACGCTTCTTAACCCGTATACATTCATTCTTCATTGGTTTGAGATGTCGAGTGCGCGAAAATCTCCCAGCGTCGAAAACCGCACTGCATGCGTGACATAGCGTGACTACTGCGTAAAGTTTAGGCGTGGAAATGACACATCAGCAGTAACTAATAAAGCGATTTTGCCAGAACAGGCAAAATGCAAAATCCGAGCACTGGTAACAACTTGCGGGTTTGCATGACCAACAGTGTAATAAGCCAATATCTCACGGTTTCCCCACTCTCATATCCTCTAGATAGTAGGTTGCCAGGATATTTCCTCTGTTTTTATTTCCACACCGAAGAAGCAGCTAATGCCCTGCGGCTTCAATACGCCCCAAGTTTCGAACTCCCAACCTCTACCTGTCCCAGAATGTCATGCACATTACCGACACCACTGTTTACAAATGCAATTTTCAACCCATCAATTGTGCTAAGGAAGCTACTCTCACTGCGTGAGCATAATTCTCCGGGAGTTGACAACATGCGCCCGAAGGCACTGAAGGCTGTGGCCAACAAGCTAGTTGAACCACTATCACAGTTCTTCCAAAGGTGCTTTGATGAACAACAAGTCCCCACTATGTGGGAGTGTGACATTATCACCCCAATTTTTAAAGACGGAAGCCGTTCAGCTCCTGCAAACTATCGTCCAGTGACTCTCCTCCTTGTGCGCGCGAACGTGATGGAAGCAGTTGTCGCTGAGGCTTTAATGGACTACCTAAAAAATACATCTTGGCACCGGAGCGTCATGGCTTCCGTCAACACCGGTCATGCACCGCCAACCTACTGATTGCACGAGGTAGTTAGACGGAAGTGGTAGATGATGGGATCGGAGTCGACGTCATCTATCTGGACTTCTCCAAAGCTTTCGACTGCCTTAATCACCGCATCCTACTTCAAGCGCTACAGAGTTACGGAATCAGTGATCCTGTACTTGGTTGGATTGGCAGCTTTCTTCACCAACTGAAGCTTCAAGTACACGTTAGGGGATCACTCTCTAACCCAATTGAAATGGGATTTAATGTCCCAAAAGGCTCAGTGCTGGAAGCGCGCTTATTCTTGGTGTTTATCAACGACCTGACATCAGTTATCTCCTCAAATTCCCCGCTTTTCGCAGATGAGGTCAAGATATGCCGGGCGATTAGTAACAAGCCAGATCAGGATCTGCTCCAACATGACCTAGATTGCATTTACGAATGGTCAAAGAGGAACATGCTGCAATTGAACATAGCTAAGTGCAAAGTGATACATCTGCGTCACCAGAGGGTGAGCGCTTACAAGCTTGGAGACCACACCATTGGAGAAGGTCTCTCAGGGGTGGGACCTGGGTGTATTGGTACAGGAAGATCTCGGGTGTTCAAAACAAGCAGAGAAGGCTACGAGAACCGGCAATCAACACTTCGGCCTTCAACGCAGAGCCTTCGGTTGGTTTGAACCCTCAATCCTGCCCCAAATGCTTAACGCCTACGTGCGACCGCAAGTGGAATTTGTTATTCAGGCGTAACAGCCGTGGCAGAAAAAGGATCTCGTTGCTCTCGAGACTCCTCAACGAGGGGCAACCAAGAACGTCAGGGGCCTCCTTCATCTGCCCTATCAGCTTAGACTGAAATCTTTAAGAATGTACAGCATTCGAAATCGGCTTTTGCGGGAGAATCTCATAATGGTTTACCAAATTCTGAAGAACCCAAATCACATTTGCCGTCCGCTGCTGGAATTGAACCACAACACTAAACTAAGAGGTCACCCTCTGAAACTGACAATTCAGTATAGCTGGCTTGAATGCCGTAAAAATTTCTATTCTCCCCGCGTGTACCAACCTTGGAACCTCCTCCCTAATTATATCGTCTCTGCTCCCAATCTGGTGATATTTAAAATACGTGTTGACGGTGCATTGTCTCACTTACATTTCATTTTATGACTTGTTAGCCAGGGGCTACAAAACGCAATCAAACGGTGTCTTACCCAACGCCTAACCAATGGATTTATGGATGTATACGTTTAATACGCGAACATCTCGGATATTCCACATAGGTCTATGGAGAGTCCACTACCACCCTTTTCACTTTATCATGCATTTGATTTTTGCAATAATTTCCATCCCACGGGACTTGTTAAGCAATATTCATTTACCCGTAATAAACCATTATTCCGTTTTTCCATTGTATCGTCAGGTCTATCTGGCATCACCTTTAGTGTGGAACCTGTGTTGAAGATACTATTTCCATGCGTACCAATAGTTCTCCTGGGGTCGATAACATTCGGCCAAAGGTTTTGCAAGCATCAGTCAATTATCCAACCGAACTACTACGCTGTCTAGAGCAGAAAAATACTTTACCGGTGTGGGAACATGGGATCGCCACTCATATTCACAAAAATAGGTAGCCAGATTAACCCCTACCAATTACCCAGCTAAGAAACTGTTTCACTTTTTATATGCATATATATCCATATTATACATATGCACTTGAAAAGCATGACATAATCACCCTGGAGCAACATACATTTTGACGTACTTAGGTAAAACTGCTGGCCTATTAATTGCACGTGGAAGCCAGACCGAAGTAGTTGATGATAGAGTTAGAGTCAGTATCGTTAATTTGTCTTACCAAAAGCGCTTGCTCACTTAGTTCAGGGGTGACCATACCATTTTGCAAGTATGGTCATATATTATGAGATAAAACTAGGTGAGGCCTTATGCAGTCTGACTTTAAGATAATAAAAACATATTACACATGTACCGATAACGTCCAATCCTGAATTTTTTTGCATGATGAGACCGCAGGCCAGTTGAAATGTTAACGCGGGCCACATTTGGCCCGCGGGTTGGACTTTGGACATCCCCTGACTTAGACCATCAGATGCAGCTTTACAAATTTCAGAACTTTAGAAATGACGACCCAATTCCTGGTTGGATTGATAAGTTGCTATATGAACGTCACTGGGAATTAAAAGTCCGGGAATCTCTGTCCGACGCAATTGAGGTTGCGTGCAGCCTACCATAAGGCTGTACGCTGGAGTCTGGCTTACGTGTGGTCTTCATAAACCATTCAGCACGGAGCATTGTTGGCGATTTCCTATCCTTCGCAGATGATGTTAAGATATGGCGGGGGATTAAGAGACTGGAAGACCCCGAAGGACTGCAGCACGATCTTTACGCGACTTTAAATTGATCAGTGTAGAATTTGCTGTCTTGAAACTTAGAAGAATGTCGTACCTTGCATTACGCCATAGTTATGGTTATACTGATACTGATACTGAGAAGGCGCAGGGAGTAGAGTTGCCTCTGTGTAGTTGCATCTAATATTTTTCAAGCAAATCTACCTATTATGATGGTGATTATTCTCGACATCACAAGTCCGCAAAGTGTTAGTCCAGGAGTTTCTTAAACTCCGACGCCGACTTTGCTTCGACTAAGTCTGCAAACAGGTTGTTCAAAATATACACCACCCTCCGATCGAAGCGGAGTTGGTGAGCGACCCGCTTCAAATCCGGTACGACAAACATGTACCGGTGTCCTTCTGTGTTTCTTGGTTTGCGCAGATACAGTGACGGCTTCAACATGGGGTATTCGCCCAGATGTACACTCCGGTTCGTCATGAGAAGGTCAACCCGCATTCGACGATAAGATATGGTGTATATCGATTTTATATGACACGCCTCATAAACCGGGGATGATCCTTGTGGCCGCAAGCTGTACCCGCTCAATCCTTTGCACCTCGCCCCGAGTGAGCGGACAGTAGGCGGGGGAACTGTACTCTAGCATTGGTCTGATAAGAGGAGAGACGAGTGGCAACCTTTTCGGACCAAGTGCAGAAGCTGCGTTTGAGCTCCCATAGTATGCTCAGTCCGTTTTGATAAAGCGTGTTCATGTTTTTAACGGATTTCAAATCGCAACGTGAGAGTACTCCGAGATCTTTAACGGATGGCGATAGGTGTAACTGTTGGCCGTCCTGATTGTAAACTCGGCCATTACTACCCTTGCCCAGGCTCATGAATATCGACTTGACCGGATTGATCGGAAAGCTGGCCTTTGCTGACCACATGGAGAGGCGGTCGAGGTCACGCCGAAGCAGGTCGCAGTCGTCGGGCGCTTCGATTACTCTCTATACCTTAAGGTCATCTGCAATCAACGCGCAAGGTGAGCTAAGAAGTCAAGGCAAATCGGTGATGTGGATCAAGAACAAAATGGGCCCAAGAACTGTGACCTGCGGTCGAGCGATACCACTCTGCCAAGTGCTTGTCCACCTGTACCTTCCACGTCCTACCAATAAGAAGTCACTGATCCGCTGGTGCAGTGAGTCATAAACACCGCACATCTTCAGATTCCGAAGGAGGATCTCATAGTTCACCTTAATAAACGTTTTACTGAAGTCGATATAAATAACATCAATTGACTTCTCTTGGTTTAGCGCTTTCAACCATTCGTGCCTCAAGAGAAGCAGATTTGTGATGCTTGATCGACCTTTCATGAGACTGTGCGTGCGGGCGTCAAGATGCTTTTCGACCCGAGAAGCTGCAGAAGAGCTCGCTTCACGGTCTTCTCGAGTGTCAGCCAAAACAGAGGTCAGGCATAACGGTCGGTAGTTGTGCACCTTTCTCGGATGGCCGCCTTTCGGAATCGCTCTCACCAATCAGAACATCTAGTCACTCGGCAATGAACCAGCGGACAGGGAGCTGTTGAATAACACAGTCACCGAAGGCGTAATGATGGCTGATAGCGATTTGAGGATCAGCGGATGGAGCCCACCAGGCTCTACAGGCTTGGTACCATCAAGCGCACATCGTCAATGCTACAATGCAGGCTGTCCAGCTTGGTAGAGGCGATAAGCATCGAACTGGGCATGGACACCTAGTTCGCTGATAAAACGGAGACAAAGTGTGTTGCCATTGCGGAAGCATGCTTAATGTTGGAAACTAAGGCTGTCCATCCGAGCCCTCCAACACAGGCACAGCACTTGTCGGCTTCAAGTGTCGCTTCACGTATGCAAAGATCCTCTTGGGAGCTGGTTTTGCTGCGGTTGCAAGCTGCTCTTCGAAGCTTCGGCGTTTTTCCTTTTCACGCTATTGCAGGCATTTCGTTACTTCATGTACTTCTCATAATCTTCGGTAGAGCTAGAGCGAACGAATCTATTCCATAGCTAGCGTCGCCGTCGAGCCAGATTGACATACTTATTGTCAAACCAATGTGCTTTGACTGGTCCAGCTTTCCGATATTTGTGGGCAAAAATCGGGCGCACAGTGATTTTACTCCCTCTCTTATGATAGACCAACACGCTTCAACTGATGAATTCTGTGTCAGAGACCAGTCCATCAAGCTTGCGGCTCGAGTGAGGCCATTAAAGTCCGCCTTCCAGTAATTGAAGGTTGGCTCCAGGGGAGGAATAAACGGCAGTGGCAGCTCTAAACTCGCCGATACCATCGACTGGTCACTAACTCCAGGGGGCTGAAGGACATGAATATCACGTACCTGTTGATCGCAGCTGGTCAGCAACAAGTCCAAGCACGACGGAGTCGAACGCGCGATAAGCCCGGTCGGCTGATTGATGTGCTGTGAGGCCTCAGTTTCAAACCTTCTCTTCGCGAACTTCGTTCCCACTTCGCAGTGGCCAAGGAGAAGCTCGACCTTGAGCCATCGTATTCGAGAAAGGTTAACATCACTCATAACCGGGAATTGTGGACAACTCATGCGGTTGCGCACTTGAGGCAACCGGTCCAAGCTGCATCTCAGTGGACTGCGATACACAACACCCACGGGGAGTTCGCCGGCTCTCAGCTGAATGGTACACCATAGCTGCTCACACAGGCCATCATTGCTCCTGTAGATGTCAAGGACTCTCCTGCACAAGGAAGCTCGTGTGTGAGGTAACATGCAACGAAGTGAGTAATCTCAAGTTTGTTCATTAGACTACAAAGGTTTGTAAAGGCTACAAGCAGGTCGCTGTAGGAACTGTCAGGCGCACATGAAGCTCTAGCAACATGTTCATCCGGATTCGGGAAGGAACCCGGGTAACTATGAGAAAATTTATAACGTGGTGATTTGTTCCTCCGCCTTCAATACGTCGTTTTAGTTCAATCAAGGCGGACTTGAGTTTTTTTTCGGTCTGCTGGATCCATGTCTGCGCACACATGGATCTTTAAACCCTTAAGTCTATGGACACGCAAGAATATCAACCTCGGACCAACTTCGTCAGCAAAAGTGGCCCACATGGGTCGGACTTTCCCCACAGTTTTCTTTCCAAGACGATTTGTTCCACTTTTAGCCTGTCTTCACCGACGTCGAGCAGTCAATCAACCATAGTCTGCAGAAACGACCGAAACCGAGGGTTCGATTCCGACGATTCAGGAGCATAGAAGACGCCTCAGGTCACTGTAGGTCCTTTTCGGTTTCTTTGGCCTTCGCGTTTGTCAAAGCTCATCACTGCCTAGATTGTCACACATTCGTGTTGCCGTGGTCGTCGAGGGAGTACGAGGTGATAAGGACGGGCTATTTGACTATCTAGGGATTCGCTCAGCAGAGTTGGTGATGGGTGTGCAAGGTGTGTTTATCTGTGTCATTTCCGCAGTGCTTACAGAGCTGCAAGCTTTGGAACGCCTCGCTTTACCGGTCCGTTGATTAGGTTTCCCAGGGGACTAAGGCTGCAGGTTGCATTAACACTGCTTACATATAAGCTCAAAAAATCGTGCTGAATCTCGCGGATAACGCGAAACTGGTCAACAGAAAGAAAGATGGCAAACGACCCATAAATCTGCGTTTGCCCGGTGCCCAACTATCTAAGCGCAACTTCCGCAGGGAGACTTCTTCACCACTTTTAAAGTTACTTGCGATCGCTATGGCAGAATATGAGAGTTATACAGTTACGGGGAATAGAAACGGATAAAACAAGACGATCTTGGCTGCTCAAGACTAGCTGAAAAGGCATCAAAAAGAGCCCGTCAACACCTTGGATTCTTACGGAGGGCTTTCGAAAATTTCGAGCCATCAATCTTTGCGCAAATGCTGAACGCCTACGTGAGGCCTCATGTGGAATATACGGTCCAGGCCTGGCGTCCCTCGAGCAAGCGCGACATCAATTCAGTTGAGGCTCCACAATGTAGAGCAACCAAACACTCAAGAGCTTTGTTTTACCCACCTTAGCAACGCAGATTGAAGTCCCTGAACATCGAGGTCAGCGAGGACACCTCACCCTGGTCTACTTACTACTGACGAACCCAACTTACCCATGTTGCAGTCTGTTTCAGCTGAGAGAAAATACCAACCTGAGAGGCCATCAGCTCAAACTGGCTACACACTAAAGTCGGCTTGATTATCGACGAAACGTTCTCACTATCTGTGTGCCCCGTGCCTGGAATATCCTTCCAACTCACCTTACCCTTGCAACCATATTAATGCTATGTAAAAAGCGCCTTGATGAAACGCTTTCAAACTTGCATTAGTTGTTATAGTCCGTCCCACTCGGAGGACGAAATAACGCAAACCAAACCATGTGCTTGACGGCCGTTTCCGCAACTAGGCGGTGAGGATCCATGCATAGGTCCCTGTAAGCAGCTCGGATGTACCTAAACAGGATTAAAGTATCACATCAGTTAAATCAGGCAACACAAGACTGAGCGTAGTCGATTCTATTTTATTTCTTACGCATTTATTGGACTATAACAGCTCTCTATACTAATTCTTGTGTGCACATCTCATTCCCAGTTCAAACTATCGTTATGCAGCAGTGCATTTG
>OX104071.1:3504167-3554575 GCA_944474145.2 Dicrocoelium dendriticum
TTCCGACAGTTACATATTTAAGTCTGGACAAGTGCCGTGTTGCGATATGTTGAATTCAAATTGCCATTGAGACTACGGATGAACGCCCAATCCAGGTATATACGTATATGGAATGAAATCGACGAGGATATCCAGGCGGTTTTGTACGGCTAACATAGTGCAGAAATGCGGCGCTGGGGCAAACCGAAAAAAACGTTAGCAGGACATAAACAAGGTGAGTTTATGACAAACTGATTTTGATTGCAATTCTCGGACATCTAGTGGAAAGCGGACACCGAATTAAGACCGCTGATGTTATCCAAGTACTTTATGTAGTATAGCAACGGTACACCAAAGGTCTTAGGAAGCAAAGCTTACGGACGACCGAAGCGATCACGATTAGGATAAGTCAACTGTTATTATGCAAACAGAAGGCTTCGTTGCAAGGGCTTCTTCCACATTGGCCTTGTTAGCTTACCAACTTTTATCACTCGGGACGTCTACAGTGGTCGGATGGTGCGCTTGGCATTCCACAGATCAACCAACTCCCACGTTTTTGGCTTCATCAGCTATTTGTGTTCTGACTTTCCAACTTATAATGGTAAATGCCTGAGGAGATTTGTCGAACAGAGTACTCTTCGCAAAATTGTGTTCTTGCATTTTCCATGGGTATAATGTATGATATATATATATATATATATATATATATATATATATATATATATATATATATATATATATATATACATGGTTGGCGGCATCCGGTTTCGGATTTGCCTGTCACTGTGGCAAGCCACAGGACGCCTGCGCCTACAGAGGGACCATGGGTGGCTTGCGCTGCACCACCCACAGCTCCAACCACATACCCATATCCAGTGTAAACCCGAAGGAATAAGACCGGGAGGCATGCGGATGGGAACCACGTTTCATCAACGGAGCCGGCCCACACTCCTTCACAGGCAAACACAAGCAAGCTGTATTTGGGGAATCAAGCGCACACAAGGCGGTGGCTGGACCGTAGTCCGCTCCACACTGAGTGCATGGAACCGCTCTTTGAGCCTAGCACGGCCACAAGAACCGTGCACCCTGTCCACTCCAGCAACGACCAACTGTCTCCTGGAGTCAGTATGAACGATGTAGTGGGTAATAGACAGGTAGGCACCTTGTCAACATACACATCAAACGCAACCATGCCAGGGATATCAAACAACAGCCATTCACTTTAAACGACAAGCTGAAATAAAATAAATTCAATAATGCATACAGATACGGTAGCATAACTCTTCGCTAAATTACCATATGAAGTAATTTGGTTAGCAACAAATCCGTGATAAGTAAGAAATGTCCACAAGTTACTCCAAAATGCTACAAACGCAACAAAATTACCGAAGATAAGCGCAATTAGTGTAAGCAACGTGGCCAGTTAATAGAACATTATTCAGGGAGGCAGAACAAACCAAATAAAGCGGAATGAAATTTAGCCAGCTTAAAAAGACCTAGTTTAAGTGTAAGTTGGTTTAGCCCAACTGCGGTGAAGAAGCATCAAGAATGCAACATCAGCCTCAGCATGGGGCACGATATATATACACATATATATATATATATTTATATTTATACATGGAAATTTAAATGCAAACAAGGATGTAAAAACTAATGCAGATGCAAGAAATAACAATATTTTACCTACTTTCCACGGCGTTTTGTCAATCATTTTCGTCATTTATAAGACATTATTAATTTTGAAAGGGTTTGTTCACGCAGGCTTGCGCGCACTCTCTCCATTGCAACCGGGCTTGTTCTGAATTGAACCGAAACTGTACCAAGAATATCAGGCATGGTAGTGCTGACGAAATGTCTCTTGTCTCGTGTACTCGAAATATTCGTCTCGTCCTCTATAGGCAAACATTTGTTAACAGGGGAAAGCGCCCTGCCAGAATTTCTCCCATAAACACTCAAAGCTAATTAAGTCTGAAGCAACCACCACCAGAGCGCAGGGATATGCAGCTAGGCCAACTGAAAAAAAGTATACGTCCTCAAGCCTCTACATACAAAACCGACACTGTTGTCGGGATAAGTTGCAGACAGCCGGCCCAGTACCTACCCACAATGCCTCTGACTACGTTTCCAAATCCTGCGACCTCAAGCTGGCATAGTCCTTATGTATGCGACACCGAAGTAGCAAACAAAACGTTGGTAGGCCACAAGGACTTACAGTTAAGATGGTGCAACCCCTATCTATCTCAAGTCAATATTCACCCACCACCACCCGCTGTATTACTCGATTGGCAACAATACAAACCGAAGCAAAATGAGTTCGTCGACTTCAGCAACCCTCCACCCCTGTATACTACGGATGTCAGTCCTTTCTTAGACTATCACATACCACCACTTCCTCCCCCACCAATCCTCCCCCTATCACGTGCGATTATGAACCAGAGATTAATCAAACTACTAGAGTATGTACTTCATTCAATCCAGTACGATCTGGAGCTCAGTGTGCCTCAGCTACCTCACAACACACAATTCTCAGATACAATGACGATGAAACAAATATTACCCACCACTTTCAGTCCATGTTAACAATGTCTTTCAAAGCTGTTGTCATTAACCTACGTTCCCTTTTACCTAAATTAGATATACTTTCAACACTTATGTTCATGAGACCCCCGATATTGTTTTTATCACTGAAACTTGGTGCACGTCGGAAATTAGTGATTCTCAGCTTAACATCCTAGGCTATAAGCTTTTCCGCAAGGATCGCTCGCACAAACGTGGTGGTGGCTGTGCCATATATCTTCGAAATAACCTGACTGCCATTCCTGCAGATCAACCTGTGTTCATTGACTTAGAAGATACACTATGGCTAGTGATCCCATCTATTGATCTTCTAGTGGGTTGTATCTATCGGCCGCCCCGAACTACACAATTTGCAACCCAAAAGCTAATCGATATGATCAATGTTGCTTCTAACACCACATACAAATCCAAAATTGTGTGGAGATTTCAACCTACCACATGCTAACTGGATGCTGCCTACACTCAGAAACACGGCGGAGATTGAGGAAATTATCGCATGTATCCACTTCAATGGCTGGACTCAGCATGTTAGAGAGCCAACTAGAAGTGCTACTACCTTAGACCTTGTATTCACGATGGGAATCGCGAACGCTTATACATTCATTGATAATCCACTGCCTGGCTGTGATCACAACACGGTGCTTTGTGATATGACTATTGATTTACCTAAACGACCAAGTAAAATGCTAAAACCCATTCGTAACCTCCATCATGTGGAATGGAACGCATTTAATGAACTTATCGGTACCATGAATTGGAATACGTCATTCCTAACCCACAACCCTACTGTGGCTACAAATGAGTTTATAAACAACATTGCCCTTGGTGTGGATCTACTAGCACCTACTGTAAGGAGAAATACCCATGAACATAGGGGTGAAATCAAGCTTCTGTCCAAAGCCAAAATAAAACTAAAGAAACTCAAATCGCTATACAGCAGGAACAACAGCTTCGCAACCTTGCTACAAATACACGAGAACTTACTATATTTACAACGTCTAACCTTAACGGTCAAAACCAAAGAAGAAAGCCGGGTACTCAGAAATCCTGAGAAAGTAAGTGCATTGATGCAACTACTCAAAAGAAGAAACCTTAAACCACTTCAGGAAATTGAAACGTTGGTTCTAGATGATGGTTCAACGACGCGCGACATCTCCTGTATATGCGAGGCCATGAACTCTAGTTTTGCCTCTTCTTTTGTCCCCAACATTCACCCACTTCATCCTCCACTTCCAAAAAGAACGACCGAACTATACTGCAATATCCCTGTGAGGTTAAGAGAGGTGAAAAGTGCCATCGCAGCCATAAAACCATCAACTCATCCAGGTCCAGATGGCATCTCCCCAACTGTTATAAAACTCGGAGGAAAAAACCTCGCACTATTGTTACTAAACTTTTTCACACTTTCACTCATTACCGATTGCTTTCCAGCTCAATGGAAGCAATCCACTATAATGCCTAAGCACAAGGGTGGACCGAGAAATCAAATGTCAAGCTACCGCCCAATAAATCACACTTCTGCTGTTTCCAAAGCCCTAGAGCGAATAGTCAAGAAGAACATCGTCCAATATCTAACAAGACTGGATCTGATCAACCCTTCACAGCACGGCTTTCTCTCAAAACGCTCCTGCGTTACATGCCAGCTACAATTTCTCGATCACATCACGACTATGATTGACAGAGGAATGGCAATTATCATAATTCTGTTAGACATGCAAAAGGCTTTCGACCGCGCGCCACACCAGCCACTGCTGTCTGCTCTAGAGTTATATGGAATTGGAAATCCGCTGCTTAACTGGTTCGATTCATACCTAAACGGTCGAACTCAGGTCGTTAAAATCGGTCAGCAACATTCTACACCGTAGCCAATAACCAGCGGTGTCTTCCAGGGAAGTGTGCTCGGACCGCTACTTTTCTTAATCTATGTAAACAATATATGTGACCCAATCGAACATGGGCATCCATTTCTGTTTGCAGCTGATGTCAAACTGGTTTACTCATTTCATCCGGACCAACTACATATGTGTTCGAGAAACATCTGTGAAGACCTATCCGCACTAAATATAGCTAGTGAGCGCTCTTTAATGAAGTTCTCCGCAGTGAAATCCCAAGTACTTGGGTACAGATGCCGCATCCCAGAAGGCTCCATTATACTTGCCGGAAACGTGATCTCAACGTCTGATTCAGTTCGGGACTTAGGAATTAGGTACTCCAACTCTTTCAATTTCTCCGAACATGTGCTTTATCAGGTTGCGAAAGCAAGGCAGCTATGCGGATATATCACCAGAACTTTCCCCCTACCTGAAGTACGACTTGAATCATTCAAGATAATCGTACGACCGACTCTAGGATACTGTACTGTCGTTCACAGCCAATTGAGAAAGAAAGACAGAACAGCTCTGGAAAATGTCCAACGATCATTTACCAAACTGCTCATGGGACGCTGCACAAACCTGACTTATTATGATCGCGGTCGAAAACTCCAGCTGGATCCACTCTGGCTGAGACGCTTAAAGAACAACCTCGTTCTCTTCTACAACATTATAAACCAACGAATTTACGCAGTCAACACCGCACTTGAACTACGGAAGTTTGCAGTCTATCCCACACGTAATGGCAGCTACCTGATACATACAAACCTTTCAAGTCATACAATTCGGTCGAATTTCTTCTTAGTGAGATACACTTATCTGTGGAACAAACTACCCCAACAGATACGCATGTGTACAAGCCATGTCACCTTTCGAAATCTCCTTCAGACCTTCCTCACTATACCAAATGCTCCGAAGATATTTGACTCACAGCAAACACTAGAAACACTGACAGAAGTTGGTATAAAAAAACATTTGATAATAGATTACAGCTAGCTTACCCACTACATGTCATTACATACCATACCAAGTCCTGTGTCTTTGCAGCCTAATAGTCCCTTAGTTTATTATCTACTCCTGACGATACAAACATCCGTAAATTTTACATATGAGTTGCGCGGGTCTAGGACTCAAGAAAAAGTAATCATGATCCGAAATGCTATCAATAATCTTTTCTTTAATGTTATGAAACGTATTGACTATACACCTGATCGCTCCCACTTATGGGGCTGTGTACCGTCCGTCGGTAAATATACAAATTTATTTATTTATTTATTTAACCATTTGCGACCTGCTTGATCGGATCTAATTGTTGGAAATCTTGCTGACACGCAAACGCTCTTTTCTGCGTTACGCCGGAACTGTCGCCCTTATCGAGTGAAGCTTAAATTGTGTGTATGCGCGTAGATGTGTATGCAACTGCATTTGTTTGTCTGCCGCATGTTACAGTGAACATAGAAAACCCATTTATCATCCATCGCCATCTTAAAATACATCGATCACAATCTTCTGCATTCACATTTTTCTGTCATTGTTCTCTTCATTGAGGCGACATCACGAGATGTTAGCATCTATCGGTTGTTATCTCCTCATCGCGTTAGCCAAATTGCCAGAGATTTAACTGCTTCACGTACGCTTCATTTGAAATTTCAGATTTGTTCTCATTCAAAATTAGTGGTAAAGATTCTAAACCTGTGTTGCAACGTGTAGGGACCATCTCTTTACCCTCTCTCTAACCTGCTAAGTTCGTATCACTTCGGAGTGTCCAGACACAACGCAGCTCGGTAGAATCGGTTGGATACTTAGCTTAGTTGATTTCATGATTAGCTCACAAGCAATATAAAGAAATGTGGCAGCAACAATCATGTGTTCTCTTTGTGTGAATGGGCGCATCCGAAGTAGGAGTGTGTGACAGACCGAGATGAAGACTAAACGTTGAACGGTAGGAACAATATATATTTATTTAATTTGCAACAGTCTATGAGTAGACCTGGAGACACCAGAAACCATGGAACACAAACTAAGGCACGACATTTGTACAAGAAAACAAAACACATAAGTTACTGCCCCTTGCTTCATCCAGGCGAAGCATTGTATTCCAGCAACGTTATGCTGTAATTCTGGGGAGCATTGGACCCCTGTTTGACAAACGAACAAACGAAAAGCGTATGAACTGAGCAATCAGTCACCGGCTCCCATTGGGTGCGATTCCCTGAATTCGCTCCGCTGCCTTGCGGGCGGGTTATTTAGCCAAAGGTGTCCTCTAAGTCAACACCCTACTTCGGATTGGGAAACCGGGTAGTATCTCGCCCTCTGACGAAACCATGGAATTTAATGTTGTTGTAGAGACAGTATGTCCATGTATAAAGCTGTTTGAGATTAACAACCAACGCTTTTCCAACATAGAATGCATGTTGAATCTGGTCAATCTCAATATTTGCTACGAAACACAGGACAGGGTTCTACTATATTACATCCAAATGTTGTACACTCCTTTTGCATTAAACTGTTAGTATGTGACCAGTATAAGTCCATCTATGATGAAAGGAATGGTTTTGTAGTCCCTAGGTTGAAGTAAAGGTTGAAGGAAATTTCTTGTTTGACCCATTTTGTCAAGTGTCCCTTGATTATAGAGTTGTCGGCCGGTGGCCGAGTGGTCTGCACGTTTGCTTTGCAACCATCAGTTCACCGGTTCGAATCCGCGTAGGGATGGGCGTCCTCGCGGTATACTCAGCCCGCACGCGACTGGTGGTGGTCGCGCGGCAGCGAAGCGCCGTTACGGCGTACAGCTGACACATTATTATTATTATTATTATTATTATTATTATTGTAGAGTTCATCCCTTAATTCTTTCCGCCTACTAAACTAATTCACAACTATACGCGAATCGCTAAAGGCGTTGTATCCCCCATTTATTTGAACGCGATGATCGGTGTGGCGGAATAAGTCGGGAGAAGTATGTCAGTATACATGAAGGTGGCTTCTGAAATCCTTACGAGGTTAGCCATGCAGCGTTTGAACCAAGCAGATATGTGAGCTCCACAGTAAGTATCAGCAGCTGGAGGTAAGTAATTACATGGTACCTCCCCTACACAAACGTCAACAGTCTCATTTGTCTAACAGAGATTGTCGCACTGTGCTTTTGCAACAATAACTATGGCTGCTCGTCGCTAGCTTTCCTTCACATTGAACGACTGAACTCTATGGTAAGCCACATGTGTATTTGTGATGCGGGTGCTCAGGACTGTATGGGTCGTATGGGCGTGAAAGATGAGGGTATCTGGGTATTCACATTGGCCAGAGAATCCACAAGCCCGTGGTTACTCACAGTAGCTACGGATGACCTAGCACCAATAACTTTGTGTATGCTACAAAACAAGTTCCAAGGGAGGAAGCGATGGCACCTGGCTCAACACAGAACTTAGCTTTTTATGCACTCGAAGAGGCTGCTTGTTATCTAAGAGTTCTGCCACGCTAGATGAGGTGGTCGAATTAGTAGCGTTATACTCTAAACGCGATTTCTGAATCGCAAGACACTGGGATTAATTCTTCGGACGCGGTAAGAACTCAACGCTTGACGTTGGTAAGCGAGACGTACGGAATCATTCTCATGGTCGTTATGGTGTGCACCACTTTCCTGAAGTGACACCAACCCATCGCACTAAACCTATTCCATAAGAAGAACGGAAAAGTCGGTGGATTCCACATAGCGGAGGCAAATCGAGTGAGCTAATGGTGTGAGAAACACAGTCTCGATGGCACGTAGTCTCTGCGGTGTTGCTGCGCTAGCTAGACGGTGAAATTACCCATCCGTTACTTAATTAATTCCTTTAAGGCAACGTGAAGGTGGCGGAGTCACACGTAGATTTCTAGGCAACTTCGATGAAGTTGTTATCTAAGGTTAAACGCAATCGCTGGATCCACTGCATAGAATCTTAAAATGTCAAATACTCTTCTTCAACTTGTCTAGCATTAAGCCATCGTGTTAACTAAATAGTTTGCTATAGACTAAAAACCCTGGTGCTTTCCAGATATCAGAAAAAGGTAGATCTCATGACAACGCGTCACCATCATAAATAACCGAAACCCCACGGCGGGTACTCGAAATCCGACTTTGAATTGCTTGTCGCTGTGCAAAGCGTTGTCCACGGACCTTTGTGGTAAAGCCATCAAGGCGCCAGTCGTGCGTCACCAGGCCCCGAATTTCACCCCAGCTCAGGTTATCTCCATCAGATGAGTCTAAACGAAGACGAGACCCGCCATGTGGAGTCAGTGTTGGGAGAAACAACACTGATCCACTTCCAGGCTGTATTCAACTCAAGCATTTCACAAGTTGTAGGCTGTTGAGAAAAGGTATACGAACAGAAGTGAGGCTTATGCAATAAACTTGACAAGCCGTGAATATGTGGTTGAAAGTCGATAGATTCGTTAGGTGCATTCTGAAGCGCTTGTTGTGTTAGTGGATTGCGACTCGCAATCTTACGGTGGACAATGATTCGCAATGAAGGGAACCTTGGTCACTGCGATCACTAGGACCGTAACTGAGGAACCAGATGAATATTGGTTGTTGTCCACCTGAAAATACAGACAAGCTAGTCGTAGTCAGGTTACGTTAGAGAGGCGTCAATCTGATTGATTAATGTTGATAAACTGCGAAGAATTTGTAGGGTCCTTGCAAAGCAGCGCATGGCCAAGCAACAGAACCGTTTCTAACAAGCTTATAGCCAAGTTGAAATATTTAACTAACAACGGCGAAACCGATCTGAAATATTATCATTCTCCTATCGAAGACTTGATGAAATTATCTACGGTTTGACATTTGAGACATAGCCCTTGTCATTCCACGCTACGTAAACTTCGCCAATACTTTGCATCTGCCCCTGGTCACTTAAGGATCCATCACATGGAGCATTTTAAACACGTGCAATCTCACCCGCAGTTATATTACAAGGTACCTATATGAAATTGGCTCTGATATCCTTGTGTTGATGCCAATATTCCGCTACTCGTTTTCATGATGCATCATGAGCCCAGAACTCCCAAACCAATTGGACAGACTGACCTCGAGCCGTCCGAATACGAATTTCAACTTGAACTCCATTTGTAGTCCAGAGACACTGATCACTCGTTAACTAGTAGTGGTGATATTTATCCTTCGCTATCCAAAGTGAGCAATACTCCACCTTTTCGCTCACCTACCTGATTGCATTGTGGCGCTTATTGCTGCAGAGCGCAACTTAGTGGTGGAGATTCCACAAGAGTATTCCATCTGCATGGTGTTTCAGACCACGTTTACTGTTCTCCTATACACTATCCTGGCCGCTTAAAGCAGCGGACCTGAAGAGGCTAGTTACGTTCGACCACCGGTGCCTTCGCAGTTTGGCTCACATCTGGTGGAAACACCGCGTGAGCAACGAGCGTGTTCGACGCCTTGTTTATGGCACAAGAAAAGGAAATGAACCGCTCAGCAGCGTTATTTCACGCACCAGGCTCCGATGGCTCGGACACGTGTTACGCATGCCAGCCCACCGACTCCCGCGACGTGTGTTGTTTGTGCGCCGGGGGTGTGGATGGAAGAAGAGGAGGGGAGGCCAAGTGATGACTTGGTCGAGAGGAATGAAGGTCCTCACTTCTGAGCTGGCCTCGGTTGGAGCGTCTCGGCTCCCTGGTTGGGGTCCGAAAGACGATGAACATGTTTGGTTGGACACACTTGCTGAGATGGAAAGGAGCCGACCTCAGTGGCGTTCGTGTTGTGAGTTTCTTTGTCCCACCCCATCCCTCTTAGCCTACCACTCCAACCACATCTCATTATTTAGCCTTATATAATTTTGCATTGTAATTTATTTTTTGATGCAAAGCAGCCGGCTGGTAGCCTAACGGAACGATGCTCATCCGTTACCGGTAGCTCAGCCGGCTGGCACCAGCTGCATATTTTTCTTTTTTATATGTATTGCGGCACAGTAGCTGAGGTGTTCCCCACCTCTAGCTAACGTGTATGATGATGATGATGATGATGATGATGATGATGACGATGATGATGATGATGATGATGATGATGATGATGATGATGATGATGATGATGATGATGATGATGATGATGATGATGATGATGATGATGATGATGATGATGATGATGATGATGATGATGATGATGATGATGATGATGATGATGATGATGATGATGATGATGATGATGATGATGATGATGATGATGATGATGATGATGATGATGATGATGATGATGATGATGATGATAAACTATCCTTCGCATATTCTGGCATTGAATTGTTGACTGCACTTTGACCTAAACACTGCCTGCAACAACAGACTGGTTTTGACCAATATCAGAATCAAGGGAACGATGTGCTCGGATGCTATCTGATTAATCGGCTTACCAAGTTTCAAACGGCTCCACTTTGTAGACATCACGCATGCGATGCTTCACTTCACCAAATCGCCCATGGGATCCAGTGTGTGTTCGAACAGCGCAATTTTCAGCCGTCACCCACATTGCTTCTATGAAGAGTTCAAAATTCGGCACAATATATGTATAGGAACATAGTTAAAAAATAGTACGTTGCTTCCCACTACTTTCTGAAAAACAGTATTCCTCTTAATAGACTACATGCCGTCCCACTTGTGCACGGATTTCAAGTGCAGTCGTAGCTCCGAAAGCCAGACCTATGCTTATCACGTTTAACACGAACAGGATACTAGATGATGGGACGCGCTATTTCACAATTGGTTATCCGTTATGTTGGTCAACCATCGTCACCCGTGGCTGGGTGGATTAAGTCACTTTTTGATAAGAGTAAAAACGGCACATACGCAGTGCTGGTGATTCTCAGAAGGACGAAATGTCTGTCTAGCATTTGCTCTGATAAGTGCTGGCTGTCTGATTGAGTCTGAGGAATCAACTCAAAAACCATACTCTACTCTCCAGTATTTTTCTTAGCTACGAGAAATTAACCCACCGACCACCAATGAAAGGAAGTTGGCTCGAGTACCAGGTTGCAAATTTATATGACTTGTCGACATAACTAATATGTTTTCTACTGGCGAAATTTACCACTTGTGTGAATTCCTGACTGCGACGAATTACCTCTGAAATTTTCGCTACTTTTTTTCTGTATGATTTTGCCCTCTTGTAACTTGTTAGGAAAGGAATCTCTAGGCGAGCAGCCAAGGCGCCGATCGCCGGTATTGAGTCAAAGTATGACCGGTGAGCGGCACGCTCCCACGTGGATTGGATGAATATATGGCAAACTGGATGAACCGACCAATTAACACGAGTGGTATTACTTGATCGGTCATAACCCGACGATTCTAGTGGCTTCCACGTAAGTTTCATACACTACCCCCTAATGTTCGATTTGAGCTTTGTAACAGACGGTGTGATTAGACACTCCAACCATGTCTGCTCCATGCTCGTCTGAAACCGTTATTTTTGCTTTCTTGTCGATGCCAGTGATCTCGAGGTGCCGATCGATAGCCAGACGTCTAATATGGCGTAGAGCGAGCACTTCATCATTGGACGCTTACTTTGCTCTCAGTGCGTTCACACTGGTTCAATTAGCTGGATTAAGTAATTCAGAAGCAAACTTGAACGGTTTGGCAAACAGTAATTTTGAGAAGGAAAACTGACTTAAAATCTTCAGTTACCAGACGCCGATTAGCTGGGATGTATACCGGTATTATCCTCACTTCCACTGGTGATTTTTCGACGGGTAGGAATACGGTCAACATGCACACCAAGCACAGCCAAACCATGGGTATAAAACAACTAACGGAAAACAATCGGTTTGGTATAGTAGTTTGGTAACGTTTCGCCTTCGTCAGAACAGGTGAATCAGTGTGCAATTGGCGTGGGATTTTATAGCGAACAGGGGTGACAACCGCGGTACCCGAGTCTTGAGCCATGAGTCATTACAGGAATAGTTCGGGATGTCACCTCAGGTGGTTCGATCACAGTGGGAATAGTCCAGGTGTACCTTTGTGCGTCATGACATTGACGGATAAGCCCATAGTGTTGACAATGGGAGTCGGTTTGCACTTTTCAATCTGATCCACGCGTCGATGCTCGTCAAGCTGGTCGGCTTAAGACCGCCCGCCACGCATTAGGGATTTCTCCCCCCTCCATTCTATTCACGCAGTCGTCAGATTTGGCAATTTCCACCGCCTCTGCAATCAACCGCTGAGTGGTTGATCGGATACACTTCCTAATGACCTCTACGTTTTCGAGGTCTATCTGGTGACCCGTGTCTAATGCATGCACAGCTACGGCCGAGTCTCTTATTATTGCCTGCTATTCCAACTGGTTTCTTGGTAGTCTTGCAATGCGTCTCCTATGCTCAGAAATTCGTGTGCGTAATTCTCTCGCTGGTTGGCCTATGTACACACGTGCACAGTCCTTACATTTAATTTTATAAACACAGTTAGTCGTCCTATCCTTGGGAAGCGGGTCCTTCAGGTGTACCAGCGCCGAACGCAACGTTCGACCTCGGTGAAAGATCACCCTTATATTTTCCTTGTTTAATACCCTCCGAATTGCCTCCGAAATGCCTTCCTTGTACGGAATTCCGACCGTCCCTATGCACTCGGCTGGGGGTCTTGACTGCTGGTGTAGCACTTTAGGCAATTGGCTTTTAACTAGCCGTCTTGGGTAACCACTTTCTAATAGTTTGCCCATTGCCACTTTCCCCGCAGCCTTTTTGTCCTCCTCCATTGTGCACAAGGTTTGTGCCCTGTAGAAAAGCGCTGAGGCTATCTCATGACTACTCGATCTGTTCCAAGTATCTTCCATGAATTTGAAACTAACGGAAAAGTTGCAAGAAAATTAGCACGCAAATTTGACACGAAATATGCAGCGGAATCTCAGGACAGATTAAAAAGGTCTACTCTAAGTGTAAGTAGGTGTAGTCGGAGTGCGGTTAAGAAGCCTGAAATACATAACCTCAACCTAGCATGAGGCTCACTGTTTCTCTGCCTCGCTACATCTGTAGTAAATAAAATAAATAAATAAATAAAATAAACGTTTTATTCCTTAGCAGTGTGAGGCACAGACCAATTGGGTGGTCTTATCAACATGTACAACATGATCGCATAATATAGTTAATTTTTGTCTTTTGATCAAGGGTTCCAATATGGGCTTTTGAAGTGCTTAGCAGTTTGGAAATAGTAGAGGGATAAAGAAACTGGGAACAATAATAAATGTAGATTTCACGGAAAGTTCAAGTAAAGTAATACGGTCATCCATGGAACTGTCCCCAGGGGACTTGCTTCCATGCAGAGTATTTCCACGGTGGGTTTCATCCGCAATTCCATGCTCCAATTGGCTCTGTGCCTGTGTGGCAAGATAGTAAATAAGCCATCAGAACTAGGTATCAAATGTCTCTCTCAATTTTAAGGGCTGTTTTATGCATACATTATAGGCGATGGAGCCTCAGCCCGTTCTGTCATGCGGATCAATCAAGTATGGCACTTTTTCGTCTTAAGCCAGCGAGTCAGTAGCAATATGATTCGCATGGGTATACTTTTTATTTTGGAAGCTGTAATCCGTCACCACAAGAGATCAGCCCAGTCATGACCAACGGTGAAACAAAGAAGAAGATAAAGTATGAGGAATTATAAAACATAATGATGAATACAAACGCTTACCGATAGGCTAGTCACAATTTGATGGAGAATCTTGGCGAGTGACGACGATGGTACAGAGACATCAGCTTGAAAGGCGTAGTGCATCTACAAACCACTGCTTCAAATGAGAAAACAGAATTGGTTAGACAGATTGATGGATCGTTCTCAACTATATACTCAAGAATGCAACTATGTGTAGGTAATCTTATATTATTGAAACGAATAGAGGATATGATGACTTTAATATGTATCCAGGACCTTTCTCAAACAAATCATCTAGAGTCACCGTTTGGCTTAGTGTTGACCAGATATTTGCAACAGTCAGGTGAATATTAATCATGCGTCTGAATTGTGCATAGGTAGTGCAGTTTCTAACACTCGATGGAAGTTTGTTCCATATTAATGCATTTTTACGGAGAGAAAGTTTGAGCGGAGCTTTGTGCGAGACTTTGATATTTTCACTGTGCGCTATCTGTTTGTTAGTTCATAGCGCATACGAGTCTGAAACTCGAGTTGTGGCTGAGCAGTGAAGCTTAACCCGAATAGTAAGCGGTATAGAAAGCACAGATTAAGTTTGAGTCTGCGTAGCCACAGCGGCTCCAGATTTAGCGCCTCGCAAAGCGCACGGTATGTCATAGTATCAGTGATTGTTTGGAGACAGAAATTCGCTTCCACAGGACTTTGCTCGCAAAATTCCACTGTAGTTTTATTGCTATTTATGCTAAATATTAATAATTGCTCTGTATTCTCAAATCTCGTTTTATTCAGTTAATGCTAAAGATGCCTCTGTGGCAGCTGAATTTTCGTCCGGCTTGGTTGCGGAAGGCATAAACACTCCCTGGAGTTAGCAATAGATGAGGCGGTTTTCAACAGGTAAGCACTCTGTCAACATTCACATCAAGCGCAGTCAGATCGGGGATATCAACTGAAAAAGCTGTCAAGCACGCGTCAGCACACATTTGCAAGTACATTTATTGACCGACTGCCATGCCTGTCGCATTATTGACCAGGGTTAGTAAATGGAATCGGAAGCAGCGTGCTTACGGTTAGTCAGCGTTTATCCATCCGTTTCATCTTTGCTACTGGCCCCACGTGACCAAGTGCCACTCGGCTGAAGCACACGTGATTACCTGTGCTACAGCACCAGGTGCTTGCTGCCCACTGGCTCCGTCGGTGCATGTGGTTTGCGCAACCAGCATGCTACTTCTTGACGCAAGTGTCCTAATTCACCTGGACACCGGTGTTCTTGATGTGTTTCACCATAAGTAGTGTAACTTTTTCACTTTCAGTTAACACCTAAATTGAAGATTAGCTAGTGGGAAATTCATCTCAAGTATGTCCCGCTATAGGTGTTTTGGTATGTCCGCATTTCTCCTCCCTGCAATGCATGTGTGTAGCTATATGTTCAAAGGATAGTTCCATGCATCCCGTGTGGAGTGGGCTACGGCACTGCCGTCGCCTTGTGTACTCCTAGTACATATGAATCCCTACATTAAAAGACTGAAAGGCATCCGCCCTGCTTGTTGAAGGATGGTGGGCCGGCTCCGTTGATGAAACGTGGCTCCCATCCACATGCCTCCCGGTCTTATTCCTTCGGGTTTACACTGGATATGGTTTATGTGCATGGAGCTGTGGGCGGTGCAGCGCAAGCCACCCATGATGCCTCTGTATGTGCAGGTATCCTGCGTGTATATATATATATATATATATATATATATATATATATATATATATATATATACCAGGGATATCAAACAACAGCCATTCACTTTAAACGACAAGCTGAAATAAAATAAATCCAATAATGCATACAGATACGGTGGCATAACTCTTCGCTAAATTACCATATGAAGTAATTTGGTTAGCAACAAATCCGTGACAAGTAAGAAATATGCACAAGTTACTTAAAATGCTACAAACGCAACAAAATTACCGAAGATAAGCGCAATTTGTGTAAGCAACGTGGCCAGTTAATAGAACATTATTCAGGGAGGCAGAACAAAACAAATAAAGCGGAATGTAATTTATATATCCCTGGAGTTCAAGTACTCTACAACACTTCCTCGCTTTGGAATGCAGTTTGGAAATTCGGTGTTCAAGACCCAACAACTATTGTTGCAAGTATCCACACGTTGGCTCGTCCGTGTAAGCTGAATAATCCCGGCAAGTCACTGACTCGCGATTAACATGCTAATGTTGATGCTACATGTTCTGTTTCATATATTAGTCACAAGAATGAGTGTAGCTATATTTCCACTTGTACATCGCTCATACTGAAGTTAGGATAAGTCAGCTATTATCGAGATCAGATGCAGAAGAGCAAACGTTCCTTTTACAATTTAAATTAGAATTGACCAGTCATCTAGATTGACTTAAAAGTAGATTAGTCCAACTGTGGTGTTACGGTAGTGTGTAAATAAATATGTAATTGGAAAATGAACCCAGCACAACAACAATTGATTTGTTGCGAAGCATAGCTGCAACCGAGATGTATGATGACAGATTGTTAGTAAATTGTAAGCGGTAAAATTACGATGACAAATTCAGGTCGCATGGGAATATAATACGTTCAGTTAACCACCTTATCGGCGCCATCTGTCCGGGCACTTGATACCCATTGTTTGTCTACCCTCAAATGATTAACTCTGCAATGCCCACTGTTTTCATTGCAAATCACAACATGTGGATGGAGATTTAATCGTTCATTGTTTTCTCAGGCCATGTCTAAGTGGTTCCATTCCAAACCCCGCCGTGAAGATACCATGGTGCCCAGGTGTCCCACGATATACTCATTTGAGATATTAGATAATTAATTGTTATGCAAGGTACTTCTTGTAAATTTGCTAAAACAGTTTGCACACTCTTTCGAAAGTCGATGATAGAACAGGGAGCAGCGGAATTTACCACATCTGTTGGTGATGTGATAGTGTCAATGGGGCCATCAGGAAATGTATGATATTATCGTCTACTAACGCTTATAGCAAGAGAGCATGTATAGTACAGTACACAGGAACCATAAGTCATCTGTGCTTTACGGTACATTTAGTTGTGCATCATTCTACCTGGTAACCATACTCACGGCATTTGCTTCGGTATTTCCATATCTGTCTCAATCTATTGTTGATACCTACACTTCTGAATAAACTTAAGGCTGTCGTTTCGGTTCTCATCCAAACGCTAACTAATCACTGACAGTGGTATTGGTTACTTATAATTCTACGTGCGATTTTCTAAAACTACAGAAATATGGCTGTTATTCTTTCATGCAATTCAAACTCATGCATGTATGTAGTGTTATGGTTCGTGAGGGTTATTATTTCTTCATCCAGTTTGTGGTAGTACATACACAAGTGTGAACAAATGCCCGTTCGCAACACTGCAGTATTATAACTCGAACCAAGGACCTTTGGTATGTCAACTGAGATCTCACGTTGAATGACTAAGTGGAAGCCATTTGGAAACACTTATAAGCACCACACTTCAGCCTGACAGACTGATGTCATTTTCACTCGCGTAACACCATTATCTGCTGGCTCGATGTGTAAATGGGACTCGGCTAAAGTACAAAACGCGCTAACATCTGTTCGTGTCTCGATACATTCCCACTTGACAGATGGATCTTATTACATTTCTTCTCGTGTGACACCGTGACCTATTAGGGGTTGCAATATGAGGTCAATGTATCCCATCTCAAGTGTCTCTATACGCCCCATTGTACTGCGGCCGCCTTCAGGTTAACGCACTGAGATTCAGACAAGTCATCAAGGTTGATTCCCGGAACAGCGGCAATACGTTGTGATATCCGAATCGAAATGCATGGTCATAGGTAGTATTCTAGACACTGATGGTTTGATCAAGTTATGCTAGCGGTCCGAACGAATGACCAGGGGGAAATAAATAGTAACAAATGACAGACTGCCTGGTGGTTCTACCTCCCTGTTGATTCTCACTCACCTCGGACAACAGACGATTATAACCGGCTCTGGTTTTACCTTACGACACGGATAGCCTGCAGTGGACATAATCGCACCATTTCCCTGCTAACTTGGAAAGTTGCTTACGCCATCTCCGTCATTCTTTTTTGGTGTCATCCTTATTCTATATACCGCATGTAAGTCGGGCTTGGGTGCAGTTTCATTCCAGAATGATTAACTACTGACTCAAGCGGTGTCTAGTATGGTTACATACCGAGACAGTGAGCTATGGCATCTTCCTATTCGTATTGTTATTCGTTCGCGATTCACCTCACTATGTAAGCTCCATGGTATTGCTCACCATAACCGTAGCTTGACTAGCTGCTCAATGCGAACTTGCATGATGCTTAGAGAGCTGGTGCATCGCAGAATACTGGTTCAGTCCATCCATGAGCTCATTCGTAATTGATGTGAGTGCGGTTTTTCCGAGCGATTTGTGTGCTTGCTACGGATCAATGCTAGGGTGGCAAATTATGGGGTATGTTTCCAGTTCGATGGATACGTTTGGCCGTTTACAGTACGCATAAAATGTCGAATTTGACATTTGTAACAATGCTCAACGATTGTCCTTCGTGTGACCAGTTTGGAGTATGCATTCGAAGAGAAATTTCCCTGGAAATTCTGTGTCAAGTGAACAATCCCGACAATTAACCGACTAGCGATTATCACGATGTCGCCATTTCATGCTCCACTCCGCAGGCTAGTGATGAGAGGGAGTATAGTTATAGTTCCATTTATCCCTCAGCCATACTGAATTTACCGGGGCTTATGAAAACATACGTACTAACCGGATGGAAGGCAGACGTGCAGAGACGCCTACCAGAAGTTGCATTGCACATGGTCAATCTTTTGTATGGATTAAGTAAAAGGTTGAACCTAACGGGAATGGTACGTCAGTGTGTTATTATATAACATCGGAAATGAATCGGCGCATAGCGACAATGGTTTTATGAGCACCTAATGGCTGCACCCGAAACGTACAAGATAGACCGTTAACAAATAGCTTCTGGCCACAGTAGAGTACAGGTCGGTAGGTATAGACGGTTGAGTATTTGGACATTTGCACAATCAATGCGAACACTGTTAGGAAAGTCGCATATTTGACAGTGGGCAGCGGGACTTAGTTGATGTCACTTGTCAATACCAAAGGTTGCGCATCAATCGTTCTTTGAGTAGGTGCACATACCTCGGGCAGCACATGACCGAAACGGTCGGAGACACAGAGAGCCAGAAGTGGACACTGTATCGCATTCGCATGCTATGTGATCTCCCCCATCATTTACTCAAACCAGACTGTACGTGTAGAAGGCAACACCTAAGTGCACACTATTTCACTGTACCAGTAGTCTAGTCATCATTCTACCTAGCAGTTGCTTCACTATTGCTACATCGGGTACCTTCAAATATGGATGCCCAAGATTTAAGGCTGTCACGTCTAAATGTTGAAGAAAACATCAACAGTTCGTATTGGGTAGTTATTCTCATGCCTGCGAAAGTGGTTGTTAGCCTGACCTCCAAACGAAACCCATACACGTTTGTCGTACCATTGATGATGATGTCTAATGTGTCTCTATCCAGTTTGTGACAGATCACACTTCAGTTTGGATAAACGCATGTACATATGTTGTATTCGAACTGCCATTGGACACGGATAACACCAATCTATGTATATATGTATACGGAATGAATTCGATGAGGATACTCATACCGCTTTTGTACGGCTAACCTAGTGCAGTAAAACGACATTCGAGCAAACCGAAAATAACATTACCAGAACATGAAGAAGGTGAGTTTATGACAAACTCATGTTGATTTCAGGTGCTGCGAATCCAAGGCAAATTTGATCGATGCGAATTCCGTGGACTGCTCAAAAGGGCGGTTTCTCAGTTGCCGGAGATGGCACTATAGTATGTGGAATAGAAGCACCATGAGTATGTTCCCATTCAATTTACTAATCCAGGCCAATAAGGCTGCGTATGTGGTACGTTTGCCTGCGTGATGAGTAACCTTGCATTTCAGAAGTAGATGTTGATTGAGCTCCCCGGTGTGGTTGCGCTTGATGTGTATGTTGCCAAGGTGCCTACCTGTCTATTACCCACCACCTCGTCCATACTGGCTCCAGGAGACAGTTGGTCGTTGCTGGAGGGGACGGGGTGCACGGTTCTTGCGGCTGTACTAGGCTCAAAGAGCGGTTCCATGCACTCAGTGTGGAGCGGACTACGGTCCAGCCACCGCCTTGTGTGCGCTTGAATCCCCAAATACAGCGTGCTTGTGTTTGCCTGTGAAGGAGTGTGGGCCGGCTCCGTTGATGAAACGTGGTTCCCATCCGCATGCCTCCCGGTCTTATTCCTTCGGGTTTACACTGGATATGGGGTGTGTGGTTGGAGCTGTGGGTGGTGCAGCGCAAGCCACCCATGGTCCCTTTGTAGGCGCAGGCGTCCTGTGGCTGGTCACAGTGACAGGCAAATCCGAAAAAGATATATATATATATATATATATATATATATATATATATATATATATATATATATATATATATATATATATATAGAGAGAGAGAGAGAGAGAGAGAGAGAGAGAGAGAGACTGAGAGAGAGAGCTGTTCTCAGAACTGAGTGAATATTGCTTGCACCGGACACACTAACTTCGAAGGCTAAAGCCCTTCGGATGAGCCAGTTGGAAGGTACTAATACCAGCTCAACAAATGAATCTGCGGTCTCGCACGCTGGAATTCGCCATAGTGAGCCTCACGTTACGCAGACACCTAAGCAAACCGGTAGCGACTGCTCTCTTGTGGCAAGGGCAGTCAGCTGGTCTGGACTACACCCTTCACAAGACACCAGTGAGATGACTCGTGCCCTGCATTTGGTTGTGGAGAAAGTTGCTTTTGATGAAAATGTGAATCACACCCTTATGGCGGAAGAGGGTAGTGAAGATGTGGCAATGGAACTTCAGGCGGTGCGTCCAAAAATAATCAAGGCCTCACGCTCGATAATGGTGGCACCAAAGTCCATGGTTTGTACGTCTATTTCACAAAACGATAAGAAACATGAAAAACTTGCCACACCTAAACTGGACCGTACAGAAAAACGGAAATGGAAGAAGACCTCTTCGAGAGTTTATGCAGCAAGCCCAGGCGGGTGAAACCAACGAAGGGATTATCCTGTAATGCTTTACAACCGCCCAGGCAGCCGACGGAAAGTAAATGGTACAAAAAAGCTGGTTATCCCCTCGGACGTAGAGCCCGAGGAAAAACAACCGCGTGCGGAGAGTCTAAGCGTGTGGTACATTAATCGCTCTAGTGTGCGTAACAAATGGGGAGAGTTAGTGACGCCTTGTGAGCATGTTGATGTGGCCGCTGTGTCGGAGTACTGACTTTCTCCAGACGACCTTATTAGTGATCTGCTTATAGAATTCGCGTGCTACATAGCTGATAGGCCCGAGTATCAGACTGGTGGAGGAATACTCTTGCTTATAAAGTGCCAATATAAACATTGTGAGGCTCCATTTACCACGAGTTCTGCTAACGTTCAGGTGGTATCCTGCTATCCTGCTGCTAGGTTGGTAGCTATGTGTTTATCGTAGCCCATCCTCCACGCGGGAAGAGAAAAAGAGTCTTGGTAAGTTGCTAAGACAAACGGCAATGGCCGCACCTAATTTTCTGATCGTCCGTGACCTAAACCTTCGCCACGCTGATTGGCAGCTTGCGGAAAACAGGGTGGGTACTCTGGAGAAGGAACTAGTAGATTGGATGCATGAAAATGCTTTCGAAAAATACTATATGTTCTGACCAGGAGTCGTACTGGGAGTACGTCTTCAACCCTTGTTATTGTAATCGACCGACATGATCACTTGATTGACCTACGCGTGGAACCACCCATAGGTAAAAGTGATCATTGCGTTTTAAGCTTTTCTCTGGACACACCGAGGCTTGCAGAGAACCGTCGAATAGGGAGGGATTGAAATCTTATTGGTATTACTAAGCTGTGGGATTGAGCCCTTCAAATCACTTGGATCCCTGAACAGGACCAGGTCACTTTGAGACAGAGGTGGCTTCTACTCAAATGTGGGCTCGTGCAGTTACGGAACGAATTTGCTCCTCTACGCCCCAGGAGACACCTTGGGAAATCCCGATGGTGGAGGCGAAAGATTGGCAGAGCGATAAAGAGGCGCAATGTTGGGGGGAGAAAATACCAAGCAACTCGGGGCTTCCGACGTTGGCTGCAATACAAAAGGTGTCGAAACATGGCTATTAATTTGAAGAGACAGGCGAAGTACTGATTTGAGCTTAGGTTGGCCAAATTTGCGAAAACGAATCCTAAGTGTTATTACAGTTATGTCCAATCAAAGGCTTCTCTAAGAGAGGTGGTCTGCTGTCTAACCATGGAGGACCACAGCCAGGCTGTAGACGACGTCGATAAAGCAGAAGCGCTGCTATTTGTCTACCAAAATCTGCATCGGAAGGAGAGTGGGTCAATCTTGCCATCACAGCCCCACTGTTCAAGTAGCTATACAATGCGGGAAATTATTCTCATTGTGCCAGAGGTCTTCACAGTGCTGGCCAGTTTGAACCCTTATAAATCAGCTGTTCCTGACAGTGCACATCCCGTCATAGTTAAGTCGCTGCTTGATATCCTTCCGTATCCCGTCGCGGAGTTATTCAACCAGTCTCTTCAAGAAGGCAGGCTGCCACGTGATTGGAAGGAGGCGACCATTGTTGGCATGCACAAGGGGGTTCTAAGTCGGTGCCTCTTAACTATAGACCTGTTAGTTTGACCAGCATCATGCTGAAGTGCTTGGAAAAGTTTATAAGAAATAGGATCTGGGAGTACTTGACTGAGCACAATTTAATTAGAGCGGAACAGCATAGCCTTCTTAAAAAAGTGGTGTCTTACCAATTTATTGTGCTTTTTAGACGAGATTACCCGATGTCTTGATAGTGGGATGTCAGTAGAGTTGTGCTATTTGGACTTCAGTAAAGCCTTTGCCTCACTGAATCATCGACTTTTAATTGAGAAGCTGACATGGTTTGGATTGCATCCTCAGCTGTTACTATGGTTCTCTGAATTCTTACGTGGAAGGATATTCAGAGTCAGGGTTGGGGAAGCGAGTTCTAGTATTGGCCATGCCTACAGCGGTGTCCCCCAAGGTTCGGTACTGGGTCCATTGTTGTTTCTTATGTTTATAAATGACCTGGCTCCTCTTCTTGAGGATCCCTGCTATACCTTCGCAGATGACTTGAAGCAAGTCAATAGGGGAAACCAAGCGACGTTGGCTAAGGACATCATCACCGTGGTGAATTGGTCGAGCCAATGGGATCTACCTCTGAATGCCAATAAATGTCAACTACTGACCAATAGTAGTAGCGGAATTGCAGTTCAGTCCCCTGCATGATCTCTATCATTGCGGTGTACTGATGAAGCCCACGATCTAGGTGTCATCATAGTGAAAAATTTTAAGTCGTCGGCACAGTGTCGCCACGCTGCCAATAGAGCGTGACAAGTTATTTCGTCTTAGGAGGGCGCAGAGTAATACTAAAGCAGAAGTATCCTAGCCGCTATATAAAGCAGTGGTTAGGCCACATCTGGAGTACTGTGTTCAGGCCTGGGCAACGTACCTCCGTAGTGACGCCATGTGTATAGAAAAGATTCAGAAATTTGCGACCAGGAAGATCGAAGGTCAACGAGGGAAATCGTACAAAGATCGTCTAAGTAGCTTGGGATTATTTTCCTTGGAACGGCATAGGTTGAGAGAGGATTTGCTGGATAAGTTTAAAATCATTAAAGGCTTAAGTGGTATTAGTGTCCCACTAAGTTAGCTATGTCAGACCACCTGCGCGGGCACTGCCTAAACCTCCAACAACTTAGAGCTCGTTTGGACATCAGGGCAAACTTTTTTACCAACCGAGTAGTTAACACCTGGAATAAACTTCCTTCTGGTTTAGTGGAAGGTGAGTCTGTAGAAACCTTCAAATAGGGCTTAGATGAATGCTGGTCTGTCCTTTTCCCAGATGTTGTAATTGTACTGGAATATGTAGTGTATTTTAATGCTGACACATGAAAGTGTGAAGATTGCTCTTGTTCTTGCTTCATTCCTTTGCAGAACAAAAGAGTCAATCCAAAGTCGAAGTGCCAGGGGCCGCTTCACTTACCGGCACAAGAAACAGAACGCTCGTTAGGCGAAGTCCTCTATCGTCCGTTCTACCTGACCTGACCTGACCTGAGACGTTTTGTTGCCAGACAAAGCAACATCATCAGTGGTGCTTCAGGGGCCTGGTTCGCAGTGGCTCGTAAGAGGCTTCATTGTCCAAGTGCTCACTGATCGAGTTCCACTTCGAATGACAGGTTTTAATGAACTCAAGTGCTTGCCGGCTTTTAGCCCTTCCGAGGATGCTGGCGTACTCCAGGTCAAATTGATGGTTCTCTGCATCTATATGCACTGACATCAGGGAGTTCTGATTGTGGCGACGAATGGCTAGGCTGTCTTCGTGTAGCCGTGTGTCAAGCTTCCTTCCAGTCTGTCCCAAGTAGTATTTGTCGCAATTCCGGCAGCAGATCTTATAAGTCAAACCAGTTTCTTACAGTTTGCTAAGTTTACATTTCACTTTGAAGAGTTTACTGCTAATTGTTTCCTTTGGCTGATATGCAACTTTGACTCCAAAAGGCAATAAAAGCCTCGCTGTCATTTCAGAGATTCCGTTGATATAGGGCAGAGTTTTTCTCTTTTCAACTGTTGCATTTGTCGAGGTATGTTGAGCAGTCTTTTGTGGTGCGAGGCAGCGTAGAATGTACGCATTTAGGTACGAGTTCCGCTTGAGCAGATTGAGGAGATAGTCCTTCTCTGCCCATCTCAGCTGCGGTGTGCTACAATGGGTTTGTGCTCGTTTGAAAACCCTTCACACGCAGCTGTTTGTGGGCTGCCGTAGTTGAGAATCTGATCCATATGCGTACATTTTCGGTAGACTGTTATTTCCAATCGTTCACCACCAGTTCGTCGTATGAGAAAGTCTAAAAATGGTAACTGCTCGTTGTTCTCCTCTTACCTGGTGAATTGGATGCCATCGAACACACAGTTGATTAGTTCGTGTGTTTCCTTGAATTTGGAACGCTTGAGGATGACGAAGGTGTCGTCTACTTAGCGTCTTCAAAGGTTTGGTCTCGCGACCGGAAGCGCTGTTTGTTCCAACGCTTACATCACTGCCTCGGCTACCAGAACAGAGATCGGCGATCCCATTGGTGTGTCTTATCTGTGCTTATATTTCGCCATTAAAGGTGATGACCTATATATATATATATATATATATATATATATGTTGTCGATGCGCGTGTGTCGGTACTATGGTCTAAGTGGCATAATTCGTACTTTCTATCAATACAAATATACATGCAGCATAGGTATGTGCAAGCCATGGATCGCCCGTGTCTATCAGAGAACTTGGGCAGACAGGTGTTGGGCACTGGGCACAGATTGCAGTGGTCAATACAAAAGTCATTTACTGGTCTAAGGCAAATCGACAACGAAGTCGGCGGATGGCATTTGACCCAGTAGCGAACTGAGGAAGTCACCACGCTTGGTGATGAAATGTTTGCGAACCAATTACTCAGTTCGGCGAACCGGTGAAATCGGTATCGATCAACCTGAGCTGCCAGTGATCAAGTCATCTTAAGCCACCGACCTGTTGCGAACGTCCACTTGTTGGACATGCGTGTTTGTGATACTACTGGACGTATATCATTATTGTGGGCTTCGATGCACGGGCAGCGACAATGCTTGAAGAAGTACATAGCATATCTTGTCTTAGAGTGATGGCTCAACTTAAAGGACGGACGGTTTTTTAATACCTACGGGAAGCTCATGTCTACCTGATATGCCCAATATGTCTAAACAGACCTTAAGAAGGCAGTCAAGTGCCAAATCCTTAGATTTCTAGTCTCAGCAAGAGTGCACTAATCCTTTGTGCATGGGCGAAGCAAACAAAGTTCACAGTGTTGTCATACTTAAAATGCAGGTGTGGGTCACCTACCACTCGCGGAGCTCAAATACTTAAGACACCAACGGTCAGTCCCTATGTGTGAATGCTCCACTTTTAGCCCATTCTAGCTCTACTTAAGACGGGCTGAAGTAGGTAGAAACCGGTCATGCAGTGCAGAGTTTGTAGCATCCAGTAGTTTGCTCGTCATACAGGAGACCGTAAGCCTTCTTCGCAGAGTCTTCGGTCGGTTTGAACCCTCAATCCTGCCCCAAATGCTTAACACCTACGTGCGACCGCAAGTGGAATTTGTTATTCAGGCGTAACAGCCGTGGCAGAAAAAGGATCTCGTTGCTCTCGAGACTCCTCAACGAAGGGCAACCAAGAACGTCAGGGGCCTCCTTCATCTGCCCTATCAGCTTAGACTGAAATCTTTAAGAATGTACAGCATTCGAAATCGGCTTTTGCGGGAGGATCTCATAATGGTTTACCAAATTCTGAAGAACCCAAATCACATTTGCCGTCCGCTGCTGGAATTGAACCACAACACTAAACTAAGAGGTCACCCTCTGAAACTGACAATTCAGTATAGCTGGCTTGAATGCCGTAAAAATTTCTATTCTCCCCGCGTGTACCAACCTTGGAACCTCCTCCCTAATTATATCGTCTCTGCTCCCAATCTGGTGATATTTAAAATACGTGTTGACGGTGCATTGTCTCACTTACATTTCATTTTATGACTTGTTAGCCAGGGGCTACAAAACGCAATCAAACGGTGTCTTGCCAAACGCATAACCAATGGATTTATGGATTTGTACGTTTATTAGGCAAACATCTCCGATATTCCACATAAGTCTATGGAGAGTCCACTACCACCCTTTTCACTTTATCACGCAATTGATTTTCGCAATAATTTCCATCCCACGGGACTTGTTTAGCAATGCTTTTTTACTCGTAATAAACCATTGTTCCATTGTAATCTGTCATATTGAGGAACAAGGCAACATATGCATCGGTTGCCGCCAAGCACACACACCTGAAAGAGTACGGGTAACTTTGGTGGCCGGACTAGAGAAAAGTGAAGTGTTGTAGCACGGATGGCTTCCATCAGTGACATTCACAAATTCCCCGAAAGCACGGGAAACTTAGGTTCCAAAACCAGTAGTTGTCAGGTGCAGTCATAGTGTCTTAAACCTCGTGTGCACTAATGTCCCAGACTCCAAATCCAATACAATTAAGCGTAAGCTGGCTAATGATTGAAAGCAGTGAAGTTCCATCTTTACGGCGATCGGTGTCCCTGCTGATCCCCATAGATTAGAACGCATCTTTCGCCACACAAATTCACTAAACTACCGTGAACTTCTATTACTTCTGGTAAGGCCAAAATCGGTGGATGAGAAGAAGGACGCTCTGCTGTCTGCGAATCGACTCCGTAACACCCCAAGTGAAGTGTGCATACTACCTGACATCCTGTAGAAAGAACATTTAGCGAATCCCATTAACAGATAGAGAGAAGCGGAAAAAGTCAAAACAAGCACATTTTAAATGCTCACGGTGTTGTATAGATTCCTCTTCAGATGGTGCGCAGTTACACAACCGGGAGCAATGGCGCTACATCCGTGAGTACCTTTCTCTCAAATATGTCGTCACCACCTCGTTGATGCGGATCCCCTTATCACTGAATCACAAGGGGTGCGGTTTCAGGCCGTTGAAACTTGTGTTGCAGTCTGAACAAACGGCACAAACTCTTCTAGAGAATTGGACAAAGTTCCGTAGCATGTTGCAGACAACAATCCGTCTTAAAGCAGCAGGACCACGACCACGTTCTAATGACAACACAGTGGGGTGCTACTCTGAATGAAAGTACCAACTGTGACGGTTTCGATAGTAGTTATAACATCTGCAGGTACACAGCGGAAGACGAGCGACCACCAGGATCCGGGTCATCTGATACTATAATATGTACCAACTTCGTCTCGAGAGCATGCAACAGCACCAAAAGATGATTAGCCGCCGACCCTTCGTCGGTCGGCGTAAACTCGCTTCATTCATCACATCCAGCACACTTTGATTTTCGAGAAGCTCTCATGCATGTACACAAATGCACAAGCCCTATGCATCATAGTAGCTGAATTTATACTTCGACACACGTCAACATCTTGAGACCTCATCGCTATCACGGAAACATGCTTGGGCGGTGAGATAACGAATGCCGAAATTACACTTACAGGTAGGTCTGTTGTCCGAAATCATCAAGTCGGCAACGATCGTGGGTCAGTCCTCTACTTTTGTAACAACCTGCAGTGCGAACCCATGCACAATTCCGAAACCGATATATACCCGGCTCAATTTGGTGCAGCTTACTGCTAAGATTGAAGGACCTTGGCCTAATGGTTATTGCTTACCGCCCACCAGCATCTACACCTAAGATGGACTGCAACTTGGTGACTGCGCTGAGGTAGTTTATAAACAAAAAGTACAGTCACGTTCTAGTCGCCGGAGATTTCAGCTTACATGCCGTAGAATCGCAGGCCACACCAGGAGAGCAATTCAAAGCAGACCTGCAAGAGCTTGTCTCAGACTTTCCACTTTATGGCTACGTTACTTCGCCCCCAGATTCAGAGGAAATAACAGGCCAGTCATATAAGATCGAACATTCACTGCGAAAGAACTGATGAGCGAGAGAGGGATAATCGATAATCCTCTAGGCTGCAGTGCTCATACTATATTATTACATGCTATCCTGCATACCCCGAGGACAAAGCTCAAACGACGCGGACCATAACCAGTTACGACATCCTAACCCGACTCGTTTAAGCGACCAGCTAGCGTTTCTTAACCGAGGAAACACCAGATATTTCCTGGAAATGTTTCGTCCATAAGTGAAACACATTGGTTAGTGGGGCATCGCAAACCAAGCCTATTAGGTAGTGGAACATGACGTCAATTATACGGAGTAGGACACGCAAACGCATGATGATGTGCAAGGCGGCATGGTATACACACCAAACCGACCCCAGTCCGAGTACCTGGTAGGCATATGTTGTCCACCGGACAAGGTGGCTTAGCAACATGATTTAGCCGAGCAATTAACTGCAAATCCTAAGCTTCTATACAAACATGTGACCAACCACTGCAAGGTGAAAAATGGATTTCGCCCTCTTCAAACAACGGATGGTCTAAATCGGACTGCTAAAGAAGCATCGAATGTTCTGCAACAACAATATGCACCAACATTTCATTGCATCCCATGGTCGCCTGAATCTTTGGAAACTATGCGGCTTCCACCAGGACTCCCTTATATAAATTTTACGACTGACGTCGTGATGCGAAAGCTGCTATCCATGCGGCTGCACGCCTGTCCTGCGATTGATGCCATCCACCCAAAGAAGCATGTTGTGGTGGCTACTAGTTTGGCTGAACCTTTGGCGCGGCCGTTCCAACACTGCCTTGACGAGCAGCACGTTCCTGCAATGTGGAAACACGGAATAATAACTCCCATTTACAAAGGGGTAGTCATTTCGACCCAGCTAATTATCGACCAGTGACTCTTCTGCATGTTCTTTCAAAAGTCATGGAGACTATCATTGCCGATACACACATGTCTTATCTGGACGGCTTTGGTCACATTGCTCAGCAACAACAAGGATTCCGTCAGAATAGGTAGTGCACAACCAACCTATTGTTAGCACGAGACAGCTGGATCGAAACGGTGGATGCTGGTGCGGGAGTTTATGTGGCTTACCTTGATTGCTCTAAGGGATTCGATCGGTTGGACCATCGTATCCCTCTTTCTAAACTTCAAGGATGTGGCATAGGGGACCCACTCCTCGGGTGGAGATGCAATTTTCTTTTGCACAGGCGTCTGGAGGTGAAAGCACGTGAATCCATGTCAGACCCAATTCGCGTCGATTGCGGACTGCCACGGGGTTCGGTATTTGGGCTCCGTCTATTCTTGACTTTCATCAACAACCTAGTGAGCCAAAGTAAGTCAAAGAGTTTATTCTACGCCGGTGACCTGAAAGTTTGGAGGGAGATCAGAGCTCCAGGAGACCGCATCCAGCTTCAAAACGACCTTGACAAGACTTATGGATGGTCGGTCCAAATCGCCTTTTATTCAATGTGGCTAAATATCGAGTGCTCCATTCAAGACACCGAATAGTTCACACATATAAGCTGGGGCACCAGGATCTGCAATACTAATTTCTCGAAAAGGAGTTCGGTTTGCTGGTCCAGAATGATCTCGGCTGCTCAGTGCAGACCAAAAAAGCATCGAAAATGAAAATCCAAATAGGGCGACTTCTACGGAGAGCTTTCGGGAAATTCGAACCGCCTAGTTTCAGCCAAATGCTACCCGTTTACATACGCCCTCAATTAAAACAAGCAATTCAAGCATGGCACACATAGCTAACGCGGGATCTCAGGGCCTTGGAGATTCCGCAACGTCTGGCGACCAAAATGGTCAAGAGGCTGCGCCAATTATCACACGAGCGGCACCTCAGTGTTAAGCACTTTCAGCGGACGCCACTGGTTTTTGCCTGGTGACCCAACGATGGTTTTCCAAATTTTAAACAGTACAAAGCACCCATGCCATCGCTTGATGAGGCTGATCCACAACAACAAACAGAGATTATCATCTCAAACTGGCAGAACAATATAACCGCTTGGAGTGTCGAAGAAACTTCTCGCTGCGTGTTTTCCTCATGTGGAATACCCTCTCAAAAGTTGTTATTTCCGCCCCCACGTTAGCCGTGTTCACAGCACAGGTAGACGGCGCACTGATCGTATTACGTCGAAGCACGTAACTCAACCGACCGATAAAAACAGCAAAAATACAAACAAAATAGTCAACCCACCCCCCATTTGTCTGGAAACCACAGGTGATAACCTTGGGTAATAGATAAAATCAAGTAGGAACTGCTCAGACGAGAACACTGTCACCGACAAATTTGCAATTTGCGGTAGTTCACTATTTCCTATTGCTATTTTTGCCTTTATGTTGCTCATTCCTAACCGATCATCAGACGGGACATGTCAAGCTTTGTCTTTTTCCCCACGCGACATAACATTGACCATTGACCAGTGCTGGACAGGAGGGCAATATAAAAGATCTTCAACTTGAATGCGGACGGAATTGTCCTAATCGAGATTTTTCGCCTCAATTCAAACATAAAGAGGGCAACTAAAACCCAACAATGAACGTGTGACTTCGTTCTGAGGCGGCTACCACTTCCGGTAGCTATAACGGAAAAATTCGATTGACTGGGGCACTCTGCGACAGATTCATCTATCTAAGAGTGATAAGTGTTTTAAAAGGGGTGCTGGTCGACTACGAAGCAATCGTGACATCCATCCGTTGGTCTCCAATTCAGTACTTATCTGGCTTATCTTGTCTGTGCAGTTGGTCTGGCGCAAGCCGCAATAGTGGGTCTACATGCACAGGTGCCCAGCGACTGTCAGTCGTAGACCACAGCTGTTACGCAGTTGAACAATGAACAATGATTTATCACGGGTAAAAAACCATGCGCTTGACAAGTCCCGTAGGATGGTTGGAATGAAAATTAACATTGAAAGGATCAACGACTAAGTAACTCGTTTTGTTAAGCGTCTGGCGATTTAAATGCACTGCTGCATAATGATAGTTTGCAATGGGAATAGGAAGTGCACACACGAAATAGTATAGAGAGCTGTTATAGTTCAATTAATGCGTAAGAAATAAAATAGAAACGACAACGCTCACTCTTGTGTTGCCTCATTTGACTGATGTGGTAGGTTAATCCAGTTTGAGTACATCTGTGCTGCTTAGAAGGAGACCTATGCATGGATCCTCACCGCCGAGTTGCGGCGAGGGCCGTCAAGCACGTGGTTTGGTTTGCGTTATTTCGTCCTCCGAGTGGAACGGACCATATCAAGTAATGCAAGTTGGAAAGCGTTGCATCAAGGGGTTTTTTATATAGCACTAATGTAGTTGCAAGGATCATCATCATCTCTTCATCATCATCATCATCATCATCAACAGCAGTACATCAGCCATTTGAACTGATGCTTCGCTGCCATACAACCATGAGGACCTATGAAATAAAGAATAAGAGGGAGAGAAGGGGGACTTACCTGAAAACCTTAATGCCCTAAGCAAACATTCAGGGTCAAGGCGCCTACACCTTGTGTAGACAACATACCGTCACAAACAGCTGGCTATCGTGCAAAGATAAGGCGGCATCGGCGAGACAGCTTCCTTGCGGCTTTCACTGCCACGCGTCATAATCAGCCATTACCCCGCAGATAACTCAGCACCAAACACACTTTAAACAGGCAATCCGATTAGGAGACGGCAGCAGACGCGCCACTGGTGTCTACTGCGAGCCATGTCCTGTAAAGTCTCGAGCCAAGCACAAGGCGAGTCACGTGGACTCCAGCCCGGAAGGCGAGACGGACCAACGGCACCCAGTTTGGTCGTCAGTGTCTTCATTTCCCGTTGCCAAGTCAACTTCTGTCCACCGCGAGCCTTGCGCCACCCTACACCTGGCAGACTAAACAAGACCCTCCTAGGTAAGCGGTGACCAGGCATACGTAGCACGTGCCCGAGCCAACGCAACTTATTCAGTGCTATCTGTTGTTCTAGGGAGCTAGCATGATTATCACTACCTAGTACTCGCCTACGCACATCATCGTTGCGGACACGCTGGTGCCATCCGACACCAGCAATGCTTCGCAGACAACGATGATCAAAGACTTGAAGGCGCCTCAGATCTTCAGACCGAAGGGGCCAAGTCTCACTACCATAGAGCAGAACGGCCCTCACTGTGGCCTTGTATACACGGCCTTTCAGACGGAGGGAAACTCCCTTCTGTCGCCAAAGATGCCGCAGGTTCAAGAAGGTAGCTCTGGCTTTTGCAATGCGTGAGCTGACGTCAGTTTCTATGCGCCCATCATTGCTGATGCAGCTGCCAAGATAAGTGAATTGATCAACCACCTCGAGTTCCTCGTTAGCAAGCGTCAAGGGGTCATCAAGTGCTGGTGGTCCTGCAGCAACACTTTGCACTTTGAAGGTGCGAAGTGCATACCAAATAATGGGACCACTCTGGACAGGCTATTCAGGGTTGATTGTGCCGCCCCAACATCGTCGAAAAGCAAGACGATATCGTCCGCATAATCTAGATCAACTAACCTTTCAGCAGGCAGCACTTCAACGCCTACATCGTGAGATTCCGCAAGGGAACACTCCATGATAGAATCCACGAAGAAATTGAACAAAAATGGGGAAATCGGACAACCCTGACGAACGCCACTTGTGGTCGGAAAGCTATCCGACAAGACACCGTAGACCCTGACGCGGCCTGTAGTGTTCGAGTATAGAGCACGAAGGATGTTCACATATTTCGTGGGAACACCTTTCCGCGCAAGTATTTCGAACAGAATCGATCGATCGACTGAATCGAACACATTCTTGAAATCGAGGAACACAGCTATTGTCGGTCTGCGGTATGCGTGGCGCTGCTCTAGCACCTGCCGCAAAGTGAATATATGGTCTATACAGCCACGTCCTGGGCGGAAACCAGCCTGCTCTTCCCTAATCCGAGATTCCCGTTCCGCAGTGAGGCGACGAACGATAATCGAGGCCAATAATTTTGTCACAACTGGCGTTAGGCTAATACCCCTGTGGTTCGCACAGTCTGTGCGACTGCCCTTCTTGTATATTGCCACTATAATCGATTCGCTCCAATTAGCCGGGACGCTCTCTTCTTTCCAGCTACATTCGAATAAGGAGGTCAGTGCTTTGCAGAGGACCGCATATCCATCATTAAATAATGCAGGTGGGAGGGAATCCGGGCCAACGGCACGAAAACGATTGAGGGCTGTAATCGCGTTTCGGAACTCGACCTCCGACGGTGGCTCTAAACTAACCGTCCATGGCTCGTCATGCATCACCTGAGTAGGAAGAGGTCCGGGAGCAGGAGGCCAGCTGAACTGATCTTGAAAGTGTTCCACCCAACGAGCCATACGGCGCTCCTTATTGTGTATCAGCGCACCTGAGCTGTCTCTTACTGTCTCACTGACGCCTGGTTTTCTGGGACCAGTGGTGCGGATTAGCTGGAAGAGCTTGCGGTAATTGCCTACTGCTCCTGCCTCCTCCATTTCTTGAGCCCTACTGGTCCACCAGGCTTCCTTGTCATCACGTAGGCTCTGCTTTAGTTCACGCCTAATAGCCCGTCCGGTCACATTGTGTTCAGAGCCAGCCGGGAGGTGTCTTCTAGATTCTAACAGGTTCACCGACCTCTCGGATATCCAGTGACTGGTGCGGTGACGATTGATAGTGCCACAAGCAGATGCTCCTGCGTCGTGCATGGCGGCCGAGATCCTATTCCACTGAAGCTCAGTGTCATTAGGACAAGACAGCGAAAGTTCGGTATGCAGTGCGTCTTGATAGGCTTGCCTGACCAGACTGAGACAATTTCTCAGTTGCCAATCGGAGGAGACGCTTGGTGCGCCTCCCGGTAAAGTTCATGGAGAAACGACAGCGTACCAAGGCATGATCAGAGTCGACACAGGTACTCCAGTACGAGCGGCAATCCAGGATGGAACCACGCCATCTGTAACTTATGGCAATGTGATCAATTTGGGTCCATCGCTGGTCAGCTACAGGAGGAGGCCAAGTGGCACTTCGGCGCCCACTGTGTCTAAAAGCAGTGCTACTAAGAAACAACTGGTGCTCCGCACACAGTTGCATCAGACGCTCACTGTTGTCAGTCCGTTCGGAGTTAAGCCCACATTTACCACCTAGCTGAGCTTCTGAAGAGCTCAGACGCCTTACTTGTGCGTTCATATCCCCTGCAAGTACTATAATATCTGAACTAGTAGCACTGCGTAATAGCGCATTCAGTTCGTGATAGAATGTGTCCTTGACAGCATTTGAACTGCAGTCGGTGGGAGCATAAGCGGAAATCACGAACAAACAGCGTTTTGTACTACTTCGTGAATTCACCTTAGCTGATGTCGTCAAACGGGCTGCACATAAACGGCTGTTCACCGGAATCCAATCAACCAACAATGGCTCAGCCTTGGAGCTTAGAATGATACCTACACCAGCATGACCCGTGAGTGCCGCATCGGCGTCTCCGGATGCGTGCAACCAATAACGAGAGGATAAGCCGGGTGCAGTTAATTCAATAACCCCGTTAGGGTCATTGATCCTAGTTTCGGACACACAACACACATCAATACCCAGTGTGTCCAAGGTGCGTGCGAGTGCAGCCTGTTGACCTGTTTGTCTTAGAGTGCGAACGTTGAACGTCGCCATGGAAACGGGATAGCGTGGCCTTATAAGGGACTTTTGCCGATAGGTGTCCGATAGGTGTGGTGGGATGGTGGCTGCAGATGGTTCTACTCCAGTGGCACTTCTGTTGCTGTCAATTAAGCTGGGAATTATAGAAGGAAGGTTAGTAATGGGGTCGGAATGGGAGTAAGAGAAAAAGGTGGAAAAGAAAGAAGGGAGGCGCCAGCAGTAGCATGTGTTCGCTTATCCGCCCTGCTGTATGCAGCAGATAAGGCGACCTTTGATAATCTGCGCGACGGCCGATGCAGGATGAAGTTTATGTTTGAAGAAAATGTCATGGTTGTATGTGGGCTGAGATACTGCCAGGGCGCCCAGACCTAGACAGGAGGACGATTAGGGTCCTCATCCAATGCCTTTGGCTTCAAAGCCTATCAGCAAGGCAGCGGGGAGGTGGCAGTGATTTAGTTTTACAGAAATGGACGCCATCCCATTTCAAACCCCCAACATGGAGAACCAGGAGACTGAGTTTGTCTGATCTCTCACCATTGACCAACCTGGTAGGAGTAGCTCTCAAGATGCCCGGAGGCGTCACCCAGTATAGCTCAATGGGTCAATGAGGTACGCAAACCGTCGCACCACGCTAAGGTTCAGTCTCGTTGCGACGGATAAGATGAGTCGGAAGGGTATTCCAGGCACGGGGCACACAGAGAGTGAGAACGTTTCGTCGATAATCAAGCCGACTTTAGTGTGTAGCCGCTTTGAGCTGATGGTCTCTCAGGTTCGTATTTTGGCTCAGCTGCAACAGACTGCGACATGGGTGAGTTGGGTTCGTCAGTAGTAAGTAGACCAGGGTGAGGTGTCCTCGCTGACGTCGATGTTCAGGAACTGCAATCTGCGTGGGTAGGGTAGGTAAAACAAATCTCTTGCGTGTTTGGTTGCTCTACATTGTGGAGCCTCAACTGAATTGATGTCGCGCTTGCTCGAGGGGCACCAGGCCTGGATCGCATATTCCACATAAGGCCTCAGGTAGGCTTTCAGCATTTGCGCAAAGAATGATAGCTCAAAATTTTCGAAAGTCCACCGTAAGAATCCAAATGTTGACGAGCTGCTTTTGTTACCTTTTCAGCTTGTCTCGACCATCCAAGATTGTCCTGCACGATTATCCCTAAGTCATTTTCCTGGGAAGCACGTTGCAGCTACTAGTCCCCAACTCGGGATTCATGGGTAAGCTGATGGCGTATGCTAACGAATTTGCATTTCGCCATGTTGAACTAGAGCAGATTCTCGGATGACCACGCATAAGCCCGGTCGAGATCGCTCTGCAATGCCATGTCATCATCCGCTGTCCTGATGTCATGTCAAATGGCTATACAGATGGTAAATCGGCAGTTAACTTTTGCAAGTCATCCTTGGTTTATTCGCTGAGCGATGCTGGGACTTCGATTGCGTGAAGGCTAATGTCTTGCACCAGAAGGACCTCACTGTGTGTTCGGGCCAAGACTCGTTTACTCGCAGAATCTAGGGACTGGTCCATTTCCAAGTAGGACATTGGAGGGTGGTAAACTATTGCTAGTAAATACACATCATCCCGTCTAAGATGCATACGACACCAAAGAGCGTCAACGACTTACGTTTCCGGGTCCATACTGATATCAACATGCAAGTCGGATCGATAATAAAGGAGCACACCGCCTCCTCTGGTAGACTGATCGTTTCGTACGGAAGTCATGCCAGATAGAGCAATCTCAGCATCAGTGATTTCAGTATTCAGCCATGTTTCGATGACCATACTTATAACCTAAGGCGAAGACCTGACGAATACGAAGTTTGGTTAGATTGCTGAGAAGGTCTTGCCCATTGGTATAGAAGCAGGTGAAGGCATAGGAAGTTAGAAGCTTGTTTGTGAATGATGCTTTCCCGTGAGAATCTATGCAGAGCTTTGGGGAGTCGGCTGCGGTCGTTTTTCATAAGATTCTTGTCGCAGGTCCAGGGCGATTACGGCTTGTTCTGTAGTATACTCAGTGCCAACAAGAGAATGAGAACCTTGTACTTGTTCAGCTACCAGCTTGGTTTGAAACGGTCCACGTTCTGGACTGCATAGTGAAGTGGTTGTACAGGTGAACTGCCTGCTCAGTGTTACCAATTCTATTTCTGGCCGGGTGTCTATCGGCTTTATACGTATTTCAGATAGCAGCATTTTACGCATTTTGTGCCACGTTCTAATCACATTTCTACCATCAGTTTGGATTGTAATAGTAGTTCATCACTCGTGAACCACACCCTTTGTAGTTAGGTAATAGCAGTGACCTTGAAGTCGAATTAGCGATAACATTTTCAAGTGACAGCACAACAGGAATAAAGTGCCCTTCATCCCAGTCATGCGCTTTGGCCTCTAGCTCGTTTAATGTCTGGAGCTCGGGGACACTGTGAACAAGGATAGATTTTGCGTCTTATTGTTTACGGAAGTCCTCAGGATTTCGTTTGCCTTTCTGGCGTCCACTCCAAGGAACATCTGGAAAATATCGAACAGTGCATGTGGTGGTACGGAGGCGAGTGGCTGACAGGAGAACTGCCTCTGCATCATTGCCTGACTGAAGTGTTACCTGGAGTAACCGCGGTTCACCGTAGTGTACGGAGTTTGGGTGACGGATGAGATGCATCATACTGACTGACTTAGCTTGAACCCCTATCAGCTGACACGGGGAGTCCCACTGTTTATTGCCGTCAAAACGCTTACTTTTTATGGATTTCGCTTCAGATTCAGTCACATTAGAGGATATAACAGTTAGAGAATTATGGTAGTGTTTCATGTTCTCCTTTTTGGAAGGACCAGTGGCTGCTTTCTTCAGTTGGACAACTGATAGGGTCTTGAGTCCCGTGGTGCTAAGGGGAGTATTAACTTGTTAGGCAGCGGGCGGGTTTACAATGGGAGGTGTCTCTTTCATATGAGTAGCAACAACGGACGCGTATGTTTTCGGCCCTTTACCAGTGTTCGATGTGGCGGGCGTTTCTGATGAAGAATGTGTGGCGAACGCATCTTTGTCGGCAATCGCTGCTACCCACTACATGGCAACGATGAGTTCTAAGATAAGCATGGGAGAAATGTTCAGACTATGGCAAGTGGCCGACATGAAAACCCACGATAAACCACCATTTATCACGTGTAAAAATCAGACACTTAACAAGTCTGGTTGGAGGGTTAGCGTAATAATAACAAAAGCAAGGGATTCGTGTGTCGTCAGTTTAGGAGCTGATCGCTTTAAATGCCCACTGCAAGAAGACAGTGTGCAATGGGAATTACATAGTTGCAAATACAACGATGTGGAGAATAGTTACAGTCAGTGTTTAGGGTAAGAGAATAAAAATTAAACCGCTCTCACCTGCGCCGTTTCCCATCAGATGTGTTATGTGTAATGCCAGTATAAATGCAGGGTAAAGATATTGCACAACAGCATAACTGATGCGACGCAGTGATGGGGGCTTATAGCGGTATCCAATCATTTTTGAATGCATCCAAGTTATGAAAATAAACAGCTAATTTGGTCAGAGTGATACAGGGTAGAAAACCCTTGAGTGGAATATTACTTCCCTTGTAATGTTTACGCAGTTCTAGATGTTTAGCTCTGAAATTGTTATTGTAGCTGATATTCAGTAAGTGAGACACCTAAATAAATTAACCGTATAGCCCTCGGTAACGTCCGCCGGAAACTCTCAGCAACATCATTCTTTACAGGTAAAGGAGAATGATAGACCCTTTGAGTTTCTTTGCTGCCCTACCTTGTGGTGTCTCTAGCGCCTCTACGTCGCGCTTCAGTCAATGTTACCATGCTTGGATAGCATCTTCAAGTTAAGGGCTCACGTAAATGTTGTACAACATCAGGAAGATTGGTGGGTGAAAAGTCCCTAATACCATCGGCATCAAGGCGACACACTAGTTACCTCGTTTTGCGTCTACTTCAGTCTAATTTGAACAGTAGTAAACATTCGGAATGCATGCTTAAAGGTTGCACGACTGCGGATTGGTCTTTAGGCTGTTTGTCCTAAGGTTACGGCGGTCGGTTCGAAATAAAAGTGGTTCCACTGCAGCTTGTTCAGTTTTTCTGCGTAATAGGTCGGGAAACAGCTTTCGCTGGACATAACCTAGAAGGTTGGGAGCTATTTCCTGGTGAGCGACTTCTTGACTTAGAGTATGCGGACGATATTTTCCTAATCTGTGACAGCTCCCAAACATGCCAAACAGCACTGGACCGATTAGCACTAGCTGTCAATCGTTTTGGGCTATGTTTTGTTCCATCGAAATGCAAAAGTAGTTCTTCACGGTTGGCAGGGTCCCACCCCTGTGCTAACGCTTTGTGGTGATCTGCTAGAAATCGTTCAGGAATTCAAGTACCTGGGCAGCTATATTAGCACCCGTGGGATTGAAGATGAGGTTACGAATCGTATAGCAAAAGCTCGAGGAGCTTTTGACAATCTCCGCCACTTGTGGCGCAGACGCGACATCACTCGCTCCCTGAAGGGTAGAGTGTATAATGCAGCCGTCCGTTCAACTCTCTTGTACGCTTGTGAAACCTGGCTCCTCAGGTCGACAGACATGAAGAGGCTCGTCATATTCCATCACCGCTACCTTCGCAGCTTAGCTCATGTCCGGTGGAAGCATTGCGTGAACAATGAACGTGTTCGACGTTGCGTATTTAGTGCACGAAGAACTAGCGAACCGCTCAGCATCATTACATCACACACCAGGGTCCGATGGCTGGGCCACGTGTTGCCCATGCCAGCACCTCAACTCCCGCGACTTGCATTGTTCGCGCGTTGTGTATGCGGTTGGAAGAGGAGGAGGGGAGGCCAAGCGATGACTTGGTCGAGAGAGATGAAAACCATCACTGCAAAACTGGCGTCGGTTAGTGCATCCTAACTGTCTGCTTGGGATCCTAAGGAAGGTGAACACGTTGGGTTGGACACACTTGCTGATATGGCTTGGAGCGGACCCCAATGGCGTTTGTGTTGTGAGTTCTTTTGTTCAGCCCCCTCCTGCTTGGCATCCCCCTCCAATCACGATCTCACTCGTTAGGCATAATATGACTCTCTTTTTACGGCACGATAGCCAGCTGTTAGCTCTCCGGAACGATGTTCATCCGTTACTGCGGACTCAGCTGGCGCACCAGTGTTGGTTTTCCTTTTCTTGTCTTTTGTATTGCGGCACAATAGCGGAGGTGTTTTCCACCTGCAGTTGACGTGTATAAGGATGATGAAGGATGCGTAATATATCGTAATATTTTGTCTTCAATTATATACTTCGGTATTCTTTATAATTCTGAATTATCCAGTAAGATATTTTAGCCAATTTTGGCAGTAATTCTGTCGTTTTATACTGCCTACATTCTCGTTAGATAATTGACTGATGCCTGCAAAACCTTTTGCCGAATGTTATCGACCCCAGGAGAACTATTGGTACACATGGAAACAACATCTTCAACACAGCTTCCACATTAAAGGTGATGCCAGATAGACCTGACGGTACAATGGAGCAATGGGTTATTACGGGTACATGAACATGGCTTAAAAGTCCCGTGGGATGGCAGTTATTGCGAAAATCAATTGTATGATAAAGTGAAAAGCGTTGTGGTGGACTCACCATAGACTTATGTGGAATAGCGGAGATGTTCGCTTATTAAACATATAAATCCATAAATCCACTGGTTAGGCGTTTGGCAAGACACCGTTTGATTGCGTTTTATAGCCACTGGCTAACAAGTCATAAAATGAAACGTAAGTGAGAAAATGCATCGTCAACACGTTTTTTAAATGTCGCCAGATTGGGAGCAGAGACGACATAATTAGGGAGGGCGTTCCAAGGCTTGCACACCCGGAGGGAAAAGTAATTTCTACTGCATTCAAGCCGGCTATACTGAATTGTCAGTTTCGGAGGGTGACCGCTTGGTTTAGTGTTGTGGTTCAATTCCAGCAGCGGACGGCAAATGTGGTTTGGGTTCTTCAGAATCTGGTAAAACATTATGAGATCCTCCCGCAAAAGCCGAGGTCTACTGTTGCATATTCTGAGAGATTTCTGTCTAAGCTGATAGGGCAGATGAAAGAGGCCCCTGACGTTCTAGTTTGCCCTTCGTTGAGGAGTCTCGAGAGCAACAAGGTCCTGTTGCTGCTACGGCTGCCATGCCTGAATAACATATTCCACGTGTGGCGTACGTAGGTGTTAAGCATTTGGGGAAAGATTGAGGGTTTGAACCGACCGAAGGAACTGCGAAGAAGGCCGAAGTGTTGATTGCCGGTTCTCGTCGCCTTCTCTGCTTGTTTTGAACACCCGAGATCTTCCTGTACCAGTACACCTAGGTCACGCTCCTGAGAGACCTACTCCAAGGTGTGGTCTCCAAGCTTGTATGCACTCACCGACTGGTGACTCAGATGTATCCCTTTGCACTTACCTATGTTCAATTGAAGCTTGTTCCTCTTTGACCATTCGTAAATGCAATCTAGGTCATGTTGGAGCAGATCCTGATCTGCCTTGTTACTAATCGCCCGCCATGTGTTGACGTCATCGGCTAAAAGCAGGAAGTTTGAGGAGATGACTCTTGCCCGGTCGTTGATAAACATCAGGAATAAACGCGGTCCCAGCACTGAGCCTTGTGGGACACCACATTCCACCTCAATTGGGTTAGAGAGTGATCCCCTAACACGTACTTGAAGCTTTCGTTGGTGAAGGAAGCTGCCAATCCAACCAAGTACAGGATCTCCGATTCCGTAACTCTGTAGTCTTTGAAGTAGGATGCGGTGATCAAGGCGGTCGAAAGCTTTGGAGAAGTCCAGATAGATGACGTCGACTCCGACCTCATCATCTACCGCTTCCGTCTAACTACCTCGTGCAATAAGTAGGTTGGTGGTGCATGACCGGTATTGACGGAAGCCATGCTGTTCCGCTACCAAGATGTTGCATTTTTCCAGGCAGTCCACTAAAGCCTCAACGACGACTGCTTCCAACACCTTCGCGGGAACAAGTAGATGAGTCAATGGACGATAGTTTGCAGGATCTGAACGGCTACCGCCTTTAAAAATAGAGGTGATATTGCCACGCTTCCACATAGTGGGGACTTGTTGTTCATCAAAGCACCTTTGAAAGAACTGTGACAGGGGTTCAGCTAGCTTGGTGGCCACAACCTTCAGTGCCTTCGGGCGAATGTTGTCAACTCCCAGAGAACTATGCTCACGCAGTGAGAGTAACTTCCTTAGCACAATCGATGGGTTGAAAATTACATTTGTAAACAATGGTGTCGGTAATGTGCATGACATTATGGGACAGGTAAAGGTTGCGAGTTCGAAAATTGGGGCGTACTGTAGCCGCAGGGCATTAGCTGCTTCTTCGGTGTGGAAATAAAATCAGAGAGAGTGGAGAGTGGAGAAACCTTGAGATATTAGCTTATTCCATTGTTGATCATGCATACCCGCAAGTTGTTACCAGTGCTGGGATTTGGCATTTTGCCCGTTCTGGCAAAATCGCTTTATTAGTTACTGCTGATGTGGGTCATTTCACACGCTTAAACTTTACGCAGTAGTCACACTATGTCACGTATGCAGTGCGGGTTTTGCCACTGCGAGATTTTCGCGCACTCGACATCTCAAACCATTGAACAATGAATTGATACGGGTTAAGAAGCGTTGCTTTACAAGTCCCGTTGGATAGTTGTTGGGATATCGACATAACAATAATGCTAATAATGATATTAAAACTTAGTACTTTAAATATGTAAATAAGGACTTATCGCTTGCTCCGCCATAGTCCTGCAATCCGCTTAGATTCACATCACTCGCAGTTAACATCAAATAATTCCATGGTAAACTTCAGGTGTAGGATGGAGACGTAGCACTATGTGATAAAGTGTAAGTTGATAAGTGCATCATCCAACCGTCTTTTAGATACTGTTAGTGTCGGTGCAGAGACGACCGATTCTGAGACAGCATTCTACGGGTGACAAACACGAAAGGAAAAGTAATTTCTACATACACATTTGTGTTGTACTCTTGAAAATGAACCTGGTTTTGAGTTGATAACCATGAGGAGTTCTGCTTTGGTGCCGGGCGAACGGTGCACTGAAAGTCACTGGTTTTCCAGTCAATTTCCGGTTGCGTATTCAGTTGAGTGGATCCAGTTTATCTCCTTAACAATGGCGAACAACACGTCTAAATGTGTAACGGTATAGACCCTATCATATATTCAGGACCCTTTGTCTATCATATATAACAAAATAATAAAGTTAAGAGAATGCTTCTAACTATCCTGTCAACCTACAGTTCTCCAATGCTGAGCACAAAAGCAAGCATCAAGAGCCTGCTTACTGTTCGCAAACTGGTGACAGAGCTGACGTGATTGCATAAAAGACAAGTAGAAATTAACTCTTACAAACAGGCTTTAACAGGTGCGATATGAATGTCGGGCTTCCAACTCGTCCACATCTGTTTGCCGCGATGAGGATGTGACTGTATGACTTGTTCAGCGCAACCTTCAGAACGTGGTTTTAGTTTGGAGCGCATTTCTGAAGTAGGATTTGGCGGACGGTGAATTACGGCGACTAAACATGTCATTTTTCTATACCTACAGTCGACACCAAAGTGAATCAGGGGCGCGGATTTATAGATGAACAATGTGCTCACATTAGTTGATCTTGTATGCAAAAAATTACCTCACTATCACTTCTACCTTCGCCATTTCGAAACTGCAATATGCCGGCAAGAGTACTCTCAAATCGGCCAAGTTCTAACCAAGCATTTGTAATCATGATGTGAACCCACGGTTGTGGCGTGACGCTATTTAAGCTCGGTCAGGTTACTTTAAGGGCATTGTACCTTAACATCTTGAAAAATGGATTGGAAAGTCAATTTGAAGCACACATTGTGTGGAAGGATTGCGACACGCAATCTCAAAGTGGACCGCGATTCCCATTGAAGTGAACCTTGGCCATCTGATCACTAGGACCGTAGCTGATGAAGCAGCAGCAAATTGGGTGTTGCCCGCAGTGTTTTCAGGCGGGCAACACCCAATTTGCTGCTGCTTCATCTTGAAAAATGCTTGGAACCGATCGACAGCTCATGATTTCAGAAATGGTTGAAAACAACCTGGCTTGTACTTTAGTGCTCTGAGTGCATTGGTAGATACCAAATTCAGTTTGAGTATCGCGACAATTGTTTGGGTGCCTGCTCTTAATCACTTTCTGAAATGTCGTTGGTCTACAGTTTGGTACCAATTCCTGGTACAATGATAACTTATTTACAAGCAAACATTAACAAGCCATTTTCCATCTAATGGTAAATGTGTTTGTGAACCATCGGGGTGAGTATGTCTAGTTCTTGGTGTATTGTTTTGTCGGTAAAATGTTCCAATCGACGTATTTCTACATCTTTCTCCTTCGACTGCAACTTTGCAAGATGTCTTTTGCGAAATTCACGCCATGCATTCAGCATTCATCGAGATTGCACTACGAGGTTAAGTATTTTTGGACCGCTTCATTTATGCTAGGATGAGGTAGGTATCCATGATATCGACCAAACTAACAGCCATTGTTAGGATTTCATATACGTAGATCCACTCTTCCAGAACATTCCCTCGGGCATCGTCATCATTGGTAGCTAACAGCTACGGCACATCATGCAAAGGAAGGAACTTTTCGCGCTTAATCACTTGGTGGTCCTGCGATTCATTTTTAACCCTGCTGGCGTTTGCTTCAACAAATAGTTGGCAAAATGAGTACCCTAATAGCTCTATGTCTGAGAAGACCCACAGAGTAGAAGTCGATCTCAATATGAATATTGTACACATCCTTTAATAAACAAAGGAGTCGGCGCTCACCATGGCGGCTCGTGTTTGCATGCCTATGAACGTGTATGAGACTACTGGGTTTAGTCTTAACACCAACCTGGCCACAAGAGACATTCCAGTGGTTTAGATCGTCAGTCTGTATGCCTCCTAATGAATTTGGTTTAAACGCAGAATGGTTGGTAAACACAACAATTAGACGTTACTTTCGTCTACTCTTCAGCTGACCACTGATATTTATGCGTTGTCCGAAGCACTTGGCAACGGCTCTTATCTTCTCTTGAACTTGCAACAGCCTAGGCCACTAGTGTCGACTTCTGGACACGTTGAGCGTGGCTTACAGTTTGTTCGGAAAAAAACCGGATTCTGTCTGTTGAACGGTGTTGTGCGTGTGGCCAAAGGTGTGTCGGTTGTTGCGCTTGATAAGAGAAGCGAAGTTCTGAAACCGAGTGTTATTTGGTTAATTTTAGTAACGGATTGCTTTGAGGCTCCAATTAGATCTGGCACTACAATTATCTGGGAACACCTACTTTCTATCGCGCACAGCAGTGGGCGATACGGCAGTGTTTAAGCGAGTTTTTAAACATGATGTCAGACTGTTGAAAATGGAATAGCTAGTTATTACAACCAACGGTTCCTTTAAAGGACGATCGAATAGCCTAACCACTTTCACGATTTCCGTGCTTCTGTGCAGAGTACAATTTTACATCATATAAGCCACCGTAATGCGTTCTAGATCACCCGTTCATACAATAAAGTGCAGGAAGCAAGCTGCGATCTCCAATCGTATTTTTTCAGAATGGTTGCGGTGGGAGCAAAAGCAGCTGCGTTTGGAAATGCGTTTCAGTGTGGATAGACTTTAAAAAGTGGCAATTTTATCGGCCATCCGTACTCACTAGGTTTTAAATGATTACCTTGTAATTTAGTGTTTGGGTTGAGTTGAAAACGTGGCTGTACAACATTTGACGGTCCTAAACGTTCCCCGACGATGAAGATCTTATTCTACTTTTCAAGCACAGGGAAAATAACTGAAAGGAAGCTGCATGTGAAATAAGTTACCCATTGCGTCACTACTCCTGTGGACAAAACACCGTCTACTATTCAAGAAAGTTATCTTCAAGGCTCCTAGAAAATTTGTATGAAATATCCTACCAGTTTTTCAACAACTCTTTCGTTAGAGTCGACCGTTCATCACGGGGAACGCGTCAACGATTGCTTCGAATGTAGCGAAATTTACTAGACATTTATAATTATCAAAGAGTTAAAAGAATCTGCATTGCCAAAAGATTAGTAGCTTCGGTCGAAAACGCTGCATGCGTGCCAGTGGATATAACTAGAAACTAGACACGTTATTAAAAGCATACCATCATGTTTTAGAGCATCTCATCAACTGCGACTGGAGCCCTTAACCTTCAGCTTGTTTGCGTGAGCCGGATGTAAAATCTAGAAAGAATTATTTTTAGTGATAATATTATGTATAGGCTACACTTATACTCAACGAAAACCACCAGTGCGAAGCATCACCCTTTGATCTAGTGGCTTCAATGGACATTTTCCAGTTTATTTCCCCTCTATCCTGTTTTGTGCACCGAAACCGCTGGACACTTCTGATTCAGGTGTGCATGATGCGCACGTTAAGTGACTCCGTTTGCGCGTGCCTATGCAAACTGGCCGTTGGGATTATTTTACTTCAAACAGCATTACGGAGCCATCTGCCTACGGCGTCCCAGGTCGGTATTAGGCTATTCGGCTTGGTGGCTAACTCTCTACCAATATGTTGTTGTTCAACCCCGTTACAGTTAGATCGGTCTGTTCGAAAGCAAATTGGTTTGTTTGAAGTCAAAGCTCCATTCGGTGAGCTTGTTATGCTGATCACACGACGATAGATGCGAATATCGCTCCCATAATGTTTTGGGGCCGGCGATGAACAGCCACTTTGTTTTCGTTCATCTGTCGCACGATGTCCATCGCAATGAGGCTGGACGTTACCTTGGTGTGATGGTTTGTGTGCCTCCGTGACACATTGAGCTATGCTAGGTGGTGCTTTTGCACCTTCAGAACCACTCATACCAGATTGGTCAATCGTTAGATGCCAAGCAAACTCAGCCTCCTGGTCCTCCAGGTTGGGGATTGGAATGAGGGTGGCTCCTTATTCCTTAAAACGGACTCCTTGTAGCCCAACGCCAAACCCGCTGCCTTGCGGTCAGGTTTTTGAACCAAAGGCTTTGGTTGAGAACCCTAATCGTTCTCCTGTCTAGGCCTGGGCAACCTGACAGTATTCTGCCCACGCAATACAATGAATCTCTCTTCAAACAAATTCCTGATGCTCTGGCCACCGCAGAGGATAATCAACGGTGCCCTATCTGCTGCATCGGGCAGGGTGGATAGGGGTTTTGGATGCTGCTGCTCAAGCATACCCATATTCTTATTCTCCTTCTTACGCTTTTTCACCCTTGTCGTCCCGTTTCAGCTTCAATTTTATCCCCCCTGTTTTTAACCCCTCAATTCTCGGCCCTCCCCAACCTTGCTTCAATAGTCGCTTGTCTTCTAGTTTTAACCCACCTGTGAACGCGGAGCGTCATTCCTGCCTTGTCAACAGGCCCATGTCCAAGCAAGCGGTCCACCCCAGTTCATCGGCTTCCATTTGGAGCGCTCGATCCTCCTTCAGATTGGCATGCTTCAATGTACATACATTGCTTCAGATCGCTCAATTGGCAACGCTTGCCTGAACATTAGAGACCTTCTCGATCGATATCTGCTGCTTATCGGAAACCCGCCTGCAAGACTCGAGCACTTTGCTCACTGTGCGATCCCCTTCAGGTGACACTAGCAGCACTTTCTCATTGCGCCTATCCGGTGACGAGGCAGCTTCGAGTACCGGCCAAGCCGGTGTTAGTATTGCCCTGAGTCCCCGGGCTGAAGCTACTCTGGTTGATTGGATCCCAATCAGTAGCCGGATGTGTGCGGTCCGATTGGCTGGCTCGTTTAAAGCTTCGAATTCGCGTTGGACTAACAGGTGTCTATTCGTTATCGCTGCCTATGCACCCACAAACTCTAGCGATGATCCGATAAAAGACGACTTCTGTCGCCAATTGAACGAGCTCCTTAGCCACAGAAGAAGCTCGGACACTGTAGTGCTGGCTGGGGCTCTGAACACTCAACTTGGAAAATTATCCACTGATGAACTGCATCTGGGCGGCCGACATGGTATAGGCTCCCGTAATGATAACGATGAGCGATTACTTCATTTGTGTGAGGATGCTCGCTTATTTCTTGCGGGCACTAATTTCCGACACAGCACCCGCCGGAGGGTGACTTGGCGCCCACCAGCCTCGAACCAGCTATGGACGCAAATCCATCACATTGCGTTAAGTTACCGATGGTGAGGCTGCGTCCAGAACTGTCGCTCGATTTGGAGCACATGTGTGGACACCGATCATGCACTTGTATGTGCTGACATGCGGATGCGTTTTGGCGGAAGCCTACGACGACGTTGGGACCACATTGACACCAGCCAACTGGCAAAGCCAGCTGTTCTGAATGCCTATCAAATTACGCTGTCATCCGAGTTGGACAAACGTTCACTGGATGCAATTGAAATTCACTGGTCTCATATTCACCAGACCTTACTAGCAGCAGGAAAATCCTCATGTGGTATGTCTAATCGTCAACATGGACATGGTGTCTCTTCGCAGCCTCTGGAACTTATGGATGCTCGCCGGCATATTCCGACTGGATGCGAACAAAGTGAAATTCGCAAAGAGCTCCGGGCAAAACTCCGTGCTAGCCTGAAGAGAGACCGCGAATCCTGGTGGTCTCATCGTGCATCAGAGATGGAAATGGCCGCTGCCCTTGATAACCATCGTAAGTTATTCCGTCTGATACGGAAACGGGCAGCAGGAGACCTGGTGTTAGTGAAACTATACGTGAAGAGAGTGCACTGTCTATCCACAATTTGTCAAAACGTTTGGATCGTTGGGCTGAGCATTTTGAAAAGCAATTTAATCGGTTAGAATTGTTCGATTCTTCGCCGGTCAGCGGTCGACCTACTCCATGGGCTGTCCCCTTGGATCCACCCTCTCGCTCAGAAGTCGAACATAAGACTGTTGAAGTAAAATAAAGCCGCGCGACCAGATGATCTTCCTATAGCCCTCTCCAAATTCGGCGGACCTACTCTCGTGGCTTATTTATGCGAGTTACTAGTGAAACTGTAGGAGCAGGAAACTGTCCCCACCGACTGGAGCCGCTCCGTCATAATACTAATTTTCAAGCTAGGCTCACGATCGGAATGCGGCAACCATACAGGAATCAGTCTGAACTCCATCGCCTCCAAATTGCCTGCATCTGCCAACCATCACAGACTGATTGGCATTCATGAAATCCATATTCGTGAAGAGCAAGGCGGGTTTCGTCGAGGTGGTGGCTGCATTGACCACATCTTTACTTTGCGTCAGTTGTTGGAGCACAGTCACATATATTGGCGGCCCACCGTTGTCGTGTTCCTCGATATCAAAGGTGCATTCGATTCGGTGGATAGACGTTCACTTTGGAACTGTCAACTTAGGAAAGATGTACCTGAGAAATATGTAAATATTATCCGATGATTATACACGCGCAGCTCGGGTAGAGTGAGGGTTTACGGCAAGCTGTCGTCGCCCTCTAGCATCTCCAGCGGTGTGAGACAAGGATGTCCGCTGTCACCTTTCCTCTTCAACTTGGCTATTGATGAAGTCAAGGAAATCGCGTTTATAGGACACGAATTAGAAGGTGTGGATCTGCTCCCAGGAGAACGACTTCTTGACTTGGAGTTTGCTGATAATTTTGTCCTAATCTGTGACAGTTCACAAACGTGTCAAGCGGCACTGGACAGGTTAGCAGTGGCTGTCCGTCACTACGGGCTTTGCTTCGCACGCTCGAAGTGCAAAGCGTTCCTCCAACATTGGCGGGGACCGCCCCCTGCGCTGACACGGTGGGGATCGGCTAGAAGTTGTTCAAAAATTCAACTGCCTGGGTAGTTGTATCAGCGCCCATGGGATTGAAGATGAGATCACGAACCGTATAGCAAAAGCTGGGGGCGCCTTTGCTAACCTTCGCCACTTATGGCGCCGGCGCGACATCACTCTCGCCCTGAAGGGTAGAGTGTACAATGCAGCGGTACGCTCGACCCTACTGTATGGTTGTGAAACCTGGCCCATAAGATCGGCGGACATGGAAAGGCTGGTTACGTTCGACCATCGATGCCTTCGTAGTTTGGCTCACATCTGGTGGAAACACCGAGTAAGCAAGGAACATGTTCGACACCTTGTTT
>OX104071.1:3555073-3634443 GCA_944474145.2 Dicrocoelium dendriticum
CGGGCCAATCAAAACCATGGAAATTTAACTGGAAACAAAGATGTCAAAACTAATGCAGATGCAAGAAATAGCAATTTTTTACCTGCTTCCCATGCCGTTTTGTCAGTCATTTTCGTCATTTATAAGGCATTAGTACTTTTGAAAGGGTGCGTTCACGCAGACTTGCGCGCACTGTTTCCATTGCAACCGGGTTTGTGCTGAATTTAACCCAACTGTACCAAGAATATCAGGCGTGGTAGTGCTGACGAAATGTCTCTTGTCTCGTGTACTCGAAATATTCGTCTCGTCCTCTATAGACAAACATTTGCTAGCCATTTGCGACCTGCTTGATCGGATCTAAGTGTTGGAAATCTTGCTGACACGCAAACGCTCTTTTCTGCGTTACGCCGGAACTGTCGCCCTTATCGAGTGAAGCTTCGATCGTGTGTATGTGTGTAGATGTGTATGCAACTACTTTTGTTTGTCTGCCGCATGCTGCAGTGAACATAGAAAACCCATTTGTCATCCATCGCCATCTTAAAATACATCGATCACAATCTTCTGCATTCACGTTTTTCTGTCATTGTTCTCTTCACTGAGGCGACATCACGAAATGTTAACATCTACCGGTTGTTATCTCCTCATCGCGTTAGCCAAATTCCCAGAGATTTAACTGCCTCACGTATGCTTCATTTGAAATTTCAGATTTGTTCTCATTCAAAAATAGTGGTAAAGCTTTGAAACCTGTGTTGCAACGTGTAGGGACCATATCTTTACACTCTCTCTAACCTGCTAAGTTCGCATCACCTCGGAGTGTCCAGACACAACGCAGCTCGGTAGAATCGGTTAGATACTTAGCTTAGTTGACTTCACGGTTAACTCACAAGCAATATAAAGCTATGTGGCAGCGACACACAAGTCACTGCCCCTTGCTTCATCCTGGCGATGCATTGTATTCCAGCAAGTTTATGCTGTAATTTTGGGGAGCATTGGGTCCCTGTTTGACAAAGGAACAAACGAAAGAAGTATGAACTGAGCAACCAATCACCGGCTCCCAATGGGCGCGATTCCCTGAATTCACTCCGCTGCCTTGCGCACAGGCTATTCAGCCAAAGGCTCGGGGTGGTGTCCCCTAAGTCAACACCCTACTTGGGCTTGGGTAACCGGGTAGTATCTCGCCCTCTGACAAAACCATGGACTTTAATATTGTCGTAGAGACAATATGTCTATGTATAAAGCTGCTTGAGATTAACAACCAACGCTTTTCCAACATAGAATGCATGTTGGATCTGGTCAATTGCAGCATTAGCTATGAAACAAAGGACAGGGTTCTACTATATTACATCCAAATGTTGTACACTCATTTTGCATCAAACTGTTAGTATGTGACCAGTGTAAGTCCATCTATGGTGAAAGGAATTGTTTTGTAGTACCTAGGTTGAAGTAGCTGAAGAACAGAAAATTGCTTGTTTGACCCATTTTGTCAAGTGTCCCTTGATTATAGAGTTCATCCCTTAATTCTTTCCGCCTACTAAACTATTTCACAACGATGCGCGAATTGCTAAAGGCGTTGTATCCCACATTTATTTGAACGCGATGATTGGTGTGGCGGAATCAGTCGGAAGAAGTATGTCAAAATGCATGAAGGTGGCTTCTGAAATTCTTACTAGGATAGCTATGCAGCTTTTGAATCAAATAGACCTAAAAGGCCCGTAGTAGCTATCAGCAGCTGGAGATACGTAATTACCTCGTACCTCCACCACACAAATGCCAACAGTCTCATTTGTCTAACAGAGATTGTCGCACTGTGCTTTTGCAACAATAACTATGGTTGCTAGCTTCCGTTCATGTAGAACGGCTGAAGTCTATGATAAGCCACAAGTTTATTTGTGATGCGGGTGCTCAGGGCTGTATGGGTCGTATGGGCGCGAAAGATGAGGATATCTGGGTATTCACATTAGCCAGATAATCCACAAGCCCGTGGTTACTGACAGTAGCTACGGATGACCTAGCACCAGTAACGTTGTGCATGATACAAAACAAGTGCCAAGGGAGAAAGTGACGGCACCTGGCTCAACACAGGTATTAGTTTTTTATGCATTCCAAGAGGCTGCTTGTTATCTAAGAGTTCGGTCACGCTAGATGAGGTGATTGAATTAGTAGCGTTATACTCTAAACGCCATTCCTGAATCGCAAGACACTGGGGTTAATTCTTCGGACGCGGTAAGAACTCGAGGCTTGACGTTGGTAAGTGAGACGTACGGAATCATTCTCATGGTCGCTATGGTGTGCACCACTTTCCTGAAGTGACACCAACCCATCGCACTAAACCTATTCCATAAGAAGAACGCAAAAATCGGTGGGTTCCACATAGCGGAGGCAAAGCGAGTGAGCTAATGGTGTGGGAAACACAGTCTCGATGGCACGTAGTCTCTGCGGTGTTTCTGCGCTAGTTAGGCGGTGAAATTACCCATCCGTTTCTTCATTAGTTCCTTTAAGGCAACGTGAAGCTCGAAGGCAAATGAGATGGCGGAGCCACACGTAGATTTCTAGGCAGCTTCGATGAAGTTGTTATCTAAGGTTAAACGCAATCGCTGGATCCGCTGCATGGAATCTTAAAATGCCAAATACTCTTCTGCAACTTGTCTAGCATTAAGCCATGGTGTTAACTAAATAGTTTGCTAGAGACTACAAACTTTGGTGCTTTCCAGATATCAGAAAAAGATAGATCTCAAGACAACGCATCACCATCATAAATAACCGAAACCCCACGGCGGGTACTCGAAATCCGACTTTGAATTGCTTATTGCTGTGCAAAGCTTCGTCCACGGGCCTTTGTGGTAAAGCAATCAAGGCGCCAGTTGTGAATCACTAGGCCCCGAGTTCCACTCCAGCTCAGGTTATCTCCATCAGATGAGTCTAAACCAAGACGAGACCGGCCATGTGGAGTCAGTGATGGGAGAAGTAACACCGATCCACTTCCAGGCTGTATCTAATTCAACCATTTCACAAGTTGTAGGCTGTAGAAAAGTGATCCGAACAGAAGTGAGGCTTATGCAACATACTTAGCAAGCCGTCATGATGTGGTTGAAAGTCGGTAGATTCGTTAGGTGCATTCTGAAGCGCTTGTTGTGTTAGTGGATTGCAACTCGCAATCTTACTGTGGACAGTGATTCGCAATGAAGGGAACCTTGGTCACTGCGATCACTAGGACCTTTACTGAGGAAGCGGATGAATATTGGTTGTTGCCCTCCCCAAAAACACAGACAAGCTAGTCATAGTCAGATTACTTTAGAGAGGCGTCAATCTGACTGATTAATGTTGAGGAACTACGAAGAATTTGGAGGGATCCTTGCAAAGCAGCGCATGGCCAAGCAACAAGACCGTTTCTAACAAGATTATAGCCAAGTTGAAATATTTAACCAACAACGTCGAAACCGATCTGAAATATTACCATTCTCCTATCGAAGACTTGATGAAATTATCGACAGTTTGACGTTTGAGAGGTAGCCCTTGTCACCTCACGCTACGTAAACTTCGCCTTTACTTTGCATCTGCCCCTGGTCACTTAAGGATCCATCACATAGAGCATTTTAAACACGTGTAATCTCACCCGCAGTTATATTACAAGGTAGCTATATGGAAGTTGCTCTGATATCCTTGTGGTGATGCCAATATTCCCATACTCCGTTTTCGTGACGTATTATGAGCCCAGAACTCCCAAACCAATTGGACAGGCTGACCTCGAGCGCCCCGAATACGAATTGCAAGTTAAACTCCATTTGTGGTCCAGAGACACTGAGCACTCGCTAACTAATAGTGGTTACAATTACCTTTCGCTATCCAGCGTGAGCAATACTCCACCTTTTCGCTCACCTACCTGATTGCATTGTGGCGCTTATTGCTGCAGAGCGCAACTTAGTGGTGGAGATTCCACAAGAGTATTCCATCTGCATGGTGTTTCAGACCACGTTTACTGTTCTCCTATACACTATCCTGGCCGCTTAAAGCAGCGGACCTGAAGAGGCTAGTTACGTTCGACCACCGGTGCCTTCGCAGTTTGGCTCACATCTGGTGGGAACACCGCGTGAGCAACGGAGGCGTTCGACGCCTTGTGTACTGCACAGGAAAAGGAAATGGACCGCTCAGCACCGTTATTTCACGCACCAGGCTCCGATGGCTCGGCCACGTGTTACGCATGCCAGCCCACCGACTCCCGCGACGTGCGTGGTTTTCGCGCCGAGCGTGTGGATGGAAGAAGAGGCGGCCAAGCGATGACTTGGTCGAGAGGAATGAAGTCCCTCACTTCTGAGCTGGCTTCGGTTGGCGCGTATCTGATCCCTGGTTGGGGTCGCAAAGGCGATGAACACGTTTGGTTGGACACACTTGCTGATATGGCTGGGAGCCGACCTCAGTGGCGTTCGTGCTGTGAGTTTCTTTATCCCACCCCATCCCTCTTAGCCTTCCGCTCCAACCACGATCTCATTATTTAGCCTTATATAATTTTGCATAATAATTTTTTTGAAGCACAGCAGCCGGCTGGTAGCTTACCGGAACGATGCCCATCCGTTAGCGGTAGCTCGGCCAGCTTGCACCAGTTGCTTTCTTTCTCTCCTTTTTTCTGTGTATTGCGGCACAGTAGCTGAGGTGTTCCCCACCTCCAGCTAACGTGTAGTGTGATGATGATGATGATACACTATCCTTCGCATATTCTGGCATTGAGGATGCAGCTCAACTTAGGAATGCTCAACTGCACTTTGACCTAAACACTGCCTGCGACAACAGACTGGTTTTGACCAATATCAGAACCAAGGAAACGATGTGCTAGGATGCTATCTGATTATTCGGCTTACCAAGTTTCAAACCGCTCCACTTTTTAGACATCACGCATGGGTTCCTTCAATTCACCAAATCAACAATGAGATGCAGCGTGTGTTCCAACAGCGCAATTTTCAGCCGGCACCCACACTGCTTCTATGAAGAGTTCAAAAATCAGCACCATATATGTATTTGACATAGCTTAAAAAAGTACGTTGCTTCCCACTACTTTCTGAAAAACAGTATTCGTCTTAATAGAGTACATGCCGCCCCATTTGTGCGCGGCTATCAAGTGCAGTCGTAGCTCCGAAAGCCAGTCCTATTCTTATCAAGTCCAACACGAGCAGGATACTGAATGATGGGACGCGCTATTTCACAATTGGTTATCCGTTATGTTGGTCAACCATTGTCACCCATGGCTGGGTGGATTAAGTCATTTTTGATAAGAGTAAAATCAGCACATACGCACTGCTGGTGATTCGCAAAAGGACCAATGTCTGTCTATCATCTGCTCTGATGCTTGCTGGCTGTCCGATTGAGTCTGAGGAATCAACTCAAAAACCATACACTACTCTCCACAGTTTTTCTTAGCTGCGCGAAATTAACCCACCGACCATCACTGAAAGGAGGTTGGCTCGAGTACCAGATTGCAAATTTATATGACTTGTCGACATAACTAATATGTTTTCTACTGGCGAAATTTACCACTTGAGTGAATTCCTGACTGCGACGAATTACCTCTGAAATTTTGGCTACTTTTTTTCTGCATGATTTCATCCTCTTGTAACTTGTTACCAAAGAAATCTCTAGGCGAGCAGCCAAGGCACCGATATGGAGTCAAAGTATGACCGGTGAGCGGCATGCTCCCACGTGGCTTGGATGAATATATATCAATTTTGGATGATTGTGAGTAGTGTAAAGTTTGTAGAAAGTAGAAGTCACGATTAAAACTCACGCACAATAATATGCCTTGACGGGGAGTCGAACCCCGGTCCACGAATTTCCGGTCCGCTGCTCTACCACTGAGCTACCGAGGGATGACGATTAGGTGCGCAATTTTTAATACATGACTTATGCTTGGTGCGCGACGTATTACCAATGAGTTCACAGTACCTGTCCTGGTGATGCAGATTGGCTCACTCACCCGTCACTTCCCAATGGACCGAAGTACCTGTCCTTCGGATGTCCAATATCAAACTGGATGAACCGATCAATTAACATGGGTGGTATTACGTGATTGGTCATAGCCCGATGATTCTAGTGGTTTCCAAGTGCGTTTCATGTACTACCCCCCTAATGTTCGATTTGGCCTTTGTAACAGACGGTGTGATTAGACAATCCAACCAGGTCTGCTCCCTGCTCGTCCGAAACCGGTATTTTCGCTTTCCTGTCGATGCCAGTGAGCTCGAGGTGCCGATCGATAACCGGACGTCTAATAAGGCGAAGAGCGAGTACTTCATCATTAGACGTTTATTTTGCTCTCGGCGCGTCCACATTGGTTCACTTAACTGGAGTAAGTAATTCAGAAGCAAACTTGAACGGTTTGGCAAACAGGAATTTTGAGACCGAAAACTAAATTAAAATATTTCGTTACCAGACGCCGATTAGCTGAGATTGATACCGATACTATCCTCACTTCCAATAGTGGTTTTTCGACGGGTAGGAATATTGTCAAAATGCACACCAAGCACAGCCAAACCATGGGTATAAAACATCCAACAGAAACGTTGCAGGAAAATTAGCACTCAAATTTGACATGAAATATGCAGCGGAATCTCAGGACAGATTAAAATCGTCTACTCTGAGTGTAAGTAGGTGTAGTCGGAGTGCGGTTAAGAAGCCTGAAGTACGTAACATCAACCTCAGCATGAGGCTCACTATTTCTCTGCCTCGCTACATCTGTGATAAATAAAATAAATAAATAAATATAATAAACGTTTTATTCCTCAGCAGTGCGAGACACAGACCTATTGGGTGGTCTTATCAACATGTAAAACGTGATCGCATAATATAGTTAATTTTTCATCTTCTGATCAATGGTTCCCATATGAGTTTTTGAATTGATTATTAGTTTGGAAAAAGTAGAGTGATAAAGAAACTGGGAACAATAATAAATGTAGATTTCACGGAAAGTTTAAGTAAAGTAATACGGTCATCATGGAAATGTCTCCAAGGGACTTGCTTCCATGCAGGGTATTTCCACGATGGGTTTCACCCACACTTCCATGCTCCAATTGGCTCTGTGCCTGTGTGGCAAGATAGTAAATAAGCCATCAGAACTAGGTGTCAAATGACTTTTTTTAGGGCTGTTTTATGCATACATTATAGGCGATGAAGCGTCAGCCCTTTCTGTCATGCGGATCAATCAATTATGGCACATTTTGTTTTGAAGCCAGCGAGTCAGTAGTAATATGATTTGCATGGGTACACTTTTTTATTTTGGAAGCTGTAATCCGTCACCACAAGAGATCAGCCCAGTCATGACCAACGGTGAAACAAAGAAGAAGATAAATTATGAGAAATTATAAAACATAACGATGAATAAAAACTCTTGCCGATAGGCCAGTCACAATTTGATGGAAAATCTTGACGAGTGACGACGATGGTACAGAGACATCAGCTTGAAAGGCGTAGTGCATCTACGAACCAGTGCGTCAAAGGAGAAAACAGAATTGGTTAGACGGATTGATATGAGTAAGATCGTTCTCAAATATATACTCAAGTATGCAACTATATGCAGGTAATCTTATATTATTGTAACGTATAGAGGATATGGTGACTTTCATATGTATCCAGGACGTTTCTCATACAATTCATCTAGAGTCACCGTTTGGCTTAGTGTCGACCAGATATTTGCAACAGTCAGGTGAATATTAATCATGCGTCTGAATTGTGGATAGATAGTGCAGTTTCTAACACTCGATGGACGTTTGTTCCATATTAACGCACATTTTACGGAGAAAATATTTGAACGGAGCTTTGTGCGAGACTTTGGTATTTTCAATGTGCGCTCTTTGTTTCTTAGTTCATAGCGCATAGCGCATACGAGTCTGAAACTCGAGTTGTGGCTGAGCAGTGAAGCTTAACCCGAATAGTAAGCGGTATAGAAGGCACAGATTAAGTTTGAGTCTGCGTAGCCACAGCGGCTCTAGATTTAGCGCCTCGCAACGCTCACGGTATGGCATAGTATTAGTGATTTTTTGGAGACAGAAATTCGCTCCCACAGGAGTTTGCTCGCAAAATTCCACTGTAGTTTTATTACTATTTATGCTAAATATTAATAATTGCTCTGTGTTCTCAGATAGCAAGTTTTATTTAGTTAATGCTAAAGATGCGTCTGTGGCAGGTGAATTTTCGTCCGGCTTGGTTGCGGAAGGCATAAACACTCCCTGGAGGCGGTTTTCAACAGGTAAGCACTCTGTCAACATTCGCATCAGGCGCAGTCAGATCGGGGATATCAACTGAAAAAGCCGTCAAGCATGTGACAGCACACATTCGCAAGTACATTTATTGACCGACTGCCATGCTTGTTGCATTATTGACCAGGGTTAGTGAATGGAATCGGAAGCAGCTTGCTTACGGTTAGTCAGCGTTTATCCATTCAATTTTCCCCTTTGCATCTTTGCTATTTATTCCACGTGACCAAGTGTCACTCGGCTGAAGCACACATGATTACCTGTGCTACAGCACCAAGGACTTGTGGTTTGCGCAAGCAGCTTACCACTTCTTGACGCAAGTGTCCTAATTCACCTGGGCACCGGTATTCTTGATGTGTTTCCCCATAAGTGGTGTTACTTTGCCACTTGCTGTCAACACCTAAATTGAAGATTAGCTAGTGGTAAATTCATCTCAAGTATGTCCCGCTACAGGGGTTTGGTATGTCCGCATTTCTCCTCCCTGCAATGCATGTGTGTAGCTATATATGTTCAAAGGATAGTTCCATGCATCCCGTGTGGAGTGGGCTACGGCACAGTCGTCGCCTTGTGTACTCCTAGTACTTATGAATCCCCACATGGAAAGACCGGAATGCATCCGCTCTGCTTGTTGAAGGAGTGTAGGCCGGCTCCGTCGATGAAACGTGGCTCCCATCCACATGCAGCCCGGTCTTATTCCTTCGGTTTTACACTGGATATAGGTTGTGTGGATGCAGCTGTGGGTGGTGCAACGCAAGCCACCCATGGTACCTCTGTAGGTGCAGCTATCCTGCAGAGATATATATATATATATATATATATATATATATATATATATATATATATATATATATACAGAGAGAGAAAGAGAGAAAGCTGTTCTCAGAACTAAGTGATTATTGCTTGCACCGGACACACTAACTTCAAAGGCTAAAGCCCCTCGGATGAGCCGGTTAGAAGGTACAAATACCAGCTCAGCTAACGAATCTGCGGTCTCGCACGCTGGAATTCGCCATAGTGAGCCTCACGTTACGCAGACACCTAAGCAAACCGCTAACGACTGCTCTCCGTGACAAGTGCAGTCAGCTGGTCTGGACAACGCCGCCCACACCACGGCAGTGAAATAACTCGTGGCATGCAATTGGTTGTGGAGAAAGTTGCTCTTGATAGAAATGTGAATCATACCTCTATGGCGGAAGAGGGTAGTGAAGATGGGTCAATGGAAATTCATGCGGTGCGTTCAAAAACAATCGAGGCCTCACGCTCGATAGCAGTGCTCTACGCCCGAGGGGAAACAACCGCGTACGGAGGGTCTAAGCGTGTGGTACATTAATCGCTGTTGTGTGCGTTACAAATGCGGAGATTTAGTGACGCCTTGTGACCATGTTGATGTGGCCGCTATATCAAAGTCCTGGCTTTCTCCAGACGATCTTATTAAGTGATCTGCTTATAGAATTCGCGTGCTACATGGCTGATATGCCCGGGTATCAGACTGGTGGAGGAATACTCTTGCTTATAAAGTGCCAATATAAACACTGAGAGGCTCCATTTACCACGAGTTCTGCTAACGTTCAGGTGGTATCCTGCTATCTAAAAGCATGGGGTAGGTTGGTATCTATGTGTTTATCGTAGCCCATCCTCCACGCGGAAAAAGGACAAGGATCTGGGTACATTACTAAGACAGACAGCAATGGCCGCACCTAATTTTCTGATCGTCGGTGACCTAAACCTTTCCCATGCTGATTGGCAGCTTACTGAAAACAGGGCGAGTACTCTGGAGAAAAGCTTAGTGGATTGGATGCATGAAAATGCGATCGAGCAATACGCCAATATTCCTACCAGGAGTATTACTGGGAGTACGGCTTCAACCCTTGATATCGTAATCGCCAGACATGATCACTTGATTGACCTACGTGTGGAACCACCATACGTAAGAGTGATCATTGCGTTGTGACCTTTCCTCTGGAAACACCGAGTCTTGCAGAGAACCGTCGAATGGGAAGGGGTTTAAATCGTATTGATCTTACGAAGCTGCGGGATCGAGCCCTTCCAATCACTTGGATCCCTGAACAGGACCAGGCCACTTTGGAACAGAGGTGGCTTCTACTCAAACGTGGGCTCGTGCAGTTACTGAACGAATTTGCTCCTCTGTGCCCCAGGAGACACCTTTGGAAACCCCGATGGTGGAGGGAAAAGATTGGCAGAGCGATAAAGAGGCGCAATGTTGAGGGGAGAAAATACCAAGCAACTCGGGGTTTCCGACGTTGGGTGCAATACAAAAGGTGTCGAAACATGGCTATTAAGTTGAAGCGATAGGCGAAGTACTGATTTGAGCAAACAAATTTGCGAAAACGAATCCCAAGTGCTATTACAGTTGTGTCCAATCAAAGACTTCTCTAAGAGAGGTGGTCTGCTGTCGAACCATGGAGGACGGCAGCCAGGCTGTAGACGACGTCGATAAAGTAGAAGCGCTGCTACGTGTCTACCAAAATCTGCATCGGAAGGATAGTGGGTCAATCTTGCCATCACAGCCGCACTGTTCAAGTAGCTATACAATGCGGGAAATTATTCGCAATGTGCCAGAGGTCTTCACAGTGCTGGCCAGTTTGAACCCTTATGAATCACCTGGTCCTGACAGTGTACATCCCGCCATAGTTAAGCCGCTGGCTGATATCCTTCAGTATCCTGTAGCGGAGTAATTCAACTAGTCCCTTCAAGAAGGCAAGCTGCCACGTGATTGGAAAGAGGCGAACATTGTTGCCATCCACAAGGGGGTTCGAAGTCGGTGCCTCTTATCTATAGACCTGTTAGTTTAACCAGTATCATGCTGAAGTGCTTGGAAAAGCTTATAATAAATAGGGTCTATGAGCACTTGACTGAGCACAATCTAATTAGAGCGGAACAGCATGGCTTTCTTAAAAGGGTCTTATCTTACCAATTTATTGTGCTTTTTAGACGAGATTACCCGATATCTTGATAGTAGGATAACGGTAGAGGTGTGCTAGTTGGACTTCAGTAAAGCCTTTGACTCAGTGAATCATCGATTTTTAATTGAGAAGCTGACATGGTTTGGATTGCATCCTCAGCTGTTACTATGGTTCTCTGAATTCTTACGTGCAAGGATATTCAGAGTCAGGGTTGGAGAAGCGAGTTCTAGTGTTGGTCATGCCTACAGCTTGTCCCCCAAGGTTCGGTACGGGGTCTATTGTTGTTTCATAAGTTTATAAATAACCTGGCTCCACTTCTTGAGGATCCCTGCTACATCTTCGCAGATGACTTGAAACTAGTCAGTAGGGGAAACCGACCGACGTTGGCTAAGGACATCATCACTGTGGTGAATTGGTCAAGCCAATGGGCTCTAACGCTAAATGCCAATAAATGTCAACTATTGACCGGTAGTGGCAGCGGAATGGCAGTTCAGTCTCCTGTGGGATCTCTATCATTGCAGTGTGCTGATGAAGCCCGCGATCTAGGTGCCATCGTAGTGAACAATTTTAAGTCTTCGGCACAGTGTCGCCATGCTTCTAATAAAGCGCGACAAGATTTATTTCGTCTTAGTAGGGCGCTGAGTAACACTAAAGCAGAAGCATTGTTGCCGTTATATAAAGCAGTGGTTAGGCCACATCTGAAGTATTGTGTTCAGGCCTGGGCACCGTACCTCCGGATTGACGTCATCTGTATAGAAAACATTCAGAAACTTGCGGCCAGGATGATCGAAAGTCAACGAGGGAAGTCGTACGAAGGTCGTCTAAGTAGCTTGGGATTATTTTCCTTGGAACGGCGTAGGTTGAGAGGGGATTTGATAGAGACGTTTAAGATCATTAAGGGACTTAGTGGTCTTAGTTTCCCACCCATATGTTTGAGTTAGCTATGTCAGACTACCTGCGGGGGCATCGCCTTTAGCTCAAACAACATAGAGCTCGTTTGGACATCAGGGCAAAATTTTTTACGAACTGAGTAGTTAACATCTGGAATAAACTTCCTTCTGATTTAGTGGAATGTAAGTCTGTAGAAGCCTTCAAAAGGGGCTTAGATGAGTGTTGGTCTGTCCTTTTCCCAGCGATGTTGTAATTGTACTGGAATATGTAGTGTATTTTGATGCTGACACATGAAAGTGCAAAGATTGCACTTGTACTTGCTTAATTCCTTTGCAGAAGCAAGAAGTCGAAGTGCCGGGGGCCGCTTCACTTACCGGCACAAGAACTGGACGCTCGTTAGGCGGAAGCCTCTATCGTCCGTTCTCCCTGACCTGACCTGACCTGACCTGAGACGTTTTGTTGCCAGCCAAAGCAACATCAACAGTGGTGCTTCAAGGGCCTGGTTCGCAGTGGCTCGTAAGCGACTTCATTGTCCAAGTGCTCATTGGTCGAGTTCCACTTCGAATGACAGGCTTCAATGAACTCACGTGCTTGCCGGCTTTTAGCCCTTCCGAGGATGCTGGCGTGCTCCAGGTCAAATTGATGGTTCTCTGCACCCATATGCACTGACATCAGGGAGTTCTGATCGTCGCGACGAATGGCTAGGCTGTCTTTGTGTAGCTTTGTGCTAATCTTTCTTCCAGTTTGTCCCACATAGTATTTGTCGTAATTCCAGCAGCAGATCTTATAAGTCACGTCAGTTTCTTCCAGTTTACTAAGTTTATCTTTCACTTTGAAGAGTTTACTGCTAATTGTTTACGTTGGCTGGTATGCAACTTTGACTCCAAAAGGCAATAAAGGCGTCGCTGCCATTTCAGAGATTCCGTTGATATAGGGCAGAGTTCTTCTCATTTCAACTGTTGCATTTGTCGAGGTATGTTGAACAGCATTTTGTGGTGCGAGGCAGCGTAGAATGAAGCCTTTTGGGTACGAGTTCCGCTTGAGCAGATTGATAAGATGGTCTTCCTCTGCCCATCTCAGCTGCGGTGTGCTACAATGGGTTTGTGCTCGTTTGAAAATGGTTCGCACGCAGCGGAGTTTGTGGGCTGTCATATTTGAGGATCTGGTCCGTATGCGTAGATTTTCGGTAGACTATTGTTTCCAATCATTCAGCAACAGTCCGTCGTATGAGAAAGTCTAAGAATGGTGACTACTTGTTGTTCTCCTCCTCCCTGGTGAATTGGATTCCATCGAACAAACAGTTGATTAGTTCGTGTGTTTCCACCAATTTGGAACGCTTGACGATAACGAAAGTGTCGTCTGCGTATCGTACCCAAAGTTTTGGTCTCGCGAGCGGAAGTGCTATTTGTTCCAGTGCCTGCATCACTGCCTCGGCTACCAGAACAGAGATTGGCGATCCCATTGGTGTATCTTATCTGTGCTTATATTTGGCCATTAAAGGTGATATATATATATATATATATATATATATATATATATATATATATATATATATAGTTTCGATGCACGTGTGTCGGTACTATAGTCTAAGTGGCATAATTCGTACTTTCTATCAGTACAAATATATACGCAGTATAGGTATGTGCAAGCCATGGATCGCCCATGTCTATCAGAGAACTTGGGAAGACAAGTGTTGGTCACTGGGCACAGATTGCAGAGGTCAATACAAAAGTCATTTACCGGACAAAGGCAAATGGACGACGAACTCGGCGGATAGCATTAGACCCAATAGCGAACTGAGGAAGTCACCACGTTTGGTGATGAAACGTTTGCGAACCAATACTCAGTTCGGCGAACCGGTGAAACCGGTATCGATCAACCGAGCTGCCGGTGGTCAAGTCATCTTAAGCCACAGGCCTGTTGCAAATGTCCACCTGTTGGACATGCGTGCTTGAGACACTGTTGTACCTAGATCATTATTGTGGGCTTCGATGCAGGGGCAGAGGCAATGGTTGAAGAGGTACATGGCATATCTTGTCATAGAATGATGGCATAACTTAAAGGACGGACTCTTCTTCAATACATGCGGGAAGCTCATGTCTACCTGAATTGCCCAATATGTCTAAACAAACCTTAAGAAGGCAGTCAAGTGCCAACTTCTTAGATTTCTAGTCTCAGCAAGAGTGCACTAATCCTTTGTGCATGGGCGAAGCAAACAAACTTCGCATGGTTGTCGTACTGAAAATGTAGGTGTGGGTCACCTACTACTCGCGGAGCTCAGATGCTTAAGACACTAACCGTCAATTCCCATGTGCCAATGCTCCACTTTTAGCCCATTCTAGCTCTACTTGAAACGGGCTGAAGCAGGTTAAACCGGTCATGCAGTGCAGAGTTTGTAGCATCCAGTAGTTTGCTCGCCATTCAGGAGACCGTAAGACTTCTTCGCAAAGCCACTTCGGCCTTTTTCGCAGAGCCTTCTGTTGGTTTAAACCCTCAATCTTTCCCCAAATGTCTAGCACCTACGTGCGATCACAAGTGGGATTTGCTATTCACGGGTGGCAGCTGTGGCAGAAACAGGATCTTCTTGCTCTCGAGACTCCTCAACGAAGGGCAACCAAGAACCTCAGGAGCCTCATTCATCTGCCCTACCAGCTTAGACTGAAATCTCTTAGAATCTACAGCAGTCGATATCGACTTTTGCGGGGGGGGATCTCATAATGGTTTACCAGATTCTGAAGAATCCACACCACATCTGCCGTTCGCTGCTGGAATTGAACCACAACACTAAACTAAAAGGTCACCCTCTGAAACTGACAATTAAGTATAGCAGGCTTGAATGCCGTAGAAATTTCTTTTCTCCCCGCGTGTGCCAGCCTTGGAACACCCTCCCTAATTATGTCATCTCTGCTACCACTCTGGCGATATTTAAAATACGTGTTGACGGTGCGTTGTCTCACTTACGTTTCATTTTATGACTTGTTAGCCAGGGGCTACAAAACGCAATCAAACGGTGTCTTGCCAAACGCATAACCAATGGATTTATAGATTTGTAAGTTTAATAGGCGAACATCTCCGATATTCTACATAAGTCGATGATGAGTCCACCACAACTCTTTTCATTTTATTATGCAATTGATTTTCGCAGTAATTTCCATCCTACGGGACTTGTTAAGCAATGCTTTTTTACCCGTAATAAAGCATTGTTCCATTGTAATCTGTCATTGTGAGGAACCAGGCAACATACGCATCGGTTGCCGCCAAGCACACACACCTGAAAGGGCACGGGTAACTTTGGTGGCCGAACTAGAGAAAAGTGAAGTGTTGTAGCACGGATGGCTTTCATCAGGGACGTTCACAAATTCCCCAAAGCACGGGAAACTTAGGTTCCAAAACCAATAGTTGCCAGGCGAAATCACATTGTCTTAAACCTCGTATGCACTAATGTCCCCGACACCAAATCCAATACAATTAAGCGCAAGCTGACAAATGATTGAAAACAATGAAGTTCCATCTTTACGGCGATCGGTGTCCCTGCTGATCCCACGAGATTAAAACGCATCTCTCGCCACACAAATTCATTAAACTACGATGAACCCCTATTACTTCTGGTAACGCCAAATTCGGTGGATGAGAAGGAGAACGCTCTGCTGTCTGCGAATCGACTCCGCAACACCCCAAGTGGAGTGTGCATACTACCTGAAATCCTGTAGAAAGAACGTTTAGCGAATCCCATTAACAGATAGAGAGAAGCGGAAAAAGTCAAAACAAGCAAATTTTAAATGCTCACGGTGTTCTATGGATTCCTCTTCAGACGATGCTCAGTTACACAACCGTGAGCAATGACGCTACATCCGTGAGCACCTTTCTCTCAAAAATGTCGTTACCACCTCGTTGATGCGGATCCCCTTATCACTGAATCACAAAGGGTGCGGTTCCAGGCTGTTGAAACTTGTGTTGCAGTCTGAACAAACGGCACAAACTCTTCTAGAGAATTGGACAAAGTTCCGTAGCATGTTGCAGACAACAATTCGTCTCAAAGCAGCAGGAATACAACCAGGTTCTAATGACAATGAATGCACCAACTGTAAGAGCAGACTTATTAACGGTTTCGATAGTATTTATAACATCTGCAGGGACACAGCGGAAGACGAGCGACCACCAGGATCCGGGGCATGTGATACTATAATATGTACCAACTTCGTCTCAAGAGCATGCAACAGAACCAAAAGACGATTAGTCGCCGACCCTTCATCGGTCGGCGTAAACTCACTTGCTTCACTCATCACATCCAGCACACTTTGATTTCCGAGAAGTTCTCATGCATGTACACAAATGCACAAGCCCTACACAGCAAACTAGCTGAATTGATACTTCGACACACGTCAACATCTTAGGACCTCATCGCTATCACGGAAACATGCTTGGGCGGTGAGATAACGAATGCCGAAATTACACTTACAGGTAGGTCCGTTGTCCGAAATGATCAAGCCGGCAACGATTGTCGGTCAGTCCTCTACTTTTGTAACAACCTGCAGTGTGAACCCATGCACAATTCCGAAACCGATATATACCCGGCTCAATTTGGTGCAGCTTACTGCTAAGATTGAAGGACCTTGGCCTAATGGTTGTTGCTTACCGCTCACCATCATCTACACCTAAGGTGGACTGCAAATTGGTGACTGCGCTGAGGCAGTTTATAAACAAAAAGTACAGTCACGTTCTAGTCGTCGGTGATTTCAACTTACATGCCCTAAAATCCCAAGCCACACCAGGAGAACAATTCAAAGCAGACCTGCAAGAGCTTGTCTCAAACTTTCCGCTTTATGGCTACGTTACTTCGCCCACCAGATTCAGGGGAAATAACAGACCAGTCATATTGAATCGAATATTCACTACGGAAGAACTGATGAGCGAGAGAGTGATAATCGATACTCCTCTAGGCTGCAGTGCTCATACTATATTATTACATGCTATCCTGCATACCCCGAGGACAAAGCTCAAACGACGCGGACCATAACCAGTTACGACATCCTAACCCGACTCATTTAAGCGACCAGCTAGAGTTTCTTAACCGAGGAAACACCAGATATTTCCTGGGAATGTTTCGTCCATAAGTGAAACACATGGGTTAGTGGGGCATCGGAAACCAAGCCTATTAGTTTGTGGAACATGACGTCAATTATACGGAGTAGGACACGCAAACGCATGATGATGTGCAAGGCGGCATGGTATACACACAAAACCGACCCCAGTCCGAGTACCTGGTAGGCATATGTTGTCCACCGGAATCACTGTACCCAATTAGTGCGCGAGGACAAGGTAGCTTATCAACATGATTTAGCCGAGCGATTAACTGCAAATCCTTAGCTTCTATACAAACACGTGACCAACCATTGCAAGGAGGAAAATGGATTTCGCCCTCTTCAAACAGCGGATGGTCTAAATCGGACAGCTAAAGAAGCATCGAATGTTCTGCAACAACAATATGCACCAACATTTCATTGCATCCCATGGTCGCCTGAATCTTTGGAAACTATGCGGCTTCCACCAGGACTCACACATATAAATTTTGCGACAGACGTCGTGATGAGAAATCTGCTATCCACGCGCCTGCGTGCCTGTCCAGCAATTGACGACATCTGCCGCAAGAAGCTTGTCGTGGTAGCTAACGTATGGGCTTGTCTGGCTTGCCGAACAACTTCCTCGTGGTTCCAGCAAACGGTTCGGCTGCAGTGTTCCAGGGCGTGGTGGGCTTTCGCCTGGCAAGCGTTCTCCCTATAAAAAGCCACATATGTCCGTTTAACAACACTGTGACGTGGTGGACGTGACTCACCACTAAATAAAGTCACTGCCCCTTGCTTCATCCTGGCGAAGCATTGTATTCAAGCAACGTTTTGCTGTAATTCTGGGGAGCATTGGGCCCTTGGTTAACAAACGAACAAACGAAAAGCGTATTAATTGAGCAATCAGTCACCGGCTCCCAATGGACGCGATTCCCTGAATTCGCTCCACCGCATTGCGGGCAGGCTATTCAGCTAAAGACTCGTATTGGCTTAACCCTTAGATTGGCTGTCGCATCAGTTCCATGATGAGAGGCGCGTTCCTGTAATGTGGAAACAAGGAATAATAACTCCCATTTACAAACGGGGTAGTCGTTTCGACCCAGCTAAATATCAACAAGTGACTCTTCTGGAACTTCTTTCAAAAGTCATGGAGACTGTTGGTGGTTCGGTGTTGCTCCTCCCAACCCTGAGACCCCATGACCGGTTTCGTCCTCCTTTGGACTCAGCAGATGGAGCTACACTGAGCTGGGGTGGACCTCGAGGTATAGTGTTCAAAGGTTGACGCCCTGACCACTATGGTTCCTAGGTCCACGAGCAACGTTTGGCGACGTTTGGAGACTATCATTGCCGACACACACATGTCTTATCTGGACGGCTTTGGTCATATTGCTCAGCAACAACATGGATTCCGTCAGAATAGGTAGTGCACAACCAACCTATTGTTAGCACGAGACAGCTGGACAGAAACGGTGGATGCTGGTGCGGGAGTTTATGTGGCTGACCTTGATTGCTCTAAGGCATTCGATCGGTTGGACCATCGTATCCCTCTTTCTAAACTTCAAGGTTGTGGCAAAGGGGACCCACTCCTCGGGTGGAGATGCAATTTTCTTTTGCACAGGCTTCTGGAGGTGAGAGCACGTGAATCCATTTCAGACCCCATTCGCGTCGATTGTGGACTGCCACGGGGTTCGGCATTTGGGCTCCGTCTATTTTTGACCATCATAAACGACCTAGTGAGCAAAATTAAGTCAAACAGTTCATTCTACGCTGATGACATCAAAGTTTGGAGGGAGAGCTGAGCTCCAGGAGACCGCATCCAGCTTCAAATCCACTTTGATAAGACTTATGGATGGTCAGTCCAAATCTCCTTTTATGCAATGTGACTAAATATTGAGCGCTGCATTCAAGACACCGAATAGTTCACACATATAAGTTGGTGAACCAGCATCTGCAACGCTAATTTCTCAAAAAGGAGTTCGGTGTGCTGGTGTCCAGAATGATCTCGGCTGCTCAGAGCAGTCCAAACAAGCATCGAAAATGAAGATCCAAGTAGTGCGACTTCTACGGAGAGCTTTCGTGAAATTCGAACCGCCTAATTTCAGCCAAATGCTACCCGTTTACATACGCCCTCAATTAAAACAAGCAATTCAAGCATGGCACGCAGCTAACGCGGGATCTCAGGGCCTTGGAGATTCCGCAACGTCTGGCGACCAAAATGGTCAAGAGGCTGCGCCAATTGTCATACGAGAGGCACCTCAGAGTGTTAAGCACTTTCAGCAGACGCCATTGGTTTTTGCGTGGTGACCCAACGATGGTTTTCCAAATTTTAAACAGCACTAATCACCCATGCCATCGCCTGATGAGGCTGATCCACAACAACAAACAGAGATTATCATCTCAAACTGGCAGTACAATATAACCGGTTTGAGTGTCGAAGAAACTTCTCGCTGCGTCTTTTCCCATGTGGAATACCCTCTCAAAAGTTGTTATTTCCGCCCCCACGTTAGCCGTGTTCACAGCACAGGTAGATGGCGCACTGATCGTAGTACATCGCAGCACGGAACTCAAACAGCTGATACAAACAGCAAAAAGACAAACAAAAAGTCAACCCACCCCCATTTGTCTGGAAACCACAGGCGATAACCTTGGATAATAGATAAAATCAAGTAGGAACTGCTCAGACGAAAACACTGTCACCGACAAATTTGCAATTTGCGGTAATTCGCTACCTCCCATTGCTACTTTTGCCTTCATGTTGCTCATTCCTAACCGGTCGTCAGATGGGACATGTCAAGCTTTGGCATTTTCCCCCCGACAATTGACCAGGGCTGGAGAGGAGGGCAATATAAAAGGTCTTCAACTTGAATGCAGACGGAATTGCCTGTAGTGACCTGGAGAGTCCCCTGTTTGGCTGCCGCATGCTGCGTAAAATATTACAAAATCACAAAATTATATTTTCTCGATGTACATAGCAAATTAGCCTCTCGTCTGTTTGAACGTTGCTCGCGTTTGTTTGAGTCAATATAGCATCCGCCTTCGAACGGCGCGACGCTCATCGGCTCCGCGGCCATCTTTACTCTCCGCACACGCGACCACACCTTTCCCCTAGCTAGCTATCTTCCGGTGCCTTATTTTTAGCACTAGATAGCGTTTCGCCCCACTTAATAAATTTTTCCTCGCGTTACTTTTGATGTTCTCCACTCATCGGAGGTTGGCCTTATATTCGCGTATTGGTTCTAAAGCGTACCGATCCTGCTTCTCGCTTTATAACCTAATCGAGATTTTTTGCCTCAATCCAAACATAAAGAGGGCAACTAAAACCTAACAATGAACGTGTGACTTCGTTCTGAGGCGGATACCACTTCCGGTAGCTATACCGGAAAAATTCGATTGACTAGGGCACTCTGCGACAGATTCATCTATCCAAGAGTGATAAGTGTTTTAAAGGGGGTGCTGGTCGACTACGAGGCAATCGTGGCGTCCAACCGTTGGTCTCCAATTCATCAGTTATCCGACTTATCTTGTCTGTGCAGTTGGTCTGGCGCAAGCCACAATATTGGGTCCACATGCACAGGGGCCCAGCGACTGTCAGTCGTAGACCACAGCTGTTCCACACTTGAACAATGAACAATAATTTATCACGGTAAAAAGGCATATGTTTGACAAGTCCTGTAGGATGGTTGGAAGGAACATTAACATTGAAAGGATCAACGGCTAGGTAACTCGTTTTGTTAAGTGTCTGGCGATTTAAATGTACTACTGCATAACGATAGTTTGAACTGGGAATGGGATGTGAACACGCGAAATAGTATAGAGAGCTGTTGTAGTTCAATAAATGCGTAAGAAATAAAATAGAAACGACGGCTCACTCGTGTGTTGCCTCATTTGAGTGATGTAATGCGTTAATGCAGTTTAGATACATCCATGCTGTTTACAGGTACACCTATGCATGGATCCTCACCGCAGAGTTGCGGAGAGGTCCGTCAAGCACATGGTTTGGTTTGCGTTATTTCGTCCTCCGAGTGGAACGGACCATATCAAGTAATGCAAGTTGGAAAGCGTTACATCAAGGCGCTTTTTATATAGCATTAATATAGTTGCAAGGATATCATCATCATCATCATCATCATCATCATCATCATCATCATCATCATCATCATCATCATCATCAACAGCAGTACATCAGCCATTTGAACTGATGCTTCGCTGCCATGCAACCATGAGGACCTATGAAATAAAGAATAAGAAGAGGGAGAGAAGCGGGACTTACCTGAAAACCTTAGTGCCCTAAGCAAACATTCAGGGTCAAGGCGCCTACACCATGTGAAGACAACATACTGTCACAAACAGCTGGCTATCGTGCAAAGGTAAGGCGGCATCGGCGAGACAGCTTCCTTGCGGCTTTCACTGCCACCCATCAAAAACAACCATTACCCTGCAGATAACTCAGCACCAAACATATTTTAAACAGGCAATCCGATTAGGAGACGGCAGCGGAAGCGCCACTGGTGTCTACTGCGAGCCATGTCCTGTAAAGTCTCGAGCCAAGCACAAGGCGAGTCACGTGGACTCCAGCCCGGAAGGCGAGACGGACCAACGGCACTCAGTTTGGTCGTCAGTAACTTCATTTTCCGCTGCCCAGTCAACTTCTGTCCACCTCGAGCCTTGCGCCACCCTACACCTGGCAGACCAAACAAGGCCCTCCTAGGTAAGAGGTGACCAGGCGTACCTAACACTTGCCCGAGCCAAAGCAACTTATTCAGTGCTATCTGTTGTTCTAGGGAGCCAGCGTGATTATCACCACCTAGTACTCGCCTACGCACATCATCGTTGCGGACACGCTGGTGCCATCCGTCACCAGCAATGCTTCGCAGACAACGATGGTCAAAGACTTGAAAGCGCCTCAGATCTTCAGACCGAAGGGGCCAAGGTTCACTACCATAGAGCAGAACGGCCCTCACTGTGGCCTTGTATACACGGCCTTTCAGACGAAGGGAAACTCCCTTCTGTCGCCAAAGATGCCGCAGGTTCAAGAAGGTAGCTCTGGTTTTTGCAATGCGTGAGCTGACGTCAGTTTCTATGCGCCCATCATTGCTGATGCAGTTGCCAAGCCAAGGTAAGTGAATTGATCAACCACCTCGAATTCCTCGTTAGCAAGCGTCAAGGTGTCATAAAGTGGCTGGTGGTCCCGCAGCAACACTTTGCACTTTGAAGGTGCAAAGTGCATACCAAATAATGGGACCACTCTGGACAGGCTATTCAGGGTTGATTGTGCCGCCTCAACATTGTCGAAAAGCACGACGATATCGTCCGCATAATCTAGATCAACTAACCTTTCACCAGGCAGCAATTCAACACCTACATCATGAGATTCCGCAAGGGAACACTCCATGGTAGAATACACGAAGAAGTTGAACAGAAATGGGGAAATCGGACAACCCTGACGAACGCCACTTGTAGTCGAAAAGCTTTCCGATAGGGCACCATAGACCCTAACGCGGCCTGTAGTGTTCGAGTATAGAGCACGAAGGATGTTCACATATTTCGTGGGAACACCTTTTCGCTCAAGTAATTTGCACAGAATCGATCGATCGACTGAATCGAACGCACTCTTGAAATCGAGGAACACAGCTATTGTCGATCCGCGGTATGTGTGGCGCTGCTCTAGCACCTGTCACAAAGTGAATATATGGTATATACAACCACGTCCTGGGCGAAAACCGGCCTGCTCTTCCCTAATCCGCGATTCCACTTCCGCAATGAGGCGACGAACGATAATCGAGGCCAATAATTTTGTCACAATTGGCGTTAGGCTAATACCCCTGTGGTTCGCACAGTCTGTACGACTGCCCTTCTTGTATATTGCCACTATAATCGATTCGCTCCAATTAGCCGGGACGCTCTCTTCTTTCCAGCTACATTCGAATAGGGAGGTCAGTGCTTTGCAGAGGACCTCAGCTCCATCATTAAATAGTGCAGGTGGGAAGGAATCCGGGCCAACGGCACGAAAAAGATTGAGGGCTGTAATCGCGTTTCGGAACTCGACCTCCGACGGTGGCTCCAAACTAACCTTCCATGGCTCGTCATGCATCACCTGAGTAGGAAGAGGTCCGGGAGCAGGAGGCCAGATGAACTGATCTTGGAAATGTTCCACCCAACGAGCCATACGGCGCTCCTTATTGTGTATCGGCGCACCTGAGCTGTCTCTTACTGTCTCACTGACGCCTGGTTTTCTGGGACCAGTGGTGCGGATTAGCTGGAAGAGCTTGCAGTAATTGCCTTCTGCTCCTTCCTCCTCCATTTCTTGAGCCCTATTGGTCCACCATACTTCCTCGTCAGCACGCAGTCTCTGCTTTAGTTCACGCCTAATAGCCCGTCCGGTTAAATTGTGTTCCGAGCGAGCCGGAAGGTGTCTTCTAGCTTCCAACAGGTTCACGGACCTCTCGGATATCCAGTGACTGGTGCGATGACTATTGTTAGTGCCAGAAGCAGATGCTCCTGCGTCGTGCATAGCGACCGAGATCCTATTCCACTGAAGCTCAGTGTCATTAGGACAAGACAGCGAGAGTTCGCTATACAGTGCTTCTTGATAGGCTTGCCTGACCGAGGACTGAGACAATTTCTCAGTTGCCAATCTGAGGAGACGCTTTGTGCGCTTCCCGGTAAAGTTCATGGAGAAACGACAACGTACCAAGGCATGATCAGAGTCGACACAGGTACTCCAGTACGAGCGGCAATCCAGGATTGAACCACGCCATCTGTAACTTATGGCTATGTGATCAATTTGGGTCCATCGCTGGTCAGCTACAGGAGGATGCCAAGTGGCACTTCGGCGCCCACTGTGTCTAAAAGCAGTGCTACTAAGAAACAACTGGTGCTCCGCACACAGTTGCAGCAGACGCTCACCGTTGTCAGTCCGCCCGGAGTTAAGCCCACATTTACCACCTAGCTGAGCTTCTGAAGAGCTCAGACGCCTTACTTGTGCGTTCATATCGCCTGCAAGTACTACAATATCTGAACTAGTAGCACTGCGTAATAGCGCATTCAGTTCGTGATAGAATGTGTCCTTGACAGCATTAGAACTGCAGTCAGTGGAAGCATAAGCGGAAACAACAAACAAACAGCGTTTTGTACTACTTCGTGAATCAACCTTAGCTGATGTCGTCAAACGGGCTGCACATAAACTGCTGTTCACCGGAATCCAATCAACCAACAATGGCTCAGCCTTGGAGCTTAGAATGATACCTACACCAGCATGACTCGTGAGTGCCGCATCGGCGTCTCGGGATGCGTGCAACCAATAACGAGAGGATAAGCCGGGTGCAGTTAATTCAATAACCCCGTTAGGGTCATTGATCCTAGTTTCGGACACACAACACACATCAATACCCAGTGTGTCCAAGGTGCGTGCGAGTGCAGCCTGTTGACCTGTTTGTCTTAGAGTGCGAACGTTGAACGTCGCCATGGAAACGGGATAGCGTGGCCTTATAAGGGACTTTTGCCGATAGGTGTCCGGTAGGTGTGGTGGGATGGTGGCTGCAGATGGTTCTACTCCAGTGGCATTTCAGTTGCTGTCAATTAAGCTGGGAATTATAGAAGGAAGATTAGGAATGGGGGTCGGGATGGGAGTAAGAGAAAAATGTGGAAAAGAAAGAAGGGAGGCGTCAGCAGTAGCATGTTTTCGCTTATCCGCCCTGCTGTATGCAGCAGATAAGGCGACCCTTGATAATCTGCGCGACGGCCGATGCAGGATGAAGTTTATGTTTGAAGAAAATGTCATGGTTGTATGTGGGCTGAGATCCTGCCAGGGCGCCCAGACCTAGACAGGAGGACGATTAGGGTCCTCATCCAAAGCCTTTGGCTCAAAAGCCTATCTGCAAGGCAGCGGGGAGGTGGTAATGATTTGGTTTTACAAAAATGGACGCCATCCCATTTCAAACCCCCAACCTGGAGGACCAGGAGACTGAGTTTATCTGACCTCTCACCATTGACCAACCTGGTAGGAGTAGCTCTCAAGGTGCCCGGAGGCATCACCCAGTTAAGCTCAATGGGTCAATGAAGTACGCAAACCGTCGCACCACGTTAAGGTCCAGTCTCGTTGCGACGGATAAGGTGAGTCGGAAAGGTATTCCAGGCACGGGACTCACAGCGGGTGAGAACGTTTCGTCGATAATCAAGCCGACTTTAGTGTGCAGCCAGTTTGAGCTGATGGCCTCTAAGGTTGGTATTTTATCTCAGCAGCAACAGACTGCTACATGGGTGAGTTGGGTTCGTCAGTAGTAAGGAGACCAGGGTGAGATGTCCTCGATGACGTCGATGTTCAGGGACTGCAATCTGCGTTGCTAAGGTAGGTAAAACAAAGCTCTTGCGTGTTTGGTTGCTCTACATTGTGGAGCCTCAACTGAATTGACGTCGCGCTTCATCGAGGGACGCCAGGCCTGGATCGCATATTCCACATGAGGCCTCACGTAGGCGTTCAGCATTTGCGCGAAGAGTGATGGCTCAAAATTTTCGAATCCAAGATGTTGACGGGCTGTTTTTGTTGCCTTTTCAGCTTGCCTTGACCAGCCAAGATCGTCCTGCACGATCACCCCCAGGTCGTTTTCCTGGGAAGCACGTTGCAACTACTGGTCCCCAACTCGGGATTCATGGGTAAGCTGATGGCGTATGCTATCGAATTTGCATTTCGCCACGTTGAACTGGAGCAGATTATCGGATGACCACATATAAGCCCGGTGGAGATCGCTCTGCAATGCCATGTCATCATCCGCTGTCCTGATGTCATGTCAAACGCCTATACAGTGGTACATCGGCTGTTAACTTTTGCAAGTCAGCCTTGGATTATTCGCTGAGCGATGCTGGGACATCGATTGCGCGAAGGCTAATGTCTTGCACCAGAAGGACCTCACTGTGTATTCGGGCCAGGACTCGTTTACTCTCGGAATCTAGGGACTGGTCCATTTCCAACTTGGACATTGGAGGGTGGTAAACTATTGCTAGTAAACACACATCACCCAGTCTAAGATGCATACGACACCAAAGAGCGTCGACAACTTACGTTTCCGGGTCCACATTGGTATCAACATGCAAGTGGGATCTATAATAAAGGAGCACACCGCCTCCTCTGGTAGACTGATCGTTTTGTACGGAAGTCATGCCAGATAGAGCAATCTCAGCGTCAGTGATTTCAGTATTCAGCCATGTTTCGATGATCATACTTATAACCCAAGGTGTAGAGACCTGACGAATACGAGGTTCGGTTAGATTGCCGAGAAGGTCATGTGCATTGGTATCCAAACAGGTGAGGGCATCGGATGTTAGAAGCTTGTTCGTGAATGATGATTTCACGTGAGGATCTATGCCGAGATTTGGGGAGCCGTCAGCCGGTCGTTTTCCATAAGACTCTTGTCGCAGGTCCAGGGCGATTCCGGCTTGTTCTGTAGTATACTTAGTGCCAACAAGAGAATGAGAACCTTGTACTTCTTCAGCTGCCAGCTTGGTTTGAATCGGTCCCCGTTCTGGACTGCATAGTGAAGTGGTTGTACAGGTGAGCTGTCTGCTCAGTGTTACCTATTCTATTTCTGGTCGGGTGTCTATCGGCTTTAGACCTATTTCAGATGGCAGCATTTTACGCATTTTGTGCCACTTTCTAATCACCTTTCTACCATTAGTTTGGATTGTTATATTAGTTCATCACGCTTGGACCACACCTTTTGTGGTTAGGTCATAGCGGGAACCTGGAAGTCGAATTAGCGATAACATTTTCAAGTGACAGCACTACAGGAGTAAAGTGTCATTCTTCCCAGTCATGCGCTTTGGCCTCTAGCTCCTTTAATGTCTGGAGCTCGGGGACACTGTTAACAAGGATTGATTTTGCGTCTTGTTGTTTACGGAAGTCATCCGGATTTCGTTTGCCTTTCTGGCGTCCACTCCAAGGAACATATGGAAAAGTTCGAACAGTGCATGTGGTGGTACGGAGGCCAGTGGCTGACAGGAGAACTGACTCTGCATCATTGCCTGACTGAAGTGTTACCTGGAGTAACGGCGGTTCACCGTAGTGTACGGAGTTTGGGTGACGGACGAGATGCATCATATTGCTGGCTTAGCTTGAACCCCTATCAGCTGACACGGAGAGTCCTACTGTTCTTGCCGTCAAAACGCTTATTTTTTATGGATTTCGCTTCGGATTCAGTCACATTAGAGGATATAACAGTTAGAGAATTATGGTAGTGTTTCATGTTCTCCTTTTTGGAAGGACCAGTGGCTGCTTTCTTTAGTTGGACAACTGATGGGGTCTTGAGTCCCGTGGTGGTAAGGAGAGTATTAACTCATTAGGCAGCGGGCGGGGTTACGATGGGAGGTGCCTCTGTCATATGAGTAGCAACAACGGACGCGTATGTTTTCGGCCCTTTACCAGTGTTCGATGTGGCGGGCGTTTCTGATGAAGAATGTGTGGCGAACGCATCTTTCTCGGCAATCGCTGCTACCCACTACATGGCAACGATGAGTTCTAAGATAAGCATGGGAGAAATGCTCAGACTATGGCAAGTGGCCGACATGAAAACCCACGATAAACCACCATTTATCAGTGTAAAAAGCAGACGCTTAACCAGTCTGGTTGGAGGGTTAGCGTAATAATAACAAAATCAGGGGATTCGTGTGTCATCAGTTTAGGCGCTGATCGCTTTAAATGCCCCACTGCAAGAAGACAGTGTGCGATGGGAATTACATAGTTGCAAATACAACGATGTGGAGAATAGTTACAGTCAGCGTTTAGGGTAAGAGAATAAAAATTAAACCGCTCTCACCTGCGCCGTTTCCCATCAGATGTGTTATGTGTAATGCCAGTATAAATGCAGCGTAAAGATATTGCACAGCAGCATAACTGATGCGATGCAGTGATGGGGGCTTATAGCGGCATCCAATCATTTTTGAATGCACCCAAGTTATGAAAATAAACAGCTAATTTGGTCAGAGTGATACAGTGGAACATTACTTCCCTTGTATTGTTTACGCAGTTCTAGATGCTTAGCTCTGAAATTGTTATTGTAGATGATATTCAGTAAGTGAAACGCCTAAATAAAATCACCGTATAGCCGTCGGTAACGTCCGCCGGAAACTCTCAGCAACATCATTCTTTACAGGTAAAGGAGAATGATAGACCTTTGAGTTTCTTTGCTGCCCTGCCTTGTGGTGTCTCTAGCGCCTCTACTTCGCGCTTCAGCCAATGTTACCAAGCTTGGACAGCATATTCAACCTGAGGGCTCACGTAAGAGTTGCACAACATCAGGAAGATTGGTGGGTGAAAAGTCCCTAATACCATCCGTAGCAAGCCGACGCGTTAATTACCTCTTTTTGCATCTACTTCAGTCTACTTTGAACAGTATTAACCATGCTGAATGAATACTCAAAGGTTGCGGGACTGCGGACTGGTCTTCAGGCTGTTTGTCCAAAGGTTACGGCGGCCGGTTCGAAATAGAAATCGCTCCGCTGCAGCTTGTTCAGTTTTTCTGCGTAATAGATCGGGAAACAGCTTTCGCTGGACACGACCTAGAAGGTGTGGAGCTACTTCCTGGTGAGCGACTTCTTGACTTAGAGTATGCGGACGATATTGTCCTAATCTGTAACAGCTCCCAAACGTGCCAAGCAGAACTGGACCGATTACCACTGGCTGTCCATCTTCTTGGACTATGCTTTGCTCCATCGAAATGCAAAGTTCTCCAAGATTGATAGGGACCCAACCCTGCGCTAACTATTGGTGGTGATCTGCTAGAAGTCGTTCAGGAATTCAAGTACCTAGGCAGCTATATTAGCACCCGTGGGATTAAAGATGAGGTTACGAACCGTATAGCAAAAGCTCGATTTGCTTTTGCCAATCTCTGCCACGTGTGGTGCAGACGCGATATCACTCGCTCCCTGAAGGGTAGAGTGTATAATGCAGCCGTCCGTTCAACCCTCTTGTACGGTTGTGAAACTTGGCTCCTCAGGTCGACAGACATAAAGAGGCTCGTCATATTCGATCACCGCTGCCTTCGCATCCGAACTCATGTCCGGTGGAAGCACCACGTGAGCAATGAGCGTGTTCGACGTCGCGTAGTTGGTGCAAGAAGAGCTAGCGAACCGCTCAGCATCATTATATTATGCACCAGACTCCGATGGCTGGGCCACGCATTGCACATGCCAGCACCCCAACTCCCGCGAATTGCACTGTTCGCGCGTTGTGTATGCGGTTGGAAGAGGAGGAGGGGAGGCCAAGTGATGACTTGGTCGAGAGGAATGAAAACCCTCACTTAGAAGTTGGCGTAGGTTGGTGTATCCCGATTGCCTGGCTGAGGTCCTAAGGATGGTGAACACGTTTGGTTGGACACACTCGCTGATATGGCTTGGAGCCGGCCCCAATGGCCTTTGTGTTGTGAGTTCCTTTGTCCATCCCCCTCCTGCTTAGCATCCCCCTCCAATCATGATCTCACCTGATAGGTATAATATGACTCTTTTACGGCAGCCAGCTGTTGACTCTCCAGAATGATGTCCATCGGTTACTGGGGACTCAGCGAGCGTGCCACTGTTTGTTTTCTTTTTCTGGTCTTTTGTATTGCGGCACAATAGTTGAGATGTTTTTCACCTACAGCTAACGTGTATAGTGATGATGAACGATGCGTAATATATCGTGATATTTTGTCTTCAATTGTATAATTCGGTATTCTTTATAATTCTGAATTATTCAGTAAGATATTTTAGCCGCTTTTGGCAGTAATTCTGTCGTTCTATACTGCCTACATTCTCGTGGCTTCCTTAGGCTTGTTTTCCTGGTTATTTACATTATTAAATTCGTGTTTATCCGTATCTACTTGTGTAATTCATTGTGATTCCGAATCTATTTATCATTAATACGTGTCCTATCCTTTTCTATTCCCCGTAATTGTATAATTCTCATATTCTGTCATAGCGATCGCTAGTAACTTTAAAAATGATGAAGCGGTCTCCCTGCGAAATTTGCCCTAAGATAATTGGGCACCGGGCAAACGCAGTTTTATGGGCCGTTTGCCAGGTGAATTTTCACATTTCATGTGTCAGTCTTTCGGTTGACTAGCTTCGCGTTATCCGCGAGATTCAACACGATTTTTTCTAGCTTATATGTAAGAAGTGCTAATACAATCTGCGACCTAAGTCCCCTGGGAAACCTAATCAACGGACCGGTAAAGCGAGGCGTTCCAAAGCGTGCAGCTTTGTAATCTCTACGGAAAAGACACAGATAAACACACCTTGCACACCCACCACCAGCTCTGCTGAGCGAATTCCTAGATTGCCAAATAGCTCGTCCTTATCACCTTGTACTCCCTCGATGACCACGGCAACTCGAATGTGTGCCAAGCCAGGCAGTGATGACCTTTGACAAGCGCAAAGGCCAATGAAACCGAAAAGGACGTACAGCGACCTGAGGCGTCTTCCATGCTCCTGAATCGTCGGATTCAAACCCTCGGTTTCGGTCGAGTTTCTGCAGACTGTGGTTGATAGTCTGCTCGACGTCGGTGAAGACAGGCTGAAAGTGGAACAAATCGTCTTGGAAAGAAAACTGAAGGAAATGTTTGGCCCATGAGGGTCACTTTTGCTGACGAAGTTGGTCCAATGTTGATATTCTCGCGTGTTCGTAGACTTAAGGGTTTCATGACCCATGTGTGCGCAGACATGGATCCAGCAGACCGAGAAAAACTCAAGTCTGCTTTGATTGAACTAAAGCGATGCATTTAAAGCGGCGGAACAAATCTCCACATTGTAAATTTTCTCATAGTTACCCGGGTTCTTTCCCGAATCCGGATGAACACGTTGCTAGCCCTTCATGCGCGCCCGACAGTTCCTACCAAGACCTACTTGTAGCCTTTACAAAGGTTTGTAGTCTAATGAACAAACTTGAGGCTATTCACTTCGTTGCTTCTCGGCAACCAGACCTATTTAGCCTTGCTGATAGTTGGTTGGCTATAGTAGTGAAAACTGGTAGCTCAGGTTGTTCAGATGGCTGTTGAACTATGCGCTGAGCTTGGCAATTTTGTTGCAAACGTTTCGTCACCAATCGAGGTGACATCATCAGTGCGTAGTGGAGTGGCATGCAATAGCGTAGAGTAGCGTAGAGGAGCCTCGGTGAGAGTGCGCTGAGCGTGGTGTGCGTGCGTTTTTTATACCGCCGTGGTTGGCCGTGGAGCCGAGCAATCCTATTGGTTGGGACTTCGATCGGCGTTCAGCTCGGTTGATGGGCAGATGACCTTTGACCTCGCCTCTTTGTGTTTCGTGGTCTTTGTCTGCTTGCTCCTGCGAGCGAGTTTGCCGTCAGTTCTGTTGGTCTAGTCACACGTTCCACCGGATTCAATCGATCGGATTGGCGGTTGTTCCTCAGTAGTGTGGCGTATACTGCGTCCAATTCGATGTGTCGATTGATCGAATGCGTTGTAGAGTACCAAGCTTCCAAAAACTCCCTCGCGTGTTTTGTGCTTCCATGGGATAGGACCTTTACGTTCTCCAGATCGAAACGGTGGCCTTCTTGATCTTCATGCGCAGAAACCAATGAGTATGGATCATGCCTTCTGACGGCCGCCTTATGTTCGGTGATTCGTGTACAAAGTTTTCTTCCAGTTTGTCCGACGTAGATTTTATCGCAGTCGCTGCAGTTGATCTGGTAGATGACATTGCATTGGTCGACTTGATTGACTTTTCCTTTGGGTCGTGAGATCAATTTTCTTAGGGTGGCACTTGGCTTGTGCGCCACAGAGATTCCATGTGGCTGCAGCAATCTTCCTGTTAGTTCGGAGACGTTCTTGATGTAGGGAAGCACTATCCGTTTGTTTGCTTGATCAGACGCCTGCTGCTGTTGCTGAGGTATTCGTTTCTTTAAGCTTCTTCTGATGAAATTTCTCGGATAACCGTTCTTTCTAAACACTCGATATAGATGATTTTCTTCTTGTTTCCGAGATTCGGCTGTACTGCAGTGCGTTTCCACTCTTTTGAACAGGGTTTGAATGCAGCTCTTCTTGTGGTTCATTGGGTGGTTACTGTGGTAGTTCAGTATCTGGTCTGTATGCGTTTTCTTCCGATACACGCACGTTTCGATAGATCCATCTCCATTCCTAGTGACCAGTACATCCAAAAATGGTAGCTTATTATCCTCTTCTAATTCAATCGTAAAGTTGATATCCTCGAATGTGCTGTTGAGCAAATCGTGTGTGGTCTGTACTCTGTTCCGTTTTACGATGACAAACGTGTCGTCCACGTATCGTATCCAGAGTTTTGGGTTAATAGATGGTAGCGTAATGCGCTGCAACTTCTGCATTACTGCTTCTGCAATGAGCCCCGAAATTGGTGATCCCATTGGGGTTCCTCTCAGTTGCTGGTACACTTGCCCATCAAAGTGGAAATAAGTGGTCATGCAGAGGTTCAGGAGTTCCCAAAAGCTTTCAGGTCGTATGGTTGTCGTGTGGCTTAGTTGATTCTCAAACAATTCCAACATGGTTTCGTTGGCCAACTCGTGACCGATTGAAGTGAAGAGTGCCGTGACATCGAATGAGAGCATTATTTCGTCGTCTTTTATTTTGACACCTCGCAGTTTGTTGAGGAATTGTTCAGCATTGTTGATACTGTATTCGGATCCGGCAACCAAATGTTTCAATCTCCTCCATAAATCCTTCGCTAGTTTATATGATGGGGTTCCCGGGAGCGAGACGATTGGTCGTAGTGGGACTCCATCTTTGTGTATTTTTGGTAGTCCATAAAACCGTGCAATGTTTGTATCATCAGATTTCATTCTCCATCTCTCTGTGGCGGTGAGCTCGTTCTTTGTTTGTAGTTTCTTCAACGTTGCGTTGATCTGGTTAACCAGTTTTGAACTTGGATCTTTATCGATCTGACGATATGTAGTTGTGTCTGATAGCAGTTCTTTGGTCTTGTTAAGATACTCTGGCTTGTCCATTATCACTGTCATGCGTCCTTTATCCGCTGGTAGGATTACAATGTTCTCGTCTTTCTGTAGACGTCTGAGTGCATCCTGTTCCTCCTTGGTTAGGGTCTGGGTGCGTTTATTCCGAGTAAGCAATGGGACAACGGTCTGCCGTATCTGTTGTTGGGACTCTTCCGTCAATCCATTTGATTTCAATGCGTATTCTAAGCTAGCCAAGTAGTCTTTGGGGCAAGCATCTTTGACGTTGAAATTAAGCCCCTTAATCAAAACATCCTCTTCAGTTGCAGTGAAGTGGCGGCATGAAAGGTTTTTGATTCATCCTTCACTGCTAGCGCAGTCATTTCTCTCGGTCAGTTTGTCTAACTTTGTGTTCAATGCAGTCTTGCGTCGGTTCTTTGTGCTTTTGACTCGACGTGCAATTGCCGATTCCAGCGCTGTCTGCAGTTGTGGCTCAAGAGTACTGAGGCAATTGGTTCTATTGTCGGTTATGACGTTCTCGTATTTGCGCAGGCGGTTATGGGTATCTGTTATCATCAGTTTCACCATGCGTCTCCCGTATTGTCGTGCTAAGTTCCAGGCGGCTGGATGGTTTAGCGCCGGTCTGTGGTTGGTACTTGCTGGCAGCACGTTTCTTCTCAGGCATTCATGAAGGAAGTAGAGCTGTTCGCGTGTGCAAGCTTGTCGGCAGGCAAAGGTTTCCCAACGACGAGCTTGTTGTCGCGTTGTACGCCCGAATTGGTTGGCTATAGCAGTGAAAACTGGTAGCTCAGGTTGTTCAGATGGCTGTTGAACTGTGCGCTGAGCTTGGCAATTTGGTTAAATTCAGAGATAACCGCTCAAGAAGTCGAAAACAGCGTGTAATCTTGCTTCCGCTATGATAGCCTATCCAATGACCGCATTGGCTTGTTACCTTACATACGATCTTCCTTGTGCGGGAGACTTGATGGCATCTACAGGAGCAGTGGTGGCCTATATGAACAGCTATGGTGTTGGATCCACCTGAGAGACGGCGAACTCCCGGTGGGTGTTGTGTATCGCAGTCCACTGAGCCGCAGCTGGGACTGGTTGCCTCAAGTGCGCCACCACATGAGTTGTTCACAATTCCAATTTATGAGCGATTTTAAGCTTCCTCGAATACGATGGCCCGAGGTCGATCTTCTCCCTGGCCACTGCGAAGTTGGAAAGAAGTTTGCGGAGGGGATGTTTGAAACTGCGGCCTCACAGCACATCAGTCAGCCGACGCGGATTATCGCGCGTTCGACACCATCGTGCTCGGACTTGTTGCACACCAGCTGCGATCAACAGGTGCGTGATATTCAAGTCCTTGAGCCCCCTGGAGCTAGTGGCCACTCGATGGTAACGGAGAGCTTAGAACTGCCACTGCCGTTTGTTCCTCCGCTGGAGGCAGCCTTCAACCACTGGAAGGCGGACTTTAATGGCCTCACCCGAGCCGAAAGCTTGATGGACTGGTCTCTGCCACAGAATTCATCAGTTGAAGCGTGTTGGTCTATCATAAAAGAGGGAGTAAAACCACTGTGCGCCCGGTTTGTGCCATACAAATATCGGGAAGCTGGACCAGTCATAGCACATTGGTTTGACAATAAGTATGTCAAGCTGGCTAGACGACGACGCTAGCGATGGAGTAAATTCGTACAGTCTAGCTCTGCCGAAGATTTCGAGACGTACAAGAGGCAAAGAAATGTCAGCAATAGCGTGAAAAGGAAAAAGCGCCGAAGCTTCCAAGAGCATCTTGCAACCGCAGCAAACCAGCTCCCAAGAGGATCTTTGCATACATGTAGCGACGCTTGAAGCCAACAGGTGCTGTGCCTGTGTTAGAGGGCTCGGAGGGACAACCCATAGTTTCCAGCACTAAGTATGCTTCCGCACTGGCAACACACTTTGCCTCCATTTTTGCAGCGAACCAAATGTCCGTGCCCAGTTCGATGCATATCACCTCTACCGAGCTGGACAGCCTGGATGGTAGCATTGACGATGTGTGCTTGATGGTACCAAGCCTGCAGGGCTTGACGGGCTCCATACGCTGATCCTGAAATCGCTATCGGCCATCATCTCGCCTTCCGTGACTGAGTTATTTAGCAGGCCCCTGTCCGTTGGTGCATTGCCGAGCGACTAGAAGTTCTCAGTGGTGAGAACGATTCCGAAAGGCGGCGATCCGAGCAAGGTGGACAGCTACCGACCGCTGTGCCTGATTTCTGTTTTGACTAAGACAATAAAATCGTGGAGCGAGGTCTTCTGCAGCATCTCGAGTCGAAAAGCATCTTGACGCCCGTGCAGCACAGTCTCATGAAAGGTCGGTCATGCATCACAATCCTGCTTCTCTCGAGGCACGAATGGTTGCAGGCGGTAAACGAAGAGAAGACGGTTGACGTTATTTACATCGACTTCAGTAAAGCGTTTGACAAGGCGAACCATGAGAGCTTCCTTCGGAACCTGAATATGTGCGGTGTTTGTGGCTCACTGCACTATTGGATCAGTGCCTTCTTATTGGTAGGACGTGGAAGGTACTAGTGGACAAGCACCTGGCCGAGGGGTACCGCTCGACCAGTGGCGTCCCGCAGGTCACAGTCCTTGGGCCCATTTTGTTCCTGATCAACATCAACGATTTGCCTTGGCTTCTTAGTTCAACTTGCGTGTTGTTTGCAGATGATCTTAAGGTATAGAGAGTAATCGAAGCGCCCGACGACTGCGACCTGCTTCGGCGTGATCTTGACCGCCTCTCCTTGTGGTCAGCAAAGGCCAGCCTTCCGATCATTCCAGTCAAGTCGATATTCATGAGCCAGAGCAAGGGCAGTAATGGCCGAGTTTACAATCAGGACGGCCAACAGTTACACCCATTGCCATCCGTGAAAGATCTCTGGGTACTCTCACCCTACGATTTGAAATCTGTTGAAAACACGAACACGCTTTACCAAAACGGACTGAGCATACTATGGTAGCTCAAACGCAGCTTCTGCACTTGGTCCGAAGAGGTTGCCACTCGTCTCTCCTCTAATTAGACCAATGCTAGAGTACAGCTCCCCCGCCTACTGTCCGCTCACTCGGGGCGAGGCGCAAAAGATTGAGCGGGTACTGCTTGCGGCCACAAGGATCATCCCCGGTTTATGAGGCGTGCCATATAAGGACAGATGTACACCATATCTTATCGTCGAATGTCGGTTGACCTCATCATGACGAACCGGATAGTACATCTGGGCGAATACCCCATGTTGAAGCCACTACTGTATCTGCGCAAACCAAGAAACACAGTAGGACACCGGTACAAGCTTGTCGTACCGGATTTGAAGCGGGTTGCTCACCAACTGTGTTTCGATCCGGGGGTGGTGTATATTTGTAACAACCTGTTTGCAGACACAGTCAAAGCAAAGTCGGGGTCGGAGTTTAAGAAACTCCTGGACTCACACTTTGCGGACTTGTGATGTCGAGAGTAATCACCATCATAATAGGTAGATTTGCTTGAAAAATATTAGATGCAACTACACAGAGGTATCTCTACTCATTTCATTTTCTCAGTATCAGTATCAGTTTAACCATGTCTTTGGCGTATTTGAACGGCACGACATTCTTCTAAGTTTAAAGACAACTTATTCAACACTGGTCAATTTAAAGTCGAGTAAACATCGTGCTGCAGCCCTTCGGGGTCTTCCAGTCCGCCATATCTTAACATCATCTGCAAAAAATAGGAAATCGCAAACATTGCTCCGTGCTGGATGTTTTATGAAGACCAAACGTAAGCCAGACTCCAGCGCACAACCTTTTGGTACGCGGCACGCAACCTCAATTGCTTCAGACAGAGATTGCAGGATTTTCAATTCCCAGTGACGTTCATATAGCAACTTATCCATCTAACCAGGAATTTAATCGTTATTTCTATAGTTCTGAAATGAAGATGCATCTGATGGTCTAAACCAGGGGATGTGCAAAGTCCGTCCCGCGGTCCAAATGTGGCTCTCGTTAACATCTCAACTGGCCTGCGACCTCATCACGCAACAATAAATGCAGGATTGTGCTTCGTTGGTACATGTGAAATATATTTTTATTATCTTAAAGTCAGACTGCATAAGGCCCCACATAGTTTTGCCTCACAATATATGACCATACTTGCAAAATGGTTTGCTCACCCCTGGACTAAGTGAGCAAGTGCTTTTCGTAAGACAAATTAACTATATTGACTCTATCATCATCTACTTCGGTCTGGCTTCGGCGTGCAATTAATTGGCCAGCGGTTTTACCTAAGTATGTCAAAAGTTATGTTGCTCCAGGGTGATTATGTCATGCTTTTCAATTGCATATGCATAGTATAGATTTATAAGCGTATAAAAGGAGAAACAGTGTCATAGCTGGGTAATTCGTATGGTAAATGTGGCTATATACTTTGTAAATATGAGTGGCAATCCCTCGTTCCCACGTCGGTAGAATATTTTGCTGCTCTAGACAGCGTAGTGGTTCAGTTGGATAATTGACTGATGCCTGCAAAACCTTTGGCCGAATGTTATCGACTCCAGGAGAACTATCGGTACACATGGATAATAACATCTTCAACACAGGTTCCACACTGAAGGTGATGCCAGATAGACCTGACGGGGTGGAAATAAAAACAGAGAAAATATCCTGGCAACGTACTATCTAGAAGATATGAGAGTGAGAAAGCCTTGAGATATTGGCTTATTCCACTGCCGATCATGCATACGCGCAAGTTGTTACCAATGCTGGGATTTGGCATTTTGCCCGTTCTGGCAAAATCGCTTTATTAGTTACTGCTGATGTGTGGCATTTCATGCGCTTAAACTTTACGCAGTAGTCAAGCTATGTCAAGTATGCAGTGCGGCTTTCGAAGCTGGGAGATTTTCGCGCACTCGACATCTCAAACCATTGAACAATGAATTGATACGGGTTAAGAAGCGTTGCTTTACAAGTCCCGTTGGATAGTTGTCTGGAATATCGGCATAACAATAATGATAATAATGATATTAAAACTTAGTACTTTAAATATGAAAATAAGGACTTATCGTTTGCTCCGCCGTAGTCCTGCAATCCGCTTAGATTCACAGCACCCGCAGTTAACATTAAATAATTCCATGGTAAACTTCAGGTGTAGGATGGAGACGTAGTGCTAAGTGACAAAGTGTAAGTTGATAAGTGCATCATCCAACCGTCTTTTAAATACTGTTAGTGTCGGTGCAGAGACGACCGATTCTGAGACAGCATTCTACGGGTGACAAACACGAATGGAAAAGAACGTTCTACATACACATTTGTGTTTTACTCTTTAAAATTAACCTGGTATTGAGTTGGCAACCGTAGGGAGTCCTGATTTAGTGCCGGGCCAACGGTGCACTGAAAGTCACTGTAATGATTTTCTAGTCAATTTCCGGTTGCGTATCCACTTGAGTGGAGCCAGTTTATCTCCTTAACCATCGCGAAGAACACGTCTAAATGTGTACCGGTACAGGCCTTATCATTTATTGAGGACATTTTGTCTAGCATATATAACAAAATAATAAAGTTAAGAGAACGCTTCTAACAATCCTGTCAACCTATAGTTCTCCAATGGTAAGCACAAAATCAAGCATCAACAGCCTGCTTACTGTTCGCAAACTGGTGACAGAGCTGACGTGATTGCATAAAAGACAAGTAGAAATTAACTCTTACAAACAGGCTTTAAGAGGTGCGCTATGAATGTCGGGCTTCCAACTCGTCCACATCTGTGTGCCGCGATGAGGATGTAGCTGTATGACTTGTTCAGCGCAACCTTTAAAACGTGGTTTTAGTTTGGAGCGTATTTCTGAACTAAGGTTTGGCGGACGGTGAATTACGGCGACTAAACATGTCATTTTTCTATACCTACAGTCGACACCAAAGTGAAGCAGGGGCGCGGATTTATAAATGAACAATGTGTTCACATTAGTTGATCTTGTATGACAAAAATTACCTCGCTATCACTTACACCTTCGCCATTTCGAAGCTGCAATATGCTGGTAAGAGTACTCTCAAATCGGTCAGGCTCTAACCAAGTATTTGTAATCATGATGTGAGCCCGCGGTTGTGGCGTGACGCTATCTAAGCTCGGTCAGCTTACTTTAAGGGCATTGCACTTGAAAATTGTTTGGAACCGATCGACAGCTCATGATTTCAGAAATGATTGAAAACAGCTTAGCTCGTACGTTAGTGCTCTGAGGGGCTAACACTTCAGATGTTAGGGGTGCATTGGTAGATACCAAATTCAGTATGAGTATCGCGTCAATTGTTTGGGTGCCTGCTCTTAATCACTTTCTGAAAGGTCGTTGGTCTAAAGTTTGGCACTAATTCCTGGTACAATGATAGTTTATTTACAAGCAAACATTAACAAGCCATTTTCTATCTAATGGTAAATGGGTTTGTGAGCCATCGGGGTAAATATGTCTAGTTCTTGATGTATTGTTTTGTGGGTAAAATGTTCCAATAAACGTATTTCGACATCTTTCTCCTTCGACTGCAATTTTGCAAGAAATCTTTTACGAAATTCACGCCACGCATTCAGCATTTGTCAGGATTGAACTAAGTGGTTACGTATCCTTGGACCGCTTCATTTATGATAGGATGAGGTAGGTATCCTTGATATCGACCAAAGTGAACAGCCAGATAGGCTTTCATATACGTAGATCCACTCTTCCAGAACATTCTCTCGGGCATCGTCATCATTGGTTGCTAACAGCTACGGCACATCATGCAAAGGAAGAAACTTTTCGCGCTTAATCACTTGACGGTCCTGCGATTCATTTTTAGCCCTGCTGGCGTTTGCTTCAGCGAACATTTGGCAAAATGTGTACCCCACTAGCTCTATGTATGAGAAGACCCACAGAGTAGAAGTCGATCTCAATATGAATATTGTACACATCCGTTTATTAACCAAAGGAGTCGGGGCTCAACATAGCGGCTCGTGTTTGCATGTCTAGGAACGTGTATGAGACTACTGGGTTTGGTCTTAACACCAACCTGGCCACAAGAGACATTCCAGTGGTTTAGATCGTCAGTCTGTATGCCTCCTAATGAATTTGGTTTAAACGCAGAATGGTTGGTAAACACAACAAGTAAACTTTACTTTCGTCTACTCTTCAGCTGACCACTGATATTTATGCGTTGTCCGAGGCACTTGGCAACGGCACTTATCTTCTCTTGAACTTGCAACAACCTAGGCCACTAGTGTCGACTTCTGGACACGTTGAGCGTGACTTACAGTTTGTTCGGAAAAAAAACCGGATTCTGTCTGTTGAACGGTGTTGTGCGTGTGGCCAAAGGTGTGTCGGTTGTTGCGCTTGATAGGAGAAGCGAAGTTCTGAAACCGACTGTTATTTGGTTAATTTTAGTAACGGATTGCTTCGAGGCTCCAATTAGATCTGGCACTACAATTATCTGGGAACACCTACTTTCTAACGCGCACAGCAGTGGGCGATGGGGCAGTGTTTAAGCGAGCTTTTAAACATGATGTCAGGCTGTTGAAAATGGAATAGCGAGTTATTACAACCAACGGTTCTTTTAAAGGATAATCGAATAGCCAAACTACTTGCACGCTTTCCTTGCTTCTGTGCAGAGTACAATTTTACATTATATAAGCCACCGTAATGCGTTCTAGATCACCCATTCATGCAATAAAGTGCAAGACGCAAGCTGCTATCTCCAATCGTTTTTTTCAGAATGGTTGCGGTGGGAGCAAAAGCAGATGCGTTTGGAAATGCGTTTCAGTGTGGGTAGACTTTAAAAAGCGGCAATTTTGTCGACCATCCTTACTCACTAGGTTTTAAAGATTATCTCGTAATTTAGTGTTTGGGTTGAGTTGAAAACGTGGCTGTATAACATTTGACGGTCCTAAACGTTCCCCGACGATGAAGATCTTATTCTAATTTTCAAGCACAGGGAAAATAACTGAAAGGAAACTGCATGTGAAATAAGTTACCCATTGCATCACTATTCCTGGGGACAAAACACCGTCTACTATTCAAGAAAGTTATTTTCAAGGTTCCTAGAAAATTTGTATGAAATATCCTACCAGTTTTTCAACAATTCTTTCGTTAGAGTCGACTGTTCATCACGGGGAACGCGTCAACGATTGCTTTAAATGTGGCGAAAGTTACTAGACATTTATAATTATCAATGAGTTAAAAGAATCTGCATCGCTAAAAGATTAGTAGCTTCGGTCGAAAACGCTGCATGCATGACAATGGATTTAACTAATAATAACTAATAACCAGTCCGCTGCTCTACTAACTGAGCAGCGGACGGGTAATCCGTATGTCCTTGGTTCGATTACCCTTCGAGGCAGCTTATTGTGCAAAGTTCTATCCTGGCTTCTATGTACAAAACAATGAGATATTTGCGTGATTTTACTTCCAGGAACAAATGCGCGTTCACAACTACTAAAGGTCACTGGAGCTACTAAAATATATTGGGGAATCGATGTAATGTTGCACATGTATCTATACTGCGGAAACTTTTCGAAAACCTGCTCGTTGCGTGGATTTTTCCAGCTAATCCTACTAAGGATAGGGACCGCATAATATTGCATTGAATGCGATGGTGTAACTACTTTAATCTATTGCGCTTGCGCAACCTCAAAGTTGCAGTTCCGTACGGCTTATTCTTCTTGTTTATTCTTCGACAGCCTGGGGAGGTCAGCGTTGTACAATCTGTTTTCCAAGACGCCAGTTCACCCGGGTATGTGCGATCGGTAACTTGACTATTTACGGAGCGTACCCATTTGACCAACTGCCGACTGTGGTTTTCTGCAGGAAGCCATTCTATCACTTTTTCTATTCTCCTTATATATTGTACGTCTACCTATATAACCCACAGTTATAGGATACAATTACGCTGATGTTGTTGTGTTGGAGTGGATTTCGTATTACTTCAGAGTGGATTAGAAGATCTGGTGCAATGGTCTTCATCCAGCTCTCTTACTCTTAATCCTTCCAGCTACAGTGATGTAAACTTTTATTTCTTCGTGGTGATAAACCTCAACCCCTCATAAATATCTTATCCATTCTGACTATGGGATAATGCCATAGCCAGATCATCCATCGTCATGTGTCTCAGTATCAGTTTGTCTTTAAACCTCTTCTGAGCTACGCACATTTTTCTAACCTTTCATAAAGTTAGAAAATTTTCTAATGTCTTCGAACATAAGGTGGTTTTAGTACACCATAAGTTAATACTTAATTTTGTGACTTCATGCACTATCCGCCATTGGCTCTCCTGCTCTTCCATGGACTGCTTCAGAAAGATTACATCTCATTGGTACCATAGAGATAGTACATTACTAGATGTATCGATTTGTCTAGGGACTGTTTAGTTGCTTTGCTCATTTCTCGAAATCTTTCTGCCTGAAATAATTTTGCTTCCAAGGTACTAACTCACCGATTTCATCCAGTGCACAGTGATCTTTTAAAAATGCTCTCTCCTCTACGTGTTCGAAATTCCGAATTTTATTCACCTCCATGTCATCGTACCGTAATACTGTCTTGCCCGTTTGCTTGTTGATCCAAAGAAATTCATAAACATGTACGGGTGAATATTGAAGTGGCACTTGTGCAAATATCCCCTTTTCTTCCCACGTATATTCTATTGATATATATCTGCAGTGGTTCTAATGTTGTAATTAACCAATTAGGGTTCATAAAGCTTATAATGACTTCACTTAACTTACCCCTGGGAAATAACTGGTTGACGAACTCAGATAGGCTGTACAAAGCAAGATGCACAGATAGAGACGTGTCATACACGGTCAGACACGGTCGGGAGTGTAACCGCACTAGAGAAGTTGTCAATACGGGATCCAGGGCACAAATCCCAGAGGGTAGGTGACAAATCAATTTGTCCCCTGGAAGCCGCTTTTTCCCGCTTTTATGTTCAAGTGCGCCACCGACAAGCTTCGTTTTTCCAAAGAGCTGCGCACCCAAGAACTGACACGCACACAACCTAGGTATGTATGCACTTACGCTAGCAACGCAACGTATTGAGGGTTGATGATTAGGAAAGCGAAGCGGAGTCGGATAAGCCGTGCCGGAGTCCGGGTTGGGTAGACTGGAGTACATATACCTCCACCCCTTACATATATTTTCGCTGTTCGGAATGTCCACAAATACTCTGTGATAGATTTAGCTTTTGCGACGTGTCCCTGGCAACCTTACTGTGTCGGTTGCGTTGCTCATCTCACAAAGCAACATCGGTTGCCACACAAGTTCAAGACACACAAAGAAAGAATATCGTGCAGTGTAGGCGAAAACGCATACGGCCTGTTTTCCCCTCGTTCCGACAAGCAAACTAGACGGACGTTAATGAGTCGGAGTCTGGAGAATGAGAAGTCACTAGAATTCCTAGAGCAATCTGTAACAGCTCTGGGGTATGCACACAGACAGAGGTAGGCATAATCGAGGTAAATGACCAAACTTATTTGTTACAAATTACTGACTTCTAATTGTGACTTGCAATTAATAATCCTTCTTTCCATTCGATTCTCTGTGGCTTGTGTTATATCTGAGGTAAGAATACTCCATCACGCACCGTTGTTTTGTGACTATTGCCCCACTTACCATATTCACTCCGTCCTCTTTCACTGTTCCCCGCATACGTTTTCTGTTGCCGCACATTTGTGACTAGCTTTGGTTGACGCTGAATCATATACTTTATGGCTCTTCCCTTACTCTGTACGGTTGGCTCGTTCGTGATGCACCGTATCGATCGTTCGTCCTTGGAAAGAGTAGTTTTGATTGATCGATCGTCAGCCTTTCTGCATAGCCTGCGTATATGCCCTAATTTGAATCATGTGATTGAGGATGCACATACAGAATCTTTGTGGCTGATTTGGCGTGTTGCGTGGAGCCTAGTTTTCTACCCGGTCGTTTGTGTTCTCACTACCGTCAGTGGGTGAAATTAGTCGAGGGGCGCCGACCCAACAGCTTCCAAGTTAATGAAATCATTGCAGTGCATTTAACGTGGCTATGAATCCTGGTCTTCATCTTCTGTTCCCCGTTGTTCCAAAATCCAACCGGTGACCGAAAGGAGTACGCGTTTGCCTTGTATTCCGGAAATCACTTATTTGAATTTACGTAAGTGCGGTTGATCTCGCGGGTTAATCAGCCCACGCGCGACTCTTGGCGGTCGTGCAGCAGCAAGGCGTCCGTACGGTTTGCCGGCGTACTGCTGATGCTTCTGAGTTCCAGTCCTGAGAATAGTCGCTCTCACCAGATAGCAGAATGAGACGCTGTTTCGTCCCTAAGAACTAGAAGGCTACATCTATCGTCGATTACATCAGATTTAGCACTCTCATCTGGCCATCATCCCGAAGGAGTTACGATTCTGCTAATGGAAAAGTAGATATGGATTACCTATATAGCCCTAGAGCCACATATTTTGTTTCCAAACAAGCTGTATATGGGCTCATTTTGTGAATTACACCTGCCCAACGATAGCGCCCAGTAAACGACCTGCATGTCGATGTGACCTACTTCAAGTAACTCATAAGTAGACGACACTCTAGAGTTTGAACATGAGCAGTCAGTATTCCGGAACATTTCTGTGCAATTCTCGAGCCCAAAGCCGTTGCCGCACATATAAGGGTAAACGCTTATTGAGCATTATATATATATATATATATATATATATATATATATATATATATAGTGCTGATGCTTAAATCATTGTGCACAAACTCACATATCGACCAGGTGATAACCTGTTCAAGGCAATGGACGACCACGAGATCGTCCAGCGCGACCTCGATGGGGTTTGGCATGTGTCGGTGAGAAATGTACTGCCATTCAATGTGAACAAGTGCTGCGTTGTCCACATCCGCCATAGACACGCCTATCTCTACAAGCTTGTGGTGCACGATCTGCAGACAAGCCTTCAGGCACGTGACCTCGGTGTGCTGGCACAGGACGACATCGGTTGTTCCAGCTACTCAGGATCTGCTCCAAAAAGTAGTAACCAGCATGTTGGTCCTTTGCGGAGGGCATTCGGGATTTTGGATTCATCCATCTTCTCTCTGATGTCCAATGCCTGTGTGTGTCCCTAAATCAAATACGCAAACCAGGCTTGGCAGCCTTGGATAATGCGCGACCTTGCAGCGTTCAAAACTCCCCCAACGTCGACCAATAAAATTTATCAAGGAAATGTGCAACCTTCCGTAACAGCAACGATTGTAGACAGTCAGAGTGTTTAGTGGACGTTACCGGTGGTTAACGGGAGACCTTATTTTCATCTACCAGGTACTGTGTAATCTCACACACATAAGTGTATTATACCCGGCACATAGAACCTTCATCAAACGTGAGCGCCAGTATCACAAGGACAGCTTAGATAGACCTTGCTACAAACGATAACTGCGCAACCAGTGTGCCAATTGTACAACGTCCCCACTGTTCCTCATAGAACTGCGGTAAATTCCTTAAGATCGGAGTAACCTGTTCTAGCTGCATTAGATCGTTCGGTCCGCAATTTATTGGTAAATCCGTCTAACTAGTTAGACCGACAAACAGAGTTGCTGACACAGGTTGTTTTTTTCGAACATGTCAAGTCACTCCAGTTGTTAACTGTTTATTTTTGCTCCTAAAAATGTGCGGTAGGATGACTGAGATAATCGCGCATTTTGTAAAATCTGGAAGTGCTCCGTCTGAAGTAAATATGGCCACGTTAATACCCAAACCAGCCAACGTAAGTTTTGAGTCTAAGACAAAAAAGCGATCTAGGCTCTCCAACCGCACTGCAGCATTTGTGTCACTAAACCCTATCTGTCACCTCATTCCCATAAGCGGGCGAGCCTCAAATATGCCAACTTCCCCTCTCGCAACCATCAATGCTTCATCAGGGGATGCAGCTATAACACCGACAGTTCAGGGCCGGAGGCAATCCGATGCAGATGACAAGGAGGTAACGTACGCATCGACTGTCTCGATGAACACACCGGTAGTGACACACGTAGGTCTTTCTTCAGTACAGAGCACATGTGAATAGACGCCGCTTTCACCGTCAACTCCAAAGGTGTCTTCTAAGCAGCCAAAATTAGCAGCAACAACTTTAAAGTTGGCACTGGCTAGACGAAACCATGCTGCGTTAACTCACGTGTACACCAATGTTCCCGAGTCCAAATCTGGTGCAATAAAAGGCAAGTTGCTAGACAACCGCAAGCAGTGGAGTTCCATCTACGATGCGATTAACTTTCGGGTTGAGCATATTATGTTGAGACGCTTAGTACATCACCCGACCTCAGTACACTCTGGTGAAACTCAAATTCTTCGAATAACGATGAAATTAGCGGATGCGATAGAGGCTGTCCTGCTCTCAGCAGTTCGTTTTCCCAACTCACCGAGCGCAGTGCGCATATGACCTGATCTCCGTTGGTAAGATCGGGCAGATAGCAGGTGAGCAACGCGGCATTCGTAATAGCGATATCATGAAAATCATATTTGCGCATGGTGTATTTGAGCTTCTGGATTCTCATGAGCAGGACGGGAAAACGCACGAACGACTGCAGTGGTGCTACATCTACGAAGCACTCTTGCTGGACAATGTTATTGCCAAACCCTTGACAAGAGTTCCATCATTACCTAACTACAAGGGCCGCGGTCCAAGATCAATAAAAGTGGTATTGCGCTCTGAGGGAATGACTCGTTCTATTGGATTACTGGTCAAAGTTTTGAACCGGGTTGACAACCGAATTCCAGCTAAAAGCAGCAGGCGCAGGGGCACGAGTCGTAAGCTCTTTGATAGAACTTGCAACTGCCGTCAATTCTTTGTCTGCAGTCTTGCGGAGAGATCGACACAACTGCACTCGCTTCACAAAACAGGACAGAGCGCTGCACGGGTGAAACTTCTGTTCAAGAACGCTCAACGATGCAATGCAATTTGACTAAAATTCACAAACCCAAATAGGATTAAGGGCCGGCCATTGAGCGGTCGGCTTAAAACCAAGCACAAAGTTGTCATCCATCAGTGCACTCCTAACAACGAAAACACTATCTTGTATGTACACAAACTCCTAAGGCCTTCAAAGTAAGTTGGCCGAAGTTAGCGAACTCCACGACTCACAACAGAGGAACCTAGTCATGGCTACAGAGACCCGGTTAAACGTTGTGATAACCGTTTCTGGGATCAATTTACCTAGTACGTCGCAGGAACGCAATAGGCACCTGGCTAACGCATCAGCCGGCAGAAAAATTAGACGCAACCTGACTGCGAATAACCGAGCAAACAAACTTTCAACCAGAAACATAGCCAGTTACAACTAGTCATTCAATGGATTGGCGGCAGTGTTTCAGGACGTGGTGGGTTTTCGTCTGGCAAGCGTTCTCCCTACAAAAAGCCACAAATGTCCGTTTAAAAACACTGCAACTTGGCGAATGTGACTCGCCACCGAATAAAGTCACAGCACATAACTTCACACAGGCAGGTCAACTAGCGTCCCCATTCTAGATAGTTTCGTTACACTGGAATTTCTACATCTGCATATACTGCCACTTTTTTGATTTCTACGATATCACCGTTGACCTTTGCGTTACTTGTGCACGATCACACTGTATTGTCGGATATCTCTTGAGCGTGCTCTTCAATTATCTTACAATGGATCATTCAGGATTCTCAATCTATTATTAGCCGAGGTCCCGGTCTCACAACAGTCAAATTATTGATTTGCATTTTCACCATTGTACAGTTCCAATCATGGACATATGAACAATTTTCTACTGCTACTGTTACAGTTGAAATAAAATGTCTGTACAGTTGTACATATCTGATCATGCCTCCATGGGCGTGCCTCGCATAGTCGAGAATAAAATATTTATTTATTTATTTATTTTCAGAACTATAGAACTGGAAGGGGTGATGGTGGGTTTCTTTATTATAATACAAACGTCTAATGTACAGTTATCGATTACCTGGAAATCTGCCCTCCTGTTTCGCTTCGGTGCCGCCTGCGGTCTACTAGCCGTAATTTGCCGCCCAACACGTAGGAAATGGACTCCAAACTGAACCACGTCTATCAGTTTGCTTTGAACAAGTCCTACACCTACATTCTTATGGCTGGAAACTTCAATGTGCATGACATAGGAATTCCGGCAACCGATGGTACGCAGTTTAAAGCCTGCTTGCAAGAGCTAATTGCTAGCCACCCTCTGTGGAACTAAGTAGCCTCTCCCAGAAGATTTCGAACGGCTAACAAGCCGTATATACTCAAACTTGTGCGCACTGTCGAAGAACTCATGGTCGACGGGGTAGTTACAAGCAAGCCATTGGGTCGCAGTGATCATGTAACTCTATTCTTTTACTATATATGCTATGCGGAATATTATAAAAAGGAAGATGGTAACGTGCATACTGTTACGCACTACATATAACTTTTTACGTACCCTTGTTTATTGTACGGCTTGGACTTTCTTAACCGAACTCTCTCAAGAAGTTACCTGGGAAATGTTCACAAAAACCTTTAACAAACTGGTAGCGCGCACATCTGAACAGAAGTTCTTCCAACGTAAAGACTACTAGAAGTCATTTCTAAGGAGCAGAACAAGTAAATGTCTCTCCTTGAGGAAATTGGCATGGCGAGCTTACAATGACTGCTCGAATGACGAAACCTAGTCTGCACACGAGACATAACGTAACTTCTGTGTCAGTTTGGTCCACGAGGACGTCACGCATCAGGAAAAGTTAATGAAGCGATTTCGCACAAACCGCAAGCTTCGGTACAGGCACGTTAGCAATGTTCGAAACGTGAAGCGCGGGATTCCAGCACTGCTCTCGGCTGATGGATGCATGCGGTGAGCAAGGGAGGCAACCAATCTCCTATGGCTTCAGTACATCCCAACATTCCAGCAAATAACCAGCTCACATCTGTTCCTCGTTTCCATTACCCCACCGTTGGATTTAGAAAACATGACCTTCACTGCGGAAGCTGTATTGAAGAATTTGTCATCCTGGCGTACCCACAGTTCTGATGGGGTCGACAATATTCGACCGATGGCTCTGCAGGCATTAGCTAGTGATCTAGCAGAACCACTGACCGTTTTCTATCCGCGATGTCTAGAGGAGAACCATATTCCACTAGTATGGAAGGGAGAGGTCATTACTCCTATCCATAAAGGAGGTATCCGCACGAACCTTACCAACTACCGTCTAATAACACTACTTCCTCTACCATCTAAAGTTATGGAATCAATGATCGCAGAAGCCCAAATGCAGTAACTGGAAAACCACAACTTAATAGTTCTAGAGCAACATGGCCTCCGGCAAAAGCGTTCGTACGAAACAAACTTATTAATTGCATGCGAAGCTGGACTGAAGCCGTTGATGATAGAATAGGAGTCGATGTCATCTATCTGGAATTCTGAAAAGCGTTTGATTGCTTAGACCGTCGAATTCTCCTTCACAAGCTTCGGAACTACGGCATTGGCGGCCCAATCCTGAGTTAGATAAGCAATTTTCTACACGAACGTCGGCTTGAGGTGAGAGTCCGGGAATCTCTGTACGATATAATTGTTGTGGAGTGTGGTGTACCTCAAGGCTCGGTGCTCGGGCCTTGTTTGTCCCTGGAGTTCATTAGCGGTTTTTTCCAGATCAATTGCTCCGGATTTCTTATTTTTCGCCGCTGATATCATGGTATGGTGAATGATCAGACGACCGGAAGACCACGAACAGCTCCAGTGCGATCTTAACACAGTGTCGAACTGGTCTGTTCTAAACGTCTTACCATTCAACGTACATAAATGTCGTACTGTGCAATTACGCTATAGGCACGACTACGCGTATTTACTCGGGACGCACAGAGTGCAGACGAGCTCCCAGGAGAGTGACTTTGATCTGCTCGTAAAGTGTGACCTCAACTGTTTAAAACAGGCTGAGGTAGCTGCGGAAAGAGGTAACCAGCAAGTTGGCATGCTGCGAAGGGAATTCGGGAGATGCAACCTATTAATCCTCCCAATGATGCACAATTCTTACGTGTGCCCACCCGTTGCATACGCTATCCATGCTTGGCAACCTTGGTTGAAGCGTTAGAGGCACCACAACGATGAGCAACAAAGAACGTAAAGGGCCTGCACAGTCACCGCCGAAGGCTGAAGCTGTTGGGGATTTTCAGCGGACGCTATCGTAGGCTGCGCGGAGATCTCATATTAGCGTACCAAACGTGGTGTGATCCCAACCACAAATGCCTCCATTTGCTGAAATTTCGTAACAACATGCAGCTTAGGGATAACAGCTTGAAATTGAGGGAACAATATAGTCGTCTAGTGTGCCGACGGAATTACTATTCCCTTCGGGTTTGCCAAGCCTGGAACACACTCCCAAACTCAGTTATATCTTCCCCTACTTTGGACATTAGTAAAACCGCTTGGATGTTGCTCTTAGCTCCCAACATTTTGTTACCTAAATTACGCCACGCTGATTGCACCAGTCATGTCGTTCTGCAGGATATAGGTGTCATTTGGACCATATTTCACTTTTCTCAAACATTGCATCGGCGACGACGACACCCCGTTTATTTCTCCATGCTTACACTCAATTTCTATTTTCCACTGACGTTATGTATCAACGCATTCAACGCGGTAGACGCTCGGTCGATGATCCACCTATATTTTGATTCTATCCTATACGCCTCAACCATCCTACGGGACGTGTCAAGCGCTTGCTTTTATCCCGTGATATAAATCCTTGTTCATTGTGTGCCGCCACCTACTGAAACTCAGCCTGAACACCAATCTCAGTGGCAGGACGACTGAAGATGAGCCAACAACACAGTCGTCTAGATTGTCGACAGAACTGCTTCTCTCTCCGGATCTACTAACACTGGAACGTCCTTCGAATAATAGTTGTCTGTGTCCCCACATTAGCTGTTTTGAAAAACCATTGGATTTCGAATTGAACGTTCTACCCTTTATTACCTGTACGGATATTCTGGATTTATCCTGGCTAACTAGCCACTTTAGTATTATGACTCACAGTGAAGCCAGTAAATTGGTGCAGTGGAGTGAGCAGTCAGCTTTTCCTTGCTATGAGTATTAATTAGTACAAGTTTTCATTGGGTTTTGCCGATACTATCTCAATCCCCACCTAATTACCCTACCGCTTTGCTCATGTGCATCTTTTGGCCTACTTATGTAATATTTAGCACTCAATTTCTTCTATTACCATCCTACGCGAAATGTTAACCTTGTGCTTTTTGTCCTGTCATAAACCATTGTTCCACTGTTCCGTTTTTCCATCATTCAAAACGATATGTTCAGGTTGCATTGGGCCTGTATAACTTTGCACTTCTTATCCTCAGTGTCATATTCAGGGGACTTCACTTCCTATGTGATCAAATGATCCATGTGCACACAAGACACCTGCGACTTCACCATTCCAAGGTTGTCTCTAAGCTTAATTCAACCGGGGCACATTAGAATACGCTGCGCAGAATCAGCAGACCGGGTCGTCGGAGCAGCAGTTCCGAGCGAATCCAGATGCTGAGCTTTCGTGAGGGATCGATCTCTCTGTTGTACATAAATTTCAAACCTTTGCAACGAACTGGTTGGCCCATGGGCAAACTAAGAGAGAATAACACTTCCACGCACTGATGGGCCTCCCCGACTTGTTTGTCAGGAGCTGATTGATGTGAGCTATGCACATTGCATTTTTCAATGAAGAAGGTACCAACGCCTTTGCACTAGCACTTGTCATCGGTGTCAGATGATTTCGCAGAATAACGGCACACTGAGATTGATATTTTTCTCCACTTCAAAGATGTCTAATAGTCATAGAAACCTTATGAACTACGTTACCATAGGAATTCACAACTCCAGTCCAAATCGCGAATTACAGGCAGTCCTTCAGCTGAGTGTTCACGGGAAAAACCGTTTCGAATCTTTGCTAAAAGAGTTGACAACTGTCGTCTGAACATTTTCACTGCAAACATTTGCCGACTTGTATGTTGAGTTATGTAAAGCATCTCCACTACATTTTAGATAGTTGGACGGAATTACATTGCATGAGAAAAACCATGTGTACTTATCGCTAGGGGTAACAAACTTGGTTAGGAGATGGATGGCAAAAAACCATTTTGGGGTGGTAATATCAATTTCGAATGACATACACGGGATGAGAGATTAAGATTTTGCACGTGAAAAATTCCTACCAGAGCAGACTTGAGACGCTGCATCATGCTGTAGGTCCTGAGTGGGACTGAAAGTTCATCCGGAAACTTGGAGTACTCAATCAAGAAGCGGTGTTTTGATTTCAGCAGTAAGACTCAGAACCGTGCCTTTCAGCTCCTTATTTTGCATCGGGTATAATTTGCGTATATCTCAGAAACCTGAGACACAGTCCAATGAACTTGATCTGATTGTTATCTACAGGTATGCCATGTGCTACGCAGATGCTAATCGCAACAGGAGGCACGTAAGAGGCATGCTAAGTACGGGACTAGAAAGAACAGTTAGATCGTCTGGACCCAAAGTATATTGACAAAAGCTATGCGGCGTAACTAACCCGAGAAGCAAGCGAACATTATGGACAATCAGTTAAACAAATGGATGGTCGGTAGATATAAACAAGAATAAAATCCCAAGTCTCAAAATACTGAATGCGTGAATGATTCAAGTTCCATACATGTGTCATGTAGAACTGTTAGTGCAAGGGGGTCGCTCATCAGTTGAGAGGAATTCTGGTTCCATTTGTCCCCATACCTCTAGTGGATATTTTCGCCGAAAATGCATCCATTCGTCGGTAACGTCGGACGAATCGCTATCCCGAACATCGTAAAGTGAATTGATTCAATAACTGAAGTGGACTGTAAACCAAGCATTTCAAAAGAAATTGTAAAAAGGTGCCAAGTTGTAAATAGAAATAATCTGCGAATAAGATAGCAGTTGTGGCACTTACGTATGCAAAACTTCGGGCGGAACGGGTCTAGTTATTGTAAAGATTTGTTACACGAGGGCTTGGCGGGTTCTTCAAATCGGCCGTTGCTAGTTTCACCTTAGAATACTATTTTAGGTTATCTACTGATGGTTTATTAATTTTTTCTTGTTGTTCTCGTATTTTTGTTTATCAGGATCATTCTGAGGTCACCGATTTATTCCACTACGCCGACTGTTTGAAATGGTCCAGAGACGCTTCGAAAAACGCGCATTATATCGCATGCGGTCACAAAGTCAGAAATACCCTCAAGGGACCGACAATAATTGCTCCCTTTGGACAGCTTCATGCACAGGGGACGCTATTCATCATCGTTTGCCTACGTGTACTACACCATCAAATGGGTACTAGATTTGTACACTGAAAACTTTACAAGCACTTTTAGTCTACTAATTAGAGAAATAACAGTATTATTATATACTGTGGGACATATGAGTAATAAAAATATAGTAAAGTTACATTGCATGAGTAAACGCTTTAAAAACTAGCTCCAATGTACCGTGCTCCCCAAGTTTTCGAAAAATCTTACACACTTTTTGTTATCTGTGTCATTTTCTACAAGGTAAAAGCGATCTAGTATAAAAATCCATTACTTGGCAGTTGAAAGAAAAGAAAGATTCAATTGGTCGCTCGCGTTTATTATAAGTTGGAGGAGTGTCCGTGCTTCCGCTATTCACTCCATAGGAGCGAAATTATCCACAGCACCGTGTGCGACTGTGAATTTATACGATGTCAGAACGTCTATGGGATCGTGTTCCTGCTCGTTGTCTGATTTACGATTCACGTCCACAGTTGCTAAAATTGAAGTGCCAACAAGGTCCCAGTTTACTTCTGTGGTGCTACAACTAGAGGTTAGAATTAACCATGGGGCTATCAGTCAGTTGGCATCCGAAGATTTTCTTTCAGAGATCATTCAATGCAATAGAGGTTTACAGGTTGTGCAATTTGCTCGCCTGCCTGAAGTCCAGTTTACATTGCTGTCCCAGCATCTATGTGTACAGGTCCAGAGAAGCCTGATTTACAAAGACACTTAGAGATTGTTGCGTACTGCAATTCCTTCCATGCGGTGGCGCTCCAGAACATGACGTCTAATAAATTTACTCATTTCCTGGAAAGAGTTCCAGACACTACGTTTTTTGACCCCACGATCGTACTAAGCTGTAGAAGCTGTTTTCGCTTGAACCTTAATTTAGCTGCCCAAATGACACCATGGTCGAGTGCTTGGACTAACACAATGGTGTTAGATGGCATGATCTACAATTCGACACCATTCATTTTGATTTTGGCACGACAAGTGGAACTGTCAATAAATACATGATGTTCTGATTTCCTTGCTATATCTTTCTGTCAAAGCTTCTAAGCAAATCTTCAAAAATTAGTGCTACCAGCCAGGTCTTTTTATTCGTCCTGTAAAGTACCGATGGTATTTTCATGTTGCTGCTTTTAAAAATTGGATGACAGTCTGATGGTCACAAAATGCTGTTGTTCCTCGCATAATTTATACGGACCGAATACTCGCATGGCTTGACAACGGCACAGTTTCCCCATAGCATCTCGGAAGTACCGATAAGGTGTACTTTTGTGCAGAATATCTCAACCGCATTAGACACCCATTTCGACGCGCGCAAGGTCATCTACCCTTGCACTCTTAGTGTCTAGTCTTGCTACCCAGACAAGATAAGCAGAACGAGCAGCCAATTATGACACTTAGAGATGAAATCTCAGCCATCCGTGTGATACGGTGGCAGACATCCATGACAATTCAAAACGAAATCTCACCCAGTCGTGATATTGGTGGTCGCGTTTTACAGGTGCTACAAACAAGGCAGATGGCACTTATGCTACTGGAACGCCGGTATTCACATCGGAACAGACTGCCAACCGAGCAGCGGTTCAAAGCGGCGAGCGTAACTGTCGTCCGATGTAAAGCACCACCACAGCAGCCAAACGAAGTAGTGATCTTATCCGAAATTCACACCGGAAGCAGGTCTGAAGGAAGTGAGGATCTTCCTGTGCAATCTTGCAGCCACTCCCCATACATTGTGTAAACGGATTTGCCACAGGGGCTAGTCACGATGTCACTGAATCCAATTCCAAGCGATTCGCCGATAATACTACAAAAAGACGGCTATCGGCCAACCATACAACGGTCCGCACAACCTCTCATTCTAGCCACAAGTGTCTCGGATTGTTGCTGGGAACCGAAACACTTTCCTGCATGTACACGAATGCCCAAGAGCTCCTCAGCGAAATCGCCGAGCTTCGGTTGCGCCAGGCAACAAATGCCTGGTATCTCATCTCCATAACCGAGACTTAGTTGCGCTCAGGGGTTACGGATGCCGAGATCGCGATTCAGGGAATGTCATTGTTTCGACACAATCGTCCCAGCAGGGGAGGTGGTGCCATCCTATACTATCGTGACGACTTACAATGCGAACCACTGGATGATCCGGAGACGCGAGTCACCGATTCGCTATGGTGCCTTTTACGCCTCAGACGCAACGATAACTGCTTCGTGGCATTCGTATATCACCCCCATCGTCCACTCCATAATGGATTCCCATCTGATGAAATGCTTACTGCCAAATTACAGCCACCTTCTTCTATCTCCGGCGATTTCAAGGTGCACGAGTTAGAAACCTCAGCATCCCCCAGCGAAACATAAAAGGCCGAACTACAACACCGTATCACAATTATTCCGATCTACAATCACATCACTTCACCTACCAGGTACAGAGCTGATAACAAAACATCCGTACTTGACCTCGTACGTACAAATGAAAAACTCATGATCGACAGACCAATTATAGATACCCCACTAGGGTAAAACAATCATGTCACCGTACTTTATAACTATGTGTGCTACGCTGAACACCTGGAGGAACACAAAAACCAACACCACACCTGACAACGCCTGGATTCAGTTTGTTGGACACTTCAGCAATTTAATCACAACTGCTTGAGAAACAAGGAGGGTTCGCTCCACCGATCTCTTGTCTTTCATTAGAAGTAGAGCGCGCAAGCACATGTGAATAAGGGACACAGCTTCACCCACTTATAGAACTCGTCCTTGTCCCGAAACCCAGAGCGATTACGTGACCCATCGCAGCCACTGTAACATGCTTGTCCGTGAGGACGTATTGACTCAACAACAACAACATTTGGTCCGTGCATTTTCCAACAACAAAATGCTCCTATACAAGCATGTTAACACCATAATGAAACTGAAGCTCGCTATCCTCTCACTTAACACGTTAACCGGAGTGGCACCGAGTGCCGAAGGGGTAGCCAAGGTCTTGCGGATCCAGTATGCCCAGACATTCCAAACAGACGTCAGCCACTGTTACATACCCACGTCCCTAGCCCCAATTTCAGCAATCAATAACATAACTTTTACTGGTACAGTTACGTTGAAGAAACTGCTCTCTCTACGCATATACATTTCTCACGAAATCGATTATTATCCCCCCAGAGAGCAGAACCTTGCAGGAACAACACTGGCAGGACCATTATCGCATTTCTTCCAAAGGTGCTTGGATAAGTAAATTGTGCCTACCATGTGGAAACGTAGATTAATCACGCCAATTGTTAAAAGCGGTAATCGCTCGGAACCCGCCAACTATCGCTCATTGGTCCTCCTACCTGTGCTCTCAAAGGTGATGGAGGCAATCATCGCTGAAGCTTTAGCAGACCATCTAGAAGGCCACAACGTCATAGCACCAGAGCAACACGTTTTCCGCCAGCACCTTTCATGCACTACCAACCTACTGATTCCACGCAGTAGTTGGACGGAGGTGGCGATGGAGGTAGAGGGACAGACCTCCTTTACCTCAACTTCTCCGAAGCCTTCGACCGACTGGACCCCCGCATTCTGCTTCACAGACTCGAAAGTTATGGAGTTGGGGATGCTGTTTTTGGATGTATCAAGAATTTCCTGCAGGATCGGCAATTGCAGGTCAGAGTTCGGAGTACGCTGCCCGATCCGATTCATGTTGAATGTGGAGTTGTACAAGAATCAGTTCTGGGGCCGCGTCTGTTTCTCGTGTTCATTAACGAGCTTGCCTCTTTAATTGTCTAAGATTTCTTGCTGTTTGTTGGGGTTGTTAAGATGAGGGGGAAGATCTTCGACCCAGGAGGTCACGATTCACTTCAGCGAGACCTGGACCGAATGTTCGAGTGATCACTTCACAATGTGCTTCAGTTCAATTCGGGGAAGTGTAAGGTTATTCACATTCGCCACCAGCCGAATTTCGCATACAAGCTTGTAGACCATATGCTGCCAGCAGTCACCCAGGAGCGCGAATATGAGGTACTAGTCCAGTCTGATTTGGCTACTCAGAACAATCTGAGAAGGCGTCACATTCTGGGAACCAACACGTTGCATGCTGCGTAGGGGCTTCCGTCTTTTTAATCCCTCTGTCCGTTTGCAGTTGCTTACCACCTACGTACAGCTTCATGTAGAATACGTAATCCAGACCTGGCAGCCCTGGTACAAGCGCTCAAGACTCCACAGCAGAGAGCCACGAAGCATGTCAAAGGGTTGTTCAATCTTCCTTATCAACTTAGACTGAGGACCCTAAAAGTATACAGCTGCCGGTACCGGCGCCTACCTGACGACCTTATTATGGCCTAGCAGATTCAAAGGAACTCCAACCACGTCTTTCGCGACCTACTATAACTGAGGTCCATTCTGTATGTCTCTGTACCAAAACTGTGTTGAGTCCACCAAAACGCCTTTCATTTTATAACTGATTTTTTGGTCACCATGTTGTTTTTCTCTTTCTGGCGTCCTAGAGGACTCGCAAAGCATCCCTTTTTTTGCCCGTAATAAAACCTTGTTCCATTGGAACGTCTGGGGACCACAAAATCGTGGTCGCGTTTGCGTTAAAGAGGTGGACTCGACACATTGAATACGAAAAGCGTTGGGCAGGTTTTTGGCTGGCCTCCATAAAAAGTTCTCCCCACAGCAGGTTGGACTGTAACAGTAAAGGAACTTTAAAACACTGTTACGGCAAAATGAGAAAGTACCTCGCTGGTTGACAAACCATACTCAGACACTGTCCAATGAATAAAGCGCAAATTCCATCACTTATCTCTAGCAGTGCGTGCTCCCTACTTGGTGAAATTACCGAACTCGGTGCCACTATGCACCGTAAGAAATATGTAAACGCAAGTATTGTAACGGCATAACAAAGTTGCTTACATCCTGATGTGGCGGATGAGGTTACTAAACTCGATGGATTTCACATCGTTAGGTCCGATCGCCCTGGAAAGCCACAGAAGCCCGGAGTCAGGAGTGTTGTCACTCATGTGCACCAAGCATAATGTAACTGGAGTACCTTGCTCACTACATACTAAACATCTAAAATCAGCTGTCATTTAACTGAATATGAACCATACTTCCTGGGTACATTTCTTTTCGTCATCATCGGAAACAACTACACGGCCTCCTTACCTAATACTGGCATTGCCAACATATTTGTCTCTGATTTTTCCGCGCACCAGTCGCATCTCCGATTTCGATGCCATGACTATACTACTGTGAATATGCAAAACCTGTGAACAACTTCATTCTTGCCTTCTTTTAATAATTCACCTGTACCATTCCTTTAAGATTATATTTATTGTACCCATCTGATCATCCCTTCACATGTGTGCCTCCACCGTCGAGAATAAATCATTTATTTATTTATTTATATGCTGTCGACTGAGCTCCAAAATTTAACGGATCACTTCTCACCAGCGTTACTGGTTAAATTGGAGGGCTCTGTCTGTATCGTTGCTGGTGACTAACAAAGGTAATACAATGTTCATTAAGACACTTGGTCGAAAATTACGGTGTCTTTCGAACCCAGACTTGACGCACAGTTGAAGTTGTTTTCACAAAAAATACTCGATTGTTTTCTACTTTAAAGTGAGCTCCTCTAAGTAACTGAGGTCACTGTGTACGGGAATTTTGCCGTTATTTACAGCAAGATCAACATTTTGTGTTCTACAAACATCCGTCCCTTCAAAACCATTAGACGGCGAGACTGCTCAAAAGAAATTATCGCAACTTTTCATGTGATACTGGCTCCAACTGACTTTCAGTTTTCACGGAAGAAAACCTATGGTTGCAGTGTGCGTATCTTACCGAATATATCAACTTCTGTTTTGATCTATACTGCCTCATTGAACCTATGAATCCACGCATAGATAGTTTCACTTCGCCACTACTGAAGCTACTTAGACGAACAAAAACGTGCATTTAATTTTAAAATGTCTGCCCAAATTGAACGACTAATATTGGCAATAAAATCTGATTTATTGCGACTGAATATTTGGTACACTGAAACTACTTTAGGGAATCATGATTATCGCCAGCTTTAGAGGCTTTTAAATCAGCTGTGTGGGGAAAGATCCCTGAAGCGTCTTGAGAACGTGGATGTGGACAAATTCAGTACGGAATTTTGTTCTTCCCCACAGGGTATACGTTCCCGGCCCAACTTCCGCAACACTGGTCTCGCAGTCACCCTTGGTCAGTTGGATGTTTACAGGTAAGTAAAAAGTTAAAGCTTATTAAGTCTACGGGGCCGGACGCATGATCCTACTAGCTCTAGAAGTGCGCGGAATGTCTCGCGGTACTCTTAACGGCTAGGTTCAACCGCTGCGTGTAAGTATCTAGATGATGTTGTGATGGAACACATTTCTCCAGCGGTTAAAACATCTACTCTTCAGTGCGATCTGCATGAGTTTGTGCTATGGCCATCGATCCTGTCTCGCTTTCTAAGGATTTCTAAATACTGAGATGTAACATTCTCTTTTCTTCGGGCTGATATGCTGCAAGCCACTTTCTCACCGGCAGTGAGTGATCAACTCACACCTAGGATATTGACCGTCAGATATCTTAACGTTTTTATCCCAAGACCAATGGTGGTCTACCCATGTTGCTGAAACATTTAACAATGTTAAGAAGCTGTCCTTTTTAGTACTTCTGACTTAAAATGCATCCGTAACTCGTGAATTGAGTTTTAATGTTATTTCAATAAATCACGGGCAATGCTGGTCTTCAGCAAAGCAATGATTCCCATTCCATTAATATGAATCAATGTCAGAAATCAGTTCAGGGTGAAGAATTCTTTTCGGTAAACTCTCATCGGACCCAAAGGTTTACAAAACACTGATAGTGTGCGGTAAGCGTCAACTCGGCGTGGGATTTACTTCTGGACTGTTGGAATGATCAAAATCGATAACAGAGACAGAGAGAGAGACTGAGATAGATATGATGTGACTACATTCACTCTGTCTCACTGGCTTTCTCCAGTACTTTTTTCCTTGGCTACTAACAAAGATAACTTAGTGTTCTGAGGTCCGTTAAAACTTATTGCTAGATGCAGTGTCCTGTCTAGAGAGCCAGTTGTTGATTTTATTGCCGACGAACATGTAGGCGCTTGTTGTATCTTTTCATTCAACGTTGAACGAATCCAGACTAATTGCTTTCAAAATCAGTATCTGGTCTTTGCTTGAATATTGCTGTGTTGTGTTCCGTAACTTGCGAAAGGCTGACTTGAGAGCCATTGAAAACGTCCAACGCGCCTTTACTAAGCGCATATTTGGCTGTTCAACCGCTCTTTCATACAGAGATAGGTGCAAGCAGTTGAATCTTGAACCTCTGTGGTTACCAATAATGAAATTAAATCTGTGCTTCCTCCACAAAATCACGTGTCGGAAAACATATGCTGGAACCCATCAATTGCACTTTCGGGAAAACACCACTTATGAACTGCCAGATAATGAATGCATATTCTAGTTACCTAAATTCAAGACCAGCCTAAGGAGAAATTTCTATCTTCTTTGGTATGGCTCCATTTGGAATAAGCTGCCAAAAGAGATAAGATGTATTGAACATTTCTGCATGTTCAAGAAAATGATAAAGGCTTATTTGTCAACGGACAGAGCGAAATGGATCTTAAACATTCAACTTGATGATGAAAAACTGTATGAAGAAGGGCCGGATCATGTATGATACCGGAGAACATCGAGTCTACTGCATCAGAGAAAACTTGATCAGCTAGGATGAGCTGCTACAAACCGCTTCTTATGCTATTCCCTAACGCTACCTCTCACGCGGTTTTACTCCCTTCCAACTTAATTCATACCAACTAACTCTGTTTAAAACCGAGAGCAAAATTATTTACTGGTGGGGCGTCAGGAACTCTTTCCGTACTTTTCCCCACAAATTGATTAATTAGTAATATTGTTCTGCGATCCGTTTCGCTACATTTGTTCTCCAGTGCTAATCATTTCCCCTTCTTTTCTGAATTTAACAGTCCAGAAACATATACCTGAATTCATTGATGGCAATAACTGATTCCCTATGCGACTTTTGCCTATGGACAACTCGTACAGTCACCTGTCTCCAGCTGTCACGCCACACAATTTATGGTATGGTCGGCTCGATCCATTTCTACGCCGATGTAAAAAACATACCTGACTATTTCTGCACTAACGATAAAGTTTTCACATAATTCTTCTTTTCTATATTCTTCCTTATTTCATAGTTGGTCATGACTGGGCTGATCTCCTGTGGTGACGGATTATAGCTTCCAGATTATAAAAGACTTTACCTATGCAAGCTAAATTACCACCAACTGACTGGCGTATAAAAAGTGCCATAATAGAATGATCCGCATGACGGACTGGGCTGAGGCCTTATGGCCCAAAATACATGTACAAAAGCAGCTCTAGAAAGAACAGAACATATGATAAGCAGGTGATTGCTCATATGCTACGATGCCACACCGGCACACGGCCAGTTATTGCATGGAAGTGCGGGCGAAACCTTTCGAGGGAATACATTTCATGGAAGCACGTCGCCTGGGGATGGTTCCACGAGTAGACGTATTACTTTAAATGGACATCTGTTTAATTCTGCGTACGTTATTGTTCCTGGTTTTTAATTTCTTTAATGCCTTAATCCTGCCATTTAGTTTAGTACCTGTTTTGGATCCATCGTAAAAAGCGTAAACAAATTGATTATTTATGAATGGAAGGATTTTGGTGAGTATTTTTGTTCGTCGCAATCAGCCGACAATTCAGATATGTCGACCAGCCGTCCGAAAAAGCACCAGACGGCCGCTTCGCCCTATTGGGGCTCATCAGTGGTGTGCATCCTTTGGTCCGCTGCGGAGGATCGAACCCATAACTGCTAGTGGCTCTTGCCAACTAGCCCGCAGCTTATGCAACTGCGCCATGGAGGACGGTATCAGACTATCGTGAATTGTTAGCTAAATGCGATATAGCCCGACGCATCCTCCACTGCCATGCAGATCCCCCGCAGAGGACCGAAGGATGCGCACCACTGATGAGCCCCAATAGGGCGAAACGGCCGTCTGGTGCTTTTCCGGACAGCCGGTAGACATATCTGAATTGTCGCCTGATTGCGACGAACAAAAATACTCACCATAATCCTTCCATTCATAAGTAATACCAATTCGCCCATACGGATTCCACAAAATACTATGTCGATTCATAGCTGCCGTAAACGGAAAGTCCTGATGCCGGAAGGCCGACTGCTGTCATCTGCATGGCAGGTGCCTGCATGGCAGTGGAGGATGCCTCGGGCTATATCGCATTTAGCTAACAATTCACGATAGTCTGATACCGTCATCCATGGCGCAGTTGCATAAGCTGCGGGCTAGTTGGCAAGAGCCACTAGCAGTCATGGGTTCGATCCTCCGCAGAGGACCGAAGGATGCGCACCACTGATGAGCCCCAATAGGGCGAAATGGCCGTCTGGTGCTTTTCCGGACAGCTGGTCGACATATCTGAATTGTCGGCTGATTGCGATGAACAAAAATTGATTATTTTTTGCAATCCTGTTGTACACATTGATCAGACCACATAGCTGGACTGCACCTCGAATCACCGAGGAATATACCGTTTATTTATTTATTTATTTATTTCTAAACTTACCCTTTTCCTCCACTGCATGGGACTGTGTCAAAGCGCTATCTGTTTCTTTTACACTCTCTAAATTTAGAATATTATTTTCTCGTACGGCACCTAACCGCAATTCATTCCTCCCGTACTTAGTACGATTACTCGTGGATTCAACGAGACTCATTAGCAAGATGCGCAGTTACTTTCTTGAGTGATACTCAAACCTTTTTTACTAAACAATTTTTTGTTTTTTTCATTAAACTCATGTATTTCTCTATTTCGGAGTGATAGTGTAAAATGTGGAAAATGTATCCACCTCGGGTGCATAAAGCCAATTTTGACTTGACTTGATTTCCAGCGTTACCACAATCTGATCAACAAGAACTATTTCAGCCGATACGTTGTGATTATAGGGTAGAAGCGGCGGCTGTGACTAGTAGGAGCCATGCAAGTTATTCAGGACGAGTGAGTTTTATGAGGAAGGAAGGCGTGCAGAACACTAGATTGCTGGGACAACAATGCTTCTAAATTGGACTAGGCAGGTAATGGAGCCAGGATAAGATCAACCCAACGTTTAAGACATGATTGCAAAGAAGTAGCCGAAGGAGTTGAGCGGTCTGCAGTCTATAAATCAAACTGCTTATAACCCCATGAGTTAATTGTCGGTTTGAATTCAATAAGTTCGTCATTTTGTGAGGGGGCTGCCATGTCATCCGCACAACATTAACGTATAATTATGTGGATAGTGAGCGGTGTTTTATCACATCTAGTAACTTAGTCACCACGATCGTTGCCGTCCCCCGTAGCTTAGTGGTTTCAACCATAGACTGGTAATGGTTGAGTTTCGGGTTCGAGCCCCACATGGGTTAGATGGAATACGCACCTTAGACGATTCCCGAATGGATGAAGCGGCCGTAAGCGTTTTTCCGGGCATTGATGAAGGTCCGACCGCTAATGATATATTTAACTAGGTATTGATAGCAATCACATAAAGGTATTCAATGGATCAGTCGTTTCATTAGTGAATGAGCAAATGCTGTAAAACCGAAACAAAGTATTGAGGAACAAGGTCAGTCGACATAATGAAAATAATGGGGTGTCAAACCTACACTAACACCTCACTGGTTCAACAGACGGATGGCAAGTATAATAGCAGATAAAATGGGAACGAAACTATGAGTGAATGGATAGTTAACTGCATTTGGGAGTAGAGTCAACCAGTTTGCCTATGCGCATGGACTAAAACTTGGTAGCCGTGGAGCCACATAGACCTAAGCGGAGACACTGAAGGACAAGATGGAATGAAGAGGATAAAATAAAGCTTGGATGTCCCATCTGCTAGTGTGTCAATGGGGCCTATAGGAATCGGTGAGCATTCGTGTCAGGTAGAACTGTAGAGTGTAGTAGAAGCCAAAAATAAATTGGGGATTAGCTGCTGCTTTTCCCTTCCGACTGACACGATCACTTGAACTTTCAGATATAGTCTGTCTGGACCCCGTTCATATGTAAAACGTAGTAAGCACCGCTAAGCATGTAACGTACGCTTCCGAGACACGTAATCCCAGCAAGCAGAAGACGTCTGAACAGCAGGAGGTTTATCAATCAATTGTGGAAGGAAGGAAGATGATTGGCTGGCTGGTGTGAGTGTTAACCAATCCGAGCACAGCTTACTTAAACAGATCGATGTCATTCGCGTACGTGACATCCCCTCATCTCTTGAAATGTTTATACTCCTGGCACAAAACTCTCACTGGGTTTATGCGTACGCTGAGACCTACGAAGCGATGGCGCAGCTGACGATGGTACACAATCCTGGTGGGTTGCTTCCCTTTCCGGCTGATCCGAAGCTGATTCACCCAGATGTTCTGCTGTTGTCCCAACACAACGTGGGCGTATGTGATCTGAGTGTTGCTGTACTATCCGACCATTTAACTCGAGATCTGATTGAGTACAGTCAGCTTTAACTACAGTTACGGGGTACCAGCAGCGTGCATAGGGAAATGGTGTGTATGTGGGATCACCCGACTGCCAAATAGAGTCGTGGTTATCTTGCGATGGGGCAACCTTTTCTGGTTTTCTCTTCAGTTGTGCTCTATGATTTGGAAACAGCAGATCCAGAATGTTATGGGGTGTTCAGCCAAACATCATCTCCGTAGGTAATTCACCGGTGGCTTCTGTTGGCGTTACCGGTAAGCAAACAGCAAGCGATCTAATATCATCTGAATGGTTCCTGTATCTTGTTTCAAGAGACCTATTTTAATTGTCTGCACCGCCCTTTCCGCTAGCCCATTAGAAGCAGGATGATATGGGGCTGTACGGACCTACTGGACATCATTTCTGTTCATGATTTCAAATTCTTTGCTAGTGAAACATGGCTTATTGTCTGTGCAGACTAATTCTGGTATCCCAACTATGGCAAATGACGAGCGCATTTTGTGTTAGTTGTCTCCGTAATAGGGTGGGAAACGGGATAAACATCTATCCATTTCGAATGAGCGTCAATTAGCAGCAGAAAATTAACGGGTCCAAAGTACTCCGCATGGATGTGTTGCCATAGCTTTTCAGGCCAACGCCAAGGGTGTACCGGACAGGGAGGTTTATTTGAATGACCTAGCTGACACAGACCACATGTCTTTAAATAGTTCAGCAGTTCTGAACCTAGGCCAGGCCATCAGCAATAACCGCGCGCCAAGGATTTCATTCGGGCTACGTCTGGATGTGCGTTGTGGAGGTTGTTTAGGATGAACGGTCGTGCCTTTAACGGTGAAATCAGGCGAGATGCCCAAAACAAGCATCCATCGTGAAAGCTGAATTCATTTTTCCGTTGTCCGTAAGGCTTAAGTTTGACGGGAAGTGTAGTATGGCAGCCGGTTTTAGTTCATCGTTCTCTAGAAGATAGTGTTGGGTCACGATCGGGCCACTGACCTATGGTGTCATCTGTCAATGGAGGCGTGTCGAGGGGTTGCATTAGATGTATTAGCTCCACTGGTTCAGTTAAGAACTCACATTTTGACTTTTTAATTTCAACCCACACACGCTCGAGAACAGTTCGCAGTGTGTTCAGATGATCAGCGTCGGTGCCGCCAGTAACAAGGATATCGTCCAAGTATGCACAAGTGAACGGTATATCTTTCACTTTATTATTCACGATCTGTTGGAAAATCCTGGGTGCTGAATTTATTCCAAACGGGAGGCGCGTGTACTGGAATACTCCCAGGTGAGTAGTTATTGTGGTCAGTTCCTGTGACTCATCATCAAGTTCGACTTGAGAGTATGCGTGACTGAGATCCAGTATGGAAATCCTTTGGCCGCCGGCTAAATTCGCGTACAAGTCTTCAGTACGTGGTAGGGGATATTTTCACTTTCTATGCTTAGTCGACTGTGAATTTGTAGTCTTCGCTAATACGGACGGAGCCGTCAGGTTTGAGCACAGGCACAATCGGAGTGCCCCAATCTGAATGTTGCACCGGAACTATGGCTCCTTCTGATTACAGACGCTGAATATCTGTCTCAACCGTAGGACGCATTGCATAAGATAATGATCTGGCTCTGTAAAATTTTGGCTCGGCACTCTCTCGGAGTTTGATAGAAGCCTTAAAATGACGCATTTTCCCAGTTTGTTTTCAAACAACGATGAGAACTCGTCCAATAATCCATTCAAGCTGCCGTCTTCAACAGCGAGCTGGTTGAGTTGAATGGTCTCGTGGCAGAACGGTATCCAGTCTCGACCCATGAGATTTGGTTTGTTCCCAGGTACGACGATTAAAGGTAGGCTGAATTCTTGATCCCCGTGTCTCGCTTTAACGAAACGTCTGCCCAACACCTGAATCGGATCACCTGTGTACGTCTGTAATCTCGAGTTGCACGGTTGCATAGGTGGTAGCTTCTTCATGGAGCCGTGGTTTACGGTTGTGACCGTCCCCCCAGTATCTAGCACTATGTCTATCGGTTCACCCTCTATCGTCAAACGTATGGTGTAAGGAGGAGAGTTTTTGAGTGCCACATTGTTCAGGTACACTGAGTTAAGTTCACTGTTCAAATTTTATAGGACCTTATCTTCACGTAGCTCTAGGTTGCTTTGACGATTCGATAAGGCGATGTTCGTGGAGCGGGAACTTTCCGATCTACAACCAAGTCCTAAATGGCCTATCTTGAAGCATTGCTGACAGATACTTTCTTTGTGCCGGCAATCGGAAGCGTGAGAATGCCGCAAACCGCAACGATAACACACGAATTGTTTTCGATGTTCGTTGGTGTCTGGTTCTCGGACCGCGTGCACATCAACTACCGGACAACCAATGAACTCGCGTAATTGGTATATAATATTCTGTCGCTGGCGAACAATGAGACAAAGCTTTTCCCACTTGGTGGCCGACTCATCCAAGGATAACAACTTTTCTCTAGCACTTTCATCCGATATTCATGTAATTAAACATGGAATTTTCATTTGCTCTTCAATTTTCCCAGATTTAATATCATTATACTTACATTCAGGAATAGATTGATGAATATGTGTAATAAAATCATCAGCTTCTGGAGATGTTTTGAAAAGAAGTATTTCGCGGTTTAAACATTTCGTTTTAGCCCCCATAAGGTGGTATAAGTATCCAAAGCAGAACTGAGGTTGGCGTAGTTTTCCAGCTGCAGGGCATCGTAGTGCCGTTGACCTGTATCGCCAAGCACTTGCCTGCTTAGTGGGATCTATGAGTCTCAGAAAGGCAAACGGTCGGATTCAGTACTGAAAACAATTCCACATAGTTAGTAAATGATTTCTTCCATCATATCCAGTTCTATAAGGTCGGTTTCTCCTCAGCAGGTGACCAAACGTTAGGTGTATTCAATATTGGATTTGTCAATTTCGTCGCCAATATGATGTATTACCGCTAAGCATGTAACGCAGGCTTCCGAGGCACGTAATGCCATCAAGCAGAAGACGTCTGAACAGCAGTAGGTTAATCAATCAAGTGAGGAAGGTACTAGATTCACGGCGTGTGTCAGATGATTAGCTGGCTGGTGTGAATGGTAACCAATCCGCGCACAGCTGAAGTAAACGAATCGATGTCATTTGCGTACGTGACTATACGCTTGCGGAATAGTTATGGGGCAGCCCAGAACGTTGAGTACCTTGCCAACTGCCAGATATTCCTCAAGCTTTTGACGAAATTTGTACCTTGATATGCCGATAAGTATATTGTTCCCCATTTTCTAGTAGTCAAGGGTGCCGATTCAGAAAAAGCTTGGCTTATGTGTTTGCCTTTGACCATATTTCCACAAATGTTTCTTTCTCCCTTTTACTTTACCCATTTGGTTTTCAAACGTACATACAGTACCAGATGTTTATACATTTTGCGTAGAATATTAAAAGCAGCGTTGGGTATATCTTTAAGCGCCATAACCTTACCGATTTATACTTAAGTAAATCACATCGAGTAGATTGTGAAATCGTTAAGCAGGCGTCGTTCAGGCATTTAGTGAACGCTTGTTGCGATTGTTGTATGGCGCTACGCACATGCTTCTATGTGTTATTGTGTACCATACAACAGGCATAAATTAAAGGGTGATAGTACTTTGATTCCATCTATTCTTTGGTCACTTGGGGAAGTGGCTTGACCTTTAAGATCATTCAACGAACTGGTGCCCGGGCCATTGATAACTGACTGCTCCCATTGATGAGGTCATGGCTTAGGTGCTCGATACAATGCGACTGCTAGTCTCGGTAGTAGAATTAATACGTTTATTAAATGACCTTGGTAGGGATGTTGTGCTGAAGCCTGGAGCAAATGCTCTTGAGATTGTCACCCTGGGATATGCGCTAGCGAGGCCTATTTAGGCACATCCAGCTGTTCCATTGATTGCGCTGTCTTCCCGAGTTAATAGCATGTGCTATCTGTTTTTGGCAAAACATTGGCCCAGGTCTTTTAGCGCTGCTTTGACCACAACCAGATTCTTGCGATGTGGGAGCTTGCGATAATAACTCCGGTTCACAAAAGCGGAAGCTGGAATGTGCCTTCAAATTACCGCCAATATCTCTTTTTCTGTAATGTCCAAGTTCACAGAATCCAACGTTGCCGATGCGTAGGTGTGTTATCTAGCAAATTCTAACATTATTGCTCCCGAGAAACACTGCTTTCGTCGACAGCGATCGTGCACAACGAATTTACCAATCGCACGAATTAGTTGAAACGAGTCTGCTGACACTAGAGAAGACATTGATGTGACCCACCTGGATTTTTCAGTCATTCCGGCCGTTTAGATCAAAACATTCTTCTTTCCAAGGTCGAACGTTACAAGGTCGGCGACCCCATTCTAAGCTGGATAGCTAACTTGCTCCTGCTACGACAATTAGTGGTCAGAAGCTGGAGTTCTTTATCTGATCCCACACAAATCAGGCCTGGTGTGCTTCTACGCTCTGAAGCCATGATTCTTTTGGATAGTTATTACTGACCTTCCACAGACAAATGTTTGCTGACGATATCAGTATATGGCGCAGGATTCAAGCAGTTTGCGATCAGAATTTGCTTCAGTGTGATATAGTTACGGTACATAAGTGGTCAACCGAAAATCTACTACCGTTCAACGTGAGCACATGTAAGGTACCCTCCAAACAACACCAAAGTATCTATTCCTACAGTCTGAGAAAGCAATTACTGCAGCCGGCATCCGTCGAACGTGGCCTTAGTGTGCCAGTTCGGAATGAATTTGGTTTCTCTAAGCAAAGCGAATGTACATCGAAACTGGTAAGCAACACGTCGGTCTGTTAGGACGGGCATTCCAAAAAAATATGGTTGGCGGCATCCGGTTTCGGATTTGCCCGTCACTGTGGCCAGACACAGGACGCCTGCGCCTACAGAGGGACCACGGGTGGCTTGCGCTGCACCACCCACAGCTCCAACCACACACCCCATATCCAGTGTAAACCCGAAGGAATAAGACCGGGAGGCATGTGGATGGGAGCCACGTTTCATCAACGGAGCCGGCCCACACTCCTTCACAGGCAAACACAAGCACGCTGTATTTGGGAATCAAGCGCACACAAGGCGGTGGCTGGACCGTAGTCCGCTCCACACTGACTGCATGGAACCACTCTTCGAGCCTAGCACGGCCACAACGACCGTGCACCCCGTCCCCTCCAGCAACGACCAACTGTCTCCTGGAGCCAGTATGGACGAGGTAGTGGGTAATAGACAGGTAGGCACCTTGTCAATATGAACATCAAGTATACTTGGTTATGGCAAGCCGAAACATGGTGAAACTGTGCACCGATTCTTCACTGGAAAATCTGAAAACAACTGGGTAACATTGCTCCGAAAGTAAAACTTTGGTCTTAGACTACTGTTTTCGTCGTCAGATATTTTGCAAGCGCTCAACGGTGTATCGTTTACGTTATCCAAAATAATTTTATCAGGAATATTGAAAGTGACAGTGTATTTTGTGCCCTACGCGTTCGTTAGTAAACGTCCGACGCCATTCCGAGGATAAGTTATCCTACTGCTTTTATCTGGACCGGATTTAGCTTTTCTGATGGGTCGCTGATACAGTAAGGTGGTGCTTGAGATGAAACAGATTAGCGTTCTTTTAATTTCATTTATGTGCCGTTAGAGAGACTTTGTACTGTCATCCACTTGAGTAATGAGACTGGCACTTGTGGGGACGGTGTCAGGTAGTAAATTCTGTGTTTTACATTCTACTCCAGCTGAACAGCCACCGGAACTGGTGGATCGGTTCACTTAACTCCGTAACGCTGTGACTTCTAGTGGTCCCATTACTGAGCTTTGGTGCCGGCTATGGTTGCAGAATAAAGATACTTGTCTTATAGCTGTGATTTACTGTCCACTAAACTCTACGTGTGAAATAAGCTCCAAATTAAACCACCTTCTTCAGGTTGCTTTGAGAAAGACATACCGTCACATTGTCATCACCGGTGACTTTAATGTGCATGATCTGCAAATAGCGGCCACCGATAGCATGCAATTCAAACCAGTTTACAAAAGGTAATTTCCAGCTACCCTCCGTACAACCAGGTGACCACTCCCACCAGATTTCGAACTGCTAACAAGCCGTCCATACTTGAGCTTGTGCTCACTAACAAAGGACTCCTGGTAGACGGATTAATTACAAGCACCCCACTGGGTCGCAGTGACCACGTGACTCCGCTGTTTAACTTTGTATGTTATGCGGAATATCTTGAGGAAGATGATGATATAGTGTATACGCTCATGTAGTACAACGCGCTATCCGCGCTTGTTAAGGAAGCATCTTGGACCTTCTTAACGGAAACTCCCGGCAAGTGCCTGGGACACTTTCACAGGGACATTCACCATTTTGGTAACGCACGCGTCTGAGCAGAAATGCTTCCAGCGTCAAAGGAGTAGGAAGTCATTTTTGAGGAGCAGAACAAGCAAATGCTTGTTCCTGAGGGATTTAGCATGGAGAGCTCACAAGGATTCCCTGAATTCCGAAACCTGGAATGTCCATGTGGCACAGCGTGATTTCTGTGTCAGTTTGATCCGCGAGGACAAACTGATGCATAAGCAGAGATTAATGAAGAGACTCTGCACGAACCGCAACCCCTTATACAGGCATGTTGATGACCTTCGTAAGGGGCAACGTGGAATTCCAGCACTGATCACGACTGACGGGTGCACACAATCAGCAACGGAAGCAGCCGTTCTCTTACGGTTCCATTACTCACAAGCGTTCCAGTGAGTAAGGTACCCAACGGTTATCACTGTTTCTATTGTCCCACCATCAGCGTTATCCAATATTACTTTTATTGCAAAAAGTATATCAGAAACTGTTGTCCCTTCGTATCCACAGCTCTCTTGGTGTCGATAACAGCCAACCGAGCGCTTTACAGGCAACAGCTATTGATCTGGCGGAACCTCTGGCTATATTCTATCATCGCTGTATGGAGAAGAACCATATTCCAATAACATGGAAGCGAGAGGTTTATCGCTGCTATTCACAAGGTAGCCGCACTGACCAAACCAATTACAGTCTTATAACGCTACTCCCTGTGCTTTCCAAAGTTATGGAATCCATCAGCACTGATGCACTCATGCAGTATTTGGAAAATCACAAGATAATAGCATCAGAGCAACATGGCTTCCAACGAAAGCCCTCATGCACTAGCAGCCTGTTAATTGCACGTAACAGCTGGACTGAAGCAGTTGATGGTGTAGCAGGAGTTGATGTCATTTACTTGGACTTCTCAAAAGCGTTTGATCGCTAAGACCACCGAATTCTCCTCCATAAAATTCAGCTCTCTGGCGTTGTTAACCCACTGTTGCGTTGAATAAGCAATTTCTTGCACGAACCTCGGTTGGAATTGAGAGTACGAGAATCCATGTCCGACGCAATGGAGGTGGAGTGCGGCGTGCCACAGGACTCGGTGCTCGGGCCCCGTCTATTCTTGATTTTCGTCAACGATCTGGCGAGAGAAATTACTACGATTTCTTATTGTTCGCGGATGATATCAAGTTATGGCGGGGGATCAAAGAACCGAAGGACCCAGAAAAGCTCCAGCGTGACCACAACACACTTCCAACCTGGTCAGTTCTGGATACCCTATCGTTCAACATAGAAGCATGTCACGCTGTTCAATTTCACCATAGACATGACTACGTGGATAGGCTTGGGTCACAAGTATTGCAAACCACTTCACAAGAACGCGGTCGTGGTGGGCTCATTCAAAATGACCTTAACTGTTCAAAGCATTCAGAGGCAGCTGCGAAGAGAGCCAACCAGCACGTCGGCTTGCTGCGGAGAGCGTTCGGAAGATTTGACCCGTCGATCTTCGCCATGCTACACAATTCTTACGTGGGCCGTCACTTTGAATACGCCATCCAAGCTTGACAACCTTGGTTGAATCGCGACTTAGAAGTACTAGAGAAACCACAAGGCAGAACCACAAAGAACGTTAAGGGCTTATGAAATCTGTCCTACCATCAAAAGCTGAATTCACTGGGAATTTTCAGTGGCCGCTGCCGAAGGCTGCGAGGCGGTCTCATATTAGTCTACTAAATATTGAGTGACCCTAATCAGGTATACCGTCACCTGCTGAAACTCAGCCATAACACCAATCTCAGAGGTAACCCGCTGAAATTGTGTGCACAGTTTAGCCGCCTGGAATGCTGGCGGAAGTATTTTTCTCTTCGGGTTTGCCAACCCTGGAACTCTCTCCCAAACTTCGTTGTTTCTTCCCCACTTTGGATAGTTTCAAAAAACGATTGAATCTTGCCCTTCGCCTCCATTACTTTGTTGCCTAAACTGTGCTACTTTGGAATATATTAATTATCCACTCAAACCGGATTAACATGTTACATAAAGTTGAAGAGGCGATATACAGAAGTAAGTATCCTCGTGTTTACTTTTCTCACGGAGTACAACATCTATAACTGTCCCGTTTTGCCTCCTCGTTCGAATTTAATTCCCAGTTACACTACTATTATTCAGCAGCGCATCTGCTAGATAAACGCTCAGACAACTCACCTATCGTTTGATAATTGTGGTTTTACCCCCACCATCCTACAGGACTTGTCAAGTAACTGCTTTTTTACCCAACATAATTCATTGTTCATTGTTCCTCGTATAAACGACAGAATCGGTTGGGGCTGAAGCAAGTCGTAATACTCTCGGGTCAAATCAAAACAAGGCCGGAACTTAAGTATGGCACTTTTCAAATAGAAATCAGAGTACAATATGGACAAATCACAAGAGTACCCATTCAGTTTTGAAACAACTGGGTTTTTACAAGGCACATAAGAAAATGAAATAACAGCATAGCAAGATCGCAAAACATAGAGTCGGAATCTATCTGCTCTTTTTAGTGGGTCCTCTGACCCTACCCGATTGGTTGGCTGTACAGCGCATAGAGAGCGGGTTGGAGTAATGTACCTTCGGGCGAGTGTGGAATGAGAGGAACTACCTGGGCGGATGTGAACCTGGGGGCTAGCCAGTGAATCAGGTCAGCAGGTGTGTGTGCGACCGGTGGTGTAAGTTGCGCAGTCTGGGAGCGAGCAATGTAACACTGAGGGTTGAAATGTACGCATAGGGTGCCGAACAGGTAAACACATGGAGTAGACATATACCTGGTAGGCCGGAGTTTAACAGATAGCGTAGTCGGTGGGGTTGACCAAGTTGTCATTCTGATGTGCAACTTGCGAACTACCGGGTAATTCCACTGCCCACACATTTTTTCATGCGAGCAATACCCAACATCAGTTTACCACAACAGCTGCGGTCCGACTGGTCGAACTGAACACGCTTCACTTCACAATCACTGGCGGGGCACATTGAGATTGAGCGTCGCAGTGCATTCATAAGATTGCTTTAAAACAAACCCTCCCTTGCTTGTTGTTGTATGAATTAAGGAATCTCACTGAAAGTCTACGCAGCATCAACCTTTTGAGATCGCATGCCGTATGTTGAATGTTTGGAGTTGAAGCAATTGCGGTGTGTCTTGCTTTGCTGCACACAATCTCAATTGTGGCCCCCGTTGACTTGGAAGTCAACTTCCGCGATCTCGATCACTGGGCTCTAACCCGAACTGAGGGGGAATTCGGTGTTTCTTTCTCCCCTAAGAGGACGAAGCCGGTCGGTCGTGGATTACACCCATGAGAGAGAGTGTGTGTATGTGCGTGTGTGTGTGTAACACCGAAACACATGCTGCATGATGAAACGTTTGCAACCAAACTGCCGAACTTATCAAACACAGACCAACAAATAAACTACGTGAGCTACCAACAGTTGCTTCTGTCACAGCTATTCGGGAGTACAATACTTCAGCAAGCTCGCCTTTGGGAAAATTTGCCTGTCGACGAGCTTCCACACGTGAGCAGCTACACTTCCTCCACGAATATCTGAGACCGCATGCTCTGCCATCAAGCTTGAACCACAGACCGGTATTAGATCATCCAGAGGCTTGGACTTTAGCAAGACGGTATGACACACGTACGCTCAAATTTAATAATAATAATAATAATAATAGGTATGTTTCTCCTTGAGGGAGAAACTGTAGCCATATTTAGCATAGATCATATTTTACAGAATATACTCATGCATGAATGGTAAACATTTATGTGATTTTCGTTGCCTTTGCTGTTTCAAGGGTTTATATTAACTCACAGGTGTGTTTCAACGCAATGGGCACTAGTTGAAATGGTGGTTGGTTACAGCACTAGTGGTGTGTCACACAGTATGAACTTTTTTACTCATTAGATGTTGTCTGGCCCTCCTTGGTACAAATCATCAAGTGATCTCTCCCGAGAGAACAGAGTCATAATCGTGTTCAAATCTAGGTAATTTGTGCGCTTAACGCAAAAGGCACTTGCACTCTCACACGATTTGATTGTGGCTGGGAGCTTATTTCACATGACAGCATATCTGATAAGGAAAAAGTTAGACTGCAGATTTATCCTACATCTGGGTACACCAAGGGTAAACTCCTTATTGCGTAGCTCCCTTGTTGAACCATGTTGTAGTTCTGGGGAGGGCAAATAGCAGTGGGCGTTGTGATGTACCATGTTGTACAGAAGCGTCAGGTTATGTCACAATCTTCGTAGCAAAGCGGACCGAGCTTGAATTGTTGGCAGCGCTCCCGATAGTTCTTAGTGGATGCTTTGCCTAGCAGACGTTTGGTAGATGACCTTCGTAAGTTTTCCAAAGATACTCTGTCAGATTTCCTCATGCTGCCACAAATGATACTGCTGTATTCCAAAATGGGGCGAGTGAGGATTTTGAAGAGTTCTAATCTGGCTGGGCTTATGTGCATCTTACGTAATATATTAGGTATTGATTTGCTGACCGTGGCCAGCTGGTATTTCACTTGTTCAGAAAACTTGACGGTGCAAGAACACCCGGTTCCGTGGTTGCGGGTAAACAACTGTACACAAAGGTGTTCGCCGTTGAGTGCAATTGATCCATCGGGTATCGAACAGCAGCGATACACATGATGGTAGATTTTTCGTCGAGAACTTCAGCATCCAGGTGTCACACCATTTCTCAAGGGAGTGGAGGTCTTCCTGTATGAGCAGTAGTGTATCTTGAAGTTCAGCTCGTGGGAATTTGTAAGCTATCTTTATGTCATCTGCAAAAAGAAAAGGCATGCCATGACTGATAACCGCACTGATGTCATTGATGTAGAGCAAGAACACTAACGGACGAAGTAAACTCTCTTGAATAACACCCACTAGTGATTGGACGTGGTGAAGAGTGGTGGTCGGCTATGGTAACTACCTGAGAATGGCCACTCAGGTATGAAAATAGGTGTGAGAATAAGAGTGGGTCCTGAATTCCAAAGGAAGCAATCTTTTCAACAGTCGTTTATGAGGCACTCTACCGAATACCTTTTCCATGTCCAGAAACAGAACTATGATTACATATGCTGAGACAACAGAATCCGAAACATGATTTGAATAATATAATTGGCAGATTATGTACCATCTTTCGTCCATGAAACCATGTTGGGACCTGTGGATTAGCTCCAGCGGATTGATGAACTTCGCCAAAACATTCTTAACCAGTTTCTCCAATATTCTGGCTACTACAGTGGTGTGATGGATTGGCCGGTAACATTTAATTTCTTGTTTGGAGTCACCCTTGTGACGGGGATGATGAGCGATGTCTTCCACTGATCTGGAAAGTAGCTTGATTCCAACGAAAGGGTATAGATCTTCAGTAATAGTTACGGCATGTCAAGCCCTCCCAGTTTTATGACGGCAGGTGGAATACAATCGGAATCCAGCTGGGAAGACGGTTTAGTAGAATTGCTTAAATGTTGAGCAGCAATGCTAGAAATTTCAATGTTACACAGTGCGTTGGTTGTTTACATCCCAATGCTTGCAGTTAACGGGATCGTCTCCAGTCTAGTGGAGGAAGCAATAGATGGGCCAAGCGCTTCCCAGACGTCTGCTAGAACATGAAAGGAATGTCCGTCTCAAGTAACCAGTCCACCGATCAAAGGGAGTGGTACTTACTTCCGCGACGCAGAATTTTAACAAGTTCTTTCGTTTTACATGTCGTTCGTAGAGCGCTTTGTTCTTCGTGTATCCTCTTCGTCAACTATATGTGCCTGACCCTGTCAATGACGTTGTGCAATTGTAAAAGCAAGGTAAAATTTCCCGTCTTTCTGTATCCAGCAATTAGTGTTTCCGGCTGACTGAACGCACGCCTACGTCCTTTTGGACAGGTGTGGTCCCCTCGTCTTAGGGCGTAAGGACAGCAAGGGCCTGATGGACCCGATGGTAGAAATAGTCTACGGCATTGCACACATTGTTAGAGAGGAAGAATGCGTCCCAATCGAATGATCGGATAAATTGTTGGCATTGCTTCCAGTTTATCCTATGGGATACATATTGCGGAATAAAAGCGTGTTTGATGGCTAATTTGACGCAGAAAGTGAATCGTACCCTTTTGTGGTCACTACCAGAGAGTTTGTCTACTACCACTGCTTGTGCAATTGTGACCCCCAAAATGAATATGAGGTCGAGTATACTGGTGGCTCTTTTTGGCTCAGTAACCCACTGTATCCAGCCATTAATTAGGAGAGAGGAAAGTAAGGCTGTATGTGTAGACAAGGATGGTTGAGGGCACCAGTTAATCTTTAGTAGGTTAAAATCACCAGCATTTAGCTTCTGTCTGTGTGACATGTCAGCAGCAAACTCGAAAGCTGAAGTGATGATGGTAGCACTCGCGGTGGACGCAGTTGGCGGGTTATAAACGCATCCGAGTGGAATGTGAGAGACAGTTCCCGAGACGGACAACCAAAGAGATCCTGGAACATTTGTTAGCTGTGGATGACCAAGAAGTCCTGCTGCAAATGTACAGCGTAGATATATCATGCATCCACTTCCTTTGCCTGTTCCGCGATCTTTTCGGTAGAGCTGATAATTAAGAATCATTAAAGTGGAGCCAAATGTATCGGGGGAGCATCACGTTTTAGTAACGAGGATTGCTTGTGGGTCATTGTTACGCGCAAGCATGCCTAGGAAGTACAATTTGTTGTTAATAGAACTAACATTAGGTAGAAGTATAGAAAACGGACTATTGGGTGTGGGGTCATCCTGTTGCGGTTCATTGTTCTAGGCGTTGTTGTAATCAGGTTTTATGGACGCAGGATATATGAGTGGCAACACTGGGGTCTGGTCTAATCTTAATAGGTGTAGTAAGTTGGGTAATATATCTTTTGTGTTGCCGATATTGCTATGGACATGAAGGCCGTTGAGGGAGCAAGTCTATTTTACAATTGGCATGTCAGTTGGCTAGTCGAGTCATTTACAACAATTGCAGGAACAGTGGGAACAGCTAGTTGACTTCTGCCGGTATGCAAGCAGTAGGAATGGTCGCTACTCCATTCCCTCCTGTACTAAAAGCGGGTCATACTGAAGGGTGTTGGGAAGAGCTGTACACATATGAGGCGGGATGGGAGGTGGCCTCGGCTTCCTGACATTGTTAATTATATGAGTACTGAACTAGTTTTTGTGGTATGGAAGGGAATTATGGCGATGGATATCCAAAAGACATTTGTTTCTGCTTTTTGTAGGCACACGATGTTGCTTTATAAATTGTTTTGCGATGTATGCTGGTAGATCTTGTTAGTTTCTACCGTGTTCATCACAGGCTTTAAGCTTTTGTTGGATCCGGTGAGTGGCTGTGGCTTTTCTACATTATTAGGTTGACTACCCTTGGGGATCCTTTTGGCGTTGAGTTCAGCTTGCGACACAGCTACAGGGCCCTTGATAGACATCACTTCCCAATGGTTAGAAGTTACCCCATCATTTATGAAGGGTGAAGTCAATGCAGTTGGTTCACAAGCCTCAAGCTTGATGAGGTATTAGTCCGCAGGAGTTTGCTTAGATGACATTGCAGTATCGTCAGTAACACTGGTGACCGAGGTCCTTATCACATGAGGTGAGTTGTCGAGATCCACCGCAAAGTGCCCAGTTGCCACATTAGACAAATTATCTTTTTGAGCTTTGCTCTGAGAACACTTAACTCAAATAGCCATCTAAGCTAGAGATTGTGACGAAATATCACTAAGGGATCATTGTAGAGGTCTGCGATCTGGTTTATTCAATAGCTCTCTGAACTGGGTCCGCTGGGCTATAGTGAGCTGATTACTCAACAATCGGTTCGCGCATTCCTCAGTTGAAAAGTTAATGACGAACGGGCAGAAGTGTTTAAGTGATTGCTTTCTCAGACGAAGGCAGTTGCATTCAATCTCGGACACGTTACAGGCCGTAAGTACTGCGGTTTTAACTTTACCCAAACTAAGTCTATCAGGAATGTTAATAATCATCACATATTTTAGTCTATGCATTCGTTCATGTACCTCAGACGCAATTGAGGAGATTAACTCTTCTGCCTTTTCTATTTAGACTGGATCAAGGCTTTCCCATGGGTTACTGAGATAGTCTAATGAAGCCAGGTGATCTCGGAATGGTTTGACGATGGTTACTATATTTCTCAACTCTCCGAGTTG